>OY982561.1:24659160-24983949 GCA_963859945.1 Euplagia quadripunctaria
TGTTGGTCGTCGAAGGGGAACCAAGTGATGTCTATCTTGCATGTGCTCTTGAATATGCCAGGGGGCACGTACAGGCAACTGCCGTTGTTTCTGACCACCACATTGGTCTGGTACGTCCCGTCAAAACCTTCGTCAGCACTATATACCAATACAAATTCTATCTTAGCTATCATTTTGACATACAGAAAAGATTTAAATATAAATCATGTCTGTATTTTCGCAAAATCATTACTAGGTCCCAAATAACTGAGTATTAAATTTATCAAATTACACGCGAAATAAATCATTTCAATTGGCACCCAGAGCTTACACTCTATTGTTTGCCAGTCGAGTTCCGCACATTAAAAAATTATAGCTAATGGCGCAATGTAATAAATGACTTATCTAAAAAAACGGATAGAAATTAGAACTGACCCTTATCAAAGCCACACAATAGTAAATGAATTTTACGCGCTAAAGTGTTCTTTGATCGTCTTTGTAATTAAATTAGAAAACCTTCACCACAATGCATTGGAACCCTTAATACCTAAATTGTCAAGACCAAGTAAATTAAAGTAAGGCTTGTTAAAGTTTAATGTTAAAAAGCATTAGCAAAGTGGCGTGAAAGTGAAAATTAAGAATCAAAGGAAATTAATATATTAATCAACAATTATGAAAACGAGTTTTATTTCAAAAGTAGAATGTGAAATAAAAAAATAAAAAAAAACTTAGTTAAAGCTCTATTTAAAGTAAACTGTGCTTTATTATAAGGCGTTTATTTTATTAATTAATCAGTTTATATTTGACAGTGCTTCAGATTTATCTGGGACGTTAATAGTGAAGTGCTGTCAATGATAAAAGTTTTAAATAGTAGGAGTATTTATCAGTAACAGCACAAACATCATCCTCTCGCTCTACCAGACCAAATTCTTCCTTTTATCATTTGCAAAACAATCTAAGGAAGAAAGTGTTTCATTCAAAAGAGTCTGTCTGGCAAGCGAGACGATGACAGTGGTGTCCAAATCAGCGACTAGCGTGCCATGTACGTTTATGTTATTTTTTATTTGTGGCAACACTAAGTAGGAGATTAAATGCCACGCGAACGATTGTTACTTAACAACACAAACAAAGTAACAATCGTCACATTCGGGAGTATCTCCTACTGTGTTGTCACTACTCTGAAAATTACGTGATTAAATTATTTTATTTTAATAAAATAAATAAATAAATTATTTTATATCAAAATAATAAATAAAATACAAGATAACTCAGGAATATTAGTTTAATAAGCTTTGCATTTATATATAATGCTTATTCTGTTCACAGTACAAAAACACATGCACACATAAATACATAAATATCTGTGTGAGTGTGTTTTTGTTTCCCAAATTTGATGATTTTGTTCAAAATTTGTGTGTATTTTAAAACATGCGTTCTTTGAACATAATTGTCATGTAACACTAAACTAAAAAACTTTAGTGAGATACGTGAATATATGATCCACATGGCAATCAATCTCAACATTTATTTATTTCCCCTTTGTCGCCAACATTACTTAAGTTCTGTTTATATTCCACTAAAACGGAGAACATTAATTTAAACCATAATTAACACAAGTAGAACAATTTTAACATTTAACCGTTATGAGAAATTCGAGACCATTCTGAGCTCATTTAAATAGTAATTTGTGTTTCAAGACCGTCCTGGTATTTTCGATGAAATTGTGTTACAATACAACGATTTCTAACAACCTTTTTAATACGTATGGTTTTTTTTTTATTTGTTTGATAAATAATAAAGTAGTTTCCTATGGTCAAAAATATTATTAAACAGTCCCAAGAGTATTAACTGCTGTAGATGTAAGAATTTAAAAATATTTTCGTACAAGCACTAAAAGTAAAGGATTTGACGACAGTGAGTTATGACGTCACAAACCGTTATTTAAAAAAATACTGGATCTACCGTTTTCACATGTAATAAATGGAACTGGTTTGACTTAACAGTCAACCTATGGAAGTCGGATTTATACTGTTTATACAATTATGACGTCACTTATATTATAGCTTTTATAAAATCTTTGAATAACAAACACAGTGTTAGAAACTTAGTCATAATATTAAACCTACAAAAGATCAGACACAAAGAAGTGACGTCAAAATGACTCAAGAAAAACAAGATAAATCCTTAGATAGTGAAGACGAAAACGCCCTGGGCATTCACTACAGCAAAAGTGCTGTCATGTGCTCTGTATGTAGTATTCATGGACGTCGTGGATACGTGTCCTGTAACCACTCCGTTAGCTGGCGGCCCGCCAACAAATCCGTATTAACGTGACCGCACTTCACACTGTTCTGTAATAGTTTTAGGAACCCGTTGACATTTAAAATTTAGTGATTTGAGGGTATTTGAATTTTAATGTTAGCTGGTGGGTAGTTGGAACAACAAAGCGACCTTATAAATAATATGTCACACAGCTGGCTTTTCAAAAGACCCTTTTACAAATTTGCTCTAGTAGTTTTCAATCCTAATTCCGTGATTGACATGTTTCTATAGGTCACATAACTGTTGTAGTAATATCTTTATATATATATTTCTTCTGTACGTGTGTAAGTCACTGAACTCCTCCTAAACGGCTGGACCAATTTTAGTGAAAATGTTTGTGTGTCTTCAGGTGAATTCGAGAATGGTTTAGATTTACAATTGGACCCGATAGATGGCGCTGCAATAGGATTCCAGGAATAATATTTTTTTAAGTTCCGGCAGGACGTCTGACAGGTCCGCTAGTAATGGTATATATTTTTAAATGAAACTGCTAAACGTGTCAATTTAAGCGCATTTAAGAAAAAAAAATATCATAGATTCATTTGTTTACCCAATAAATTATTGTTTTAAATTGAAACAATATTATTTTCGAATACAAAGCTATACAGAGCTTACATCTTTTTCTTCTCAATCTTATTTTTAACGAGCATTTTTTTGTGCTATTTATTTCTTAATTTAAAAACCAAATCAAAGGGATTTATGTACGAAATTATACACTTTGAAGTTCAACGGATCAGTGATAATACGTAATGTCATAATTGTAAAAAAAATGTAGTATACTTTACTACATTTTTTTCACGAAGTTGCAGGACGGTGTACGCTGGAAACCTTTGGGCTCCTCAAAAGACGGCAAACAAGGTGGCACCGTCATAGAACCCGTTAACTGATTTAAAAGCTTTCATAATCGAATGTTGTGGGACCTTGTTGGCCAGCTGCCAATCCCTGGCCCAATGTTCGCCGAATGTATTGCCAATATCGTAAATGGTTGTTTCGTTGTTTTGCTTTGTATCACGCCGTTCATCTATTCCAACGAGTTTTTCTGAAGGGCTCTGGATTTTATTTGAGATAATGAATACTTGGAATTTCGTATTTATGATTTGATCTTTGGTTTTGTTATATATGTATATATATATATATATATATATATATATATATATATATGTATATATATATATATATATATAAATATATGTATATATATATATATATATATATATATATATATATATATATAGGTTTGTTTTAGATGGCTGATTTAGGTCGCAAACAGCAACATAAAAATTAAGCCGCATTTAGTTTTTGCACGCTAATTCGACGAAGTACAGTTCCTCTATAGATTTTATTATTTACTATACTTTTTACCATGTAATACCAGTTATTGCTGACCATAATTAAAATGATTTGAAATAACGGTGGAATGGCTCCACAGAGAAATCTCACCACATCTTTATATATACAGCATAAAACACAGCTACAATAATGCACAATTAAAAAAGAAGGAGCTCCCCAATGTCAAGAGAGACATGCTTTCACTTAGAAACTATACATGAATTAGAGCTGTTTTATAAACTGTCGCAGTGCTAAGCATCGGCCACCTTAATGTGAGAATGCGTAATCCATAGCCTATGACGCTGAAATAATAATAATTGGCAGGCTTCGCGATCTTTCGAGAATATTATAAAAAACTGTTAAGGTATGAAGGGTATATTTTTATTTGTGCTGATTTTAGTAAATTATGAAAAACATAGAAAAAAATTAGAACGTAACCATTTCACGGTACGTATAACAAGTTCGTGAATACACAGTACATATTTATCTTAGACTCAGAACTTTAAAATTTAAAAAAAAACACTAATTTTCTGAAGAGTGAAAAAATAAAATGAAAAAATCCATGTATAATAAACATTATTTCTAAAACACATAAGCACATTTTACAAAGACAGATAAGGCAAACTTTAAGAGTACATTTACCGTAACCGCTTCTAAGCTAAAAGTGGCTGTCATTTATTTTGCCCTACTAGCAGTATGTAAATTGGATATAAAATCTGCTTTATGCGAAACACTTACTGCCAAGACAAAATGTTTTGTAAGAAGTGAATTATAATAAGACACAGATTTGCGTAAATACCTTAATAATTTTACTGAATATCTACATAATTATACTTTCATTTTCTGCGATAAATTTTATTTTATTTTTTTTATTTTTATGTACTTATTACTTTTTATGTAAAACTTGTTTTTATTTCAATCAGCTAAGCTCAAGATAAGAAAGATGTCAGACATTACGGATTTTTTTGTCTTGATAACATTAATAGCTCATAACAGCGTGTTGCTTATAGTTAAAATCTTATTATTTTTATGATTTATAAATCTACTTACTCCTTACTTAGAACTTCATAAATAAAGGTCAAATTTAGTTTCGGTATTTCTGCCCCACCCATAATAGAAGAGAGGCTGGAGGTAATTGGCTGGAGAGGCAGTACGGCAGCCTCTCCTACCGGCTGACGCAGGTGCTGACTGGCCACAGCTCTTTCGGAAAGTATCTGTGTCGCATAGACACTCTTGTGGAGTGCTCAGCGTGGATGCAACAGAGATGGCTATCGGTGTGGGAAGCCTCTCGCTGGAGACCATGGTTCTGTCCATGGTCCAAAGTGAGAGTGCGTGGGAATCCGCCGCTTCTTTTTGTGAGGAAGTGATGTCCGCTAAAGAGGCGTCGGAAAGGGAACGGGAGAGACTAGTACTCTACCGTCCCGAAGAAGAGGCACCAGGCGCCGGAGAGCGCATAATGATCTCCGGCCTCCATGAGCGCTGGCCTGGGGGTAACGGGTGAGGCTGCCCGTTACTCTAGCAGAAGCAGGCCTGAGACGGTGGCGCGACGTGTTCCGCGTGCGCCTCTCTAAATCGGAAGGAGGGCAAGGCCCTCCGCTACCAATGGTGTGGCTGCCTTCTATTTGAGGGCGGCCAAAGTCTGCTAGGGTTCTCAGGGACTTCCTTCCTAGGGTATACCCGAGTCCCTTGCGATAGACTCACTTGTTACGGAACACCGTGTGGTTTTAGTCGGTTCGATTCCGACATCCCACTTCACGAATAACCATGGTGAGGTGATGATCCGTGGGGGTTTCCACACGAAAAAAAAAAAACAATATATATTTCTACCCCACTGCTCAGCAAAATAAAGAGAAGTTTTAGGCAAATATTATACTATTATACTATGATCGGAATGAAAAATTGGACATATTTGACAGTATCTATAATTATATTATTTGTTTATTGACATGAGCTAAGGATGTCCTTAATATTGTATTTGTTATTCAATCGAAGTTATTAAAATATGCATGTCCCTACTTACATTTAAAGTTTTGCATGTCAGAGCCGACTGACGAAATGTGTGATTCTTTTATAATGACTGTTTACAACCTATGTACCGTATTTCCACAAATAAAGTATCATTTAATTTCATTTCATTTGAATGGGACGGATGCATTAAGTACCTCTTACAAATATGGAATATTTTGAGGACATACCGGTTAAAGGACTTTGCAAATAGATTTTAAAACTTCGACTAATTTACTGCACTAGTTTTTTTAACCGTACATAATTTTCAATCCGTAAAATATTTAAGCTTGAGTGGTTTGATACCGTCACATTACGAAGCACATACCATCTGCGATCTAGTTTACTTTTTCTAATAAGTTACTTAAAAAAAATCTTAAAAAATAAGACAGTCAGTCCTTTAAAAATACGTAGAACGCTATTAGTATGATGAGTGACGCAGCGACATTAAGAGTAGGAATTTGTATTATAAATATAAAAAGTAGTGAAAAAAATTACTGTTCTGTTAGCAGATTAGCAACCATATAACACAATAAAGTTAGTAACAAATCAGAGACAAACAAGAAGTTATTCGCAACGAAGGATTTTATTGGACTGGCAAATATCCAAAGACAGTTTTAAACTTAGTCCTGCCCCGGTTGCAAGAACATGAAGCCTTGATATGCAACCAACCTATAAAGCGGTAAATGCGTCATTACACTACCCAGACTCTGCAAACTCTGCACGATTGTAACCCGATCCTTACTTAAATTCGTATTCTCAAATCTCATTTAAAAATCTCTAGATAGCAAGTTTTATAAGATTAATGAGGGTAAACCGAGATATAATGATACGTTGCTGTAAATATAAGGTTAATGTATTTTGGCCATTATAACAGACTGTAAACGTTTTCGTTATGTTTTATATGCTATGACAATGAGCCGATGTTCTTGGAATTACTTTTATCATTATCAAATCTACTTCAATTAGCATTGTTTGCAACCTTAAGCGATGAAGTTTCTTGAGAACTTGAGTTTCAAATGTTTAATTTTCAATGCATTAATTTATTTAATAACACAAAATATCGAAAATTATCAATATCCATACAAATAAATAAAATTTAAGTGTCTGTTTGTTATGTCAAAATAATAGTTTTTTAAGCTCACTCACACTAAAAATCAGTATTTTTAAATTTTTGTCTATCTTTCTGTCTGTTTGTACCGGCTAATTTCTGGAACGGGTGGACCGATTTCCACGGCATATAGCTGGTGTTATAAGGAGTAACTTAAGTTACTTTTATTTTGGAAAAAGAATTAGGGTTCCGCGCCGGTTATATGAACACTCGAGCGAAGCGGCGTGGGAATTGCTAGTGTTAAATATAATTAATTTCAATAGAAATTATAAGAAAAATTAAGTGAAGAATTCTCGTACTGTCTATGTTTATAAATTAAAATTTATTGTTATTGAACAAAAATCAGCTTAACCGTAAATATACTATATTTTCAATAACATCCTATATTCTATGGCGTCGTTAAACTACACCATTGAGGAAGCTATAACTGTTTATCCATGGCTGTTCGTAAAAGTTATCAGGCCAAGATATACGACTATAAACATCTGGCTTCCGGCCAGGTAAGTGGCGATAAACATTGTACATACTCAACATTAAATCATGAGATACTAGCTTTTATATCATTCGCTTAACGGTGCAATGAATGAAACTCTTTGGCGTCCCGCCAGATGGCGATACCGTCACTTTGCTCGAACATCTATTTGCTGAGAAAATTTAACTTTAATGACGTTTGAACGAGGCGACTGCAGACTGCATCTGAATTTAAGAATAAAATGTGCGATTATATTACTATGTTGAAACTCAGCAAACTGCAAAATGCAGAGTCGATTTCGGCTAATGGGCAAGAATTATTTAAAACAGATGTCATGGCTAAATACTAATATTTAAACTATAATAAAGTTAACCATTTCTGAATGTCTCACTAAATTAGAAATACAGAGCTCTAAATGTTTCCCCACTGTGCTATTATAATTAAAATCTTCTGGTTTTGAAATGTAAAATGGTTTCATAAAATATTTCTTCCGCTTGAACGTTGTTTTGAGATGAACGTTCACGACATTGATAATTATTTTGTGTCCGTATAATTAACCGAGTTAGATACCCTTGTACCCTGGTAATTACTTAAGGCCAATTGAAAATAATTTGTCGAAACTTAATTTATAATTTAAAACTATAGACTAAAACGATAAATTTTAGTAAATTGAACAGTTACTTACTATTTGAATAAGGACTTTGCTACCGTTTATTTTTTCAAGTAAATTATTTTAAACAAAAATTTTAAATAAACTTTATATATTGTAATGAATAAACAAAAAACCGTTGCGTTCAACTAAATTAACTTAAAAATATACTGAGACGGGAACATAACCATTCCATTAAACCAGTCGTTATGATAATAAAAGGCAACCCCTTATCCGGAAACTCATCCTCTTTCATCATATTTCAAGGAAGTTGAACAATGTAGCTGTATAAGACAGAATTTCTGTGTAAAAATATTACAAATTTATTATTATATATTTTTTTTATGTTTTTGTTATATGTACTGGTGATGATATTAATATCATAGATGACCGTTATATTTTTATGTTTGTAGATATACTGATGAATGATGATCAAGATATGTTTTTCTTCGTTCTGAAATGTTCCCTCAAAAAAACCACAACCTGTGAAAATAAATAAAACAAAAAAAAATACACTTCAAAATATGTTCTAAAATCTGAAATAAAAGTTATATTATTTAGTAAACAAAAATCAAACATTATTTTTATATTGAAATGACAGACAAAAATGGCTAACATCATTAAAATAAAAATTAAAACGTCATACCCATCGTCATCGTCCTCACCTATTGTACATGAGCACATCTGGCTTCCATAATTTGTTGGGAGTAATCCTGAGGTCCTTGACGCCTCCATACTCGCTGTCGTTCCACCTGAGGTTGTAGTCATTCCACTCCTGTCACATTAACACACAATCAGAGACATCATCATCACATTGCAGCGAGCAAACAAAATGGAACATTTTTGATCAAAGGAAGAAAACTTTTAATTAGGTAAACATGAATGAAAAGGTGCTAGATGCCTGAAATGTTGAAGCACAACTTTTAAGTGTCAACGGAGAATAAAGTGCAGTGCTGTGAATGGTGAATGATAAAATATGAAAAATGGTTTCGTACAGTTAAAATAATAATAATTAAATTTAAATACGCATTTTGTTGTCACTTTTAAATGTCCAAACAATATTTGCCTCAACAATTTTATTCTAAAATTAAATTGTCATATAAACTAAAACAATGTTAACGGTCAGAGACAACATAATCACATTTATATGTAACGTCAAAGGATGGAATTTTGAAATGTCAAATACGAACATGAATATACCAAAAATATTCCAGTCATTTGCTCGCGAGTAGTCAGGACAGTATGACGTTTTCGGCCAATCTCAACGACAATTCAAGACCTTTGATATAATTTTGTATGATGTTACCGGACACCCTTTTCAAGTGGACAAAGGGTTTATTTACTGAGGATAAGCTGATTTCTGCATCGTATTAAACATCTGGTGATTTTGCACAGTAACTTTACGTATTTTGTTGATATTTAGTTTTTGTGTCAAAATTTTTAGAGGCTTCACCAGCTCCGTCATAAATAAAGTTTTAGGTTAAATGAAAATAATTTTACTTTTGTTAGCTAATATGAGCATTCAAAATATACACCAACAATAACTTTTATTAAAGTTCTTATATTTTAAAATCCACTTTCTGCCTTCGACTTTTCTATACTGATTAATATTTACACCAGGAGTTGGTTTAAACCTTAAAACACATAGATACTTTCTGGAAAAATAAATTCATTAAGTGCTTTAAACCTACGTAATTTATTACGACAACACCTACTTCATCTTCAAAAGAAGGCGATTCTAAAGTAGTTAATTTAGTATTCAAATAACGGTGTAACACCGCATAGTGTATAGAATACGGAGTGGAAAGCGCTGCATGGGATGTCCTAATCAAAGTGGCAGAGCTGTTAGATAAAGATGTAACTAGAATTCTGGCTGAGAAACCCGTTAAGAGGAGCCAACGTTCAACAGTGGATGTGTGATGACGGACAGATTACCATATCAGAACCCAAGACTAGGATGACAAAAAAATATACTACAAGACAGACGTTTTGAAATTCTGTTCTTTAGATACTTAGTACATTAAACATGTAAATTGTAATATATATAAAAAAATAAACTTGGACTGCAAAATAAACCTAAAGCATCACCATGATTATTTTTCGAATGTCAATGAAGCAACAGCAATCGAAACGTACGTCAAGTTAGTAAATATCCAACAAATATTTTATCTTTAATAGGTATAAGTATCACTTGCAGAGGCTAGTATTATCATAAAGAAATATTATTTTTATGTTCTACCTAATACCAAGTATTAGTATAGGCCAAAACGCAATTTCGCCTCACATTAATAACTGTCTCTTATTCTTATAACTTTAGTACGAAAAATATAAAAGGAAGTTAATAGTTATTTCACTTTTACGGTTTTATGGATTAAATTTTTTAATCAAAACCCAAGGTACTTAGAGGCAGTCTGAGTGGATTTTTCATAGTAAAGAAAAGCTTTCCAGATAATATTTTAATATTTATACGAAAGATCACTTTATTCTGAAGAATTGCTTTCGTTGTCTGGAAGTACACAGTCAACATCGAAATATTTTTCTTTTATATATTTTTGTTATTTTTATGCCGCTAATAAATATTTCTATACAACTGACATGTCTAAAAGAACGCAAGTCGTCTATTACCTTTTTCTTTTAACAATACTGTTTTGCACAACCAAGATAATAATTTGATTATTTTCAGTTGTTGTTTCTAGTCCGAATACAATCTAATTTTATACGTAGGGACTAGTTGAAATTGGCCGCAAACGTAACACAAATAAAGGAGATAGTGTTTCCTCTATCCTATAAAAATAAAAACGACGAGCAACAATACTGGAAATCACGGCGTACCTGATAAAATTTTCACGCACAACGTATCCAATTTAGCCGAAAACCTTTCCGAATTCCGAATTCAAAACCTTCGTATTCATAAAGCAAATAAAAACAAAAAAGGTAGCTAAACATGATTTCCAATATCATCCTTTGAAGTGAACACTCCTACACCGACTTTTTATATCACCACAGAGCCCACGATAACCTACCACGTTTAGATACGAAACAAATCTTAGCTTTAAACTACAACTTCTTTGCTTATATTACAAAAGTTACCTGCAATATCTACATTCAAACTAATATTCACGTATGTTATGAGATGCCCAACCACCCGAGGCGCCGATACTATAAATAGTCTTATTACACCAAAATTACTTTATAGTTTTTCATGTAATCTGCCCCAAAATGTAGTTAATGAAACTTTCTAAATTCACAACAGACTAGTATGAATTTTGATGCTACAATTTCTCTTGAAAACGTGAATCGGCTTGGGAGAGTTAAAAGGCTTATCGAATTTAGCCTGCATTGGTTAGATAGTCGGTGTGGGAGCGAGATGGTTATATAAAGAGTGCTCTCTCTTGAAGGGTTCTTAACAATTAAATAGTTTGAGGGCTTTATTGTTTTGGAACATGTTGTATGTGGTGTGATTACTCGTAAACTTGAGGGCAGCTTAAGTGCTTAAGTGATGTGCGTATATTGTTTCGCTATAGTGGATTGGTATACCTATGTTTAGTTAATATTACGTACCTAATTAATTAAAGGCAATAAAAAATACTTGAGACTAATTTTCCCAACACAATAGATTGTTTTGAAATTAAATGCAGATGCGAGCTGATCTTAGACTTTTTTTATAATTAAGAATTAAATCATCGTCCTCTTTCTCCTTTCCCAAATTTATTTGAGGTCGGGGCAATATGTTTTCGTCTTCTGTTCTACACTTTCATTCGTCATTTCACTGCTTACTCTTCTAGCTATATCATCTTTCACGCAGTCCATCTATCTTTTCTTTGGTCTTCTTTTACTCATGTGTGTCCTTTTTTTTTTTTAAGACATTTCTCGCATTAGGAATAACTCCTGTGTCGCGGGGGACTTTACAAACATAGAAACAACGGACACAAAGAACACCCAGACTCAGGTGGGAATCGAACCCACGACCTATAAGCATAGCGGTCAGAGTCACTAACCACTAGACCAATAGGCCAGTGCTCATCCTGTACTCATATTCTTCATTGGCAAAAAAAACACAGCTTAATTGAAGCAATGTTACTCGCAGGAGCACTGATATCACTTGCGCGTTTCCAACATGAAGTTCTATACCTGTCGGACGATTTCAATTCGAAACGCAGAGCTAAAGATAGTTATGGTTATGGTGACTAGAGCTTAGTGGAATAATTTGACTGGCCTGTTGGTCTGCGAGTAACATTGCTTCAATTAAGCTGTGTTTTTTTTGCCAATGAAGAATATGCGTACAGGATGAGTACTGGCCTATTGGTCTAGTGGTTAGTGACCCTGACCGCTATACTTATAGGTTGTGGCTTCGATTCCCACCTGAGTCTGGGTGTTCTTTGTGTCCGTTGTTTCTATGTTTGTAAAGTCCCCCGCGACACAGGAGTTATTCCTAATGCGGGAGTTGTCTTTCTAAAGAAAAAAAAAAAAAGAATTATAGTTTAGAAAACTAAAAAAACTCGTTTTGATGGCGAACTGAATTTGAATAAGAGTTCAATTATCCAATTTCTAGCTTCATCATCAGACCGCTAAGCCCAATATGTTGGACTGGTCCAAACGATTCATATTGGCCCATACTCGAGGCATTTACTAGTGGAAACTGAAGAGTTATACTACTCCTGGTTCCACCTTCACATCAGCTCATAAATGCCAAATTTTTAAAAATTATTGTCAATTAAAACTACATAAACATACAAAGTTTCATTTCGATACGTCAATTAGAAGTAAATAAAGACAATCAGTAGTAAAATTTACATAGTTAGAAGTGAAGTTAATAAAAGCATGTTAAAAAGGGTTGGGAACAAACGAGTGACATCAATGATTTTGTGATTTTATTAGACATGAGTAACCGCTTACCCTCAAGCGATTCGCATACTTTTTTGAGAACAAGTTGTAATAAAATAAATGTTTGTTCTGACAAAAATGCCGTACACATACTAAAAAACTACTTGACATAGAATCCTGTGCAGGACAATTTTATTTCGCTAATAAATAGGAAGCATATTTGTAAATTCCATTTTTAAATTCGTGTCCTACGTACGTGGGCTACACTGAAAGTTTTTAGAATAAGCCAGTAAGAAAAGCAGCCGATGAAAAATTTATTTAAATTTCAAATAAGGAACATATTTGTCTATCGAAGGTGTGGAGCTAGTGAGTCAACCTCCTTACAGTCTCGACCTCGCACCTTTAGACTTTTATTTATTCCCAAAAATAAAATATAAACTTAGAGGAATTCGTTTTATCAACCCTGAAGATGCCGTGGCTGCGTTTGAAAAAAGCGTGGAAGAGATCCTTAAAGAAAAGTGGGCTTACTGCTTCAGTTAATGGTTCCATTGAATTCGACGATGCTTAGACAGGAACGGAGACTACTTCGAAAAGCAATAAAAATATTAACAGGCTTTTCTATCATTTCGTTTTTTTATTTTCTAAAACTGTCAGTGTGACCCCCGTATGTACAAGCACACGGACTGTCGGTTGTTAAATCTATCACAGCACAAGATATATCAAAACCGTATTACACACCCTTTTTTCCCACACTAAAATGATTTTCTGTTTTTGTTTTAGACAGCACGTCCCGCTCACCTCTGCCGAACGTTATGGAATATTCGGCATACAACCAAATACTCAGCTGTCATGTGTAAAGCTGTCACTACAACAGTGAAATTTGTTGCCAACTCCGAAAATTAAGGACTATTGCATAAATGTACTGCCTAAATTCGAGACTTTTAGAATAGGTTTAACTTATCTTTGATATAAAATGAGACCTAATCGAGGAAATAATTTATATAATTTTCACTGCCTTCATTAGCACTTCTTTTCTATACCAAATTGCCAATTAAAAAATTAATACGAAAATAAGACTGTCTATTACGTGGCTCTACTTGTCCTGACTTAAGTCCTTACCTTTAAGTACACTGCTTTTTGTTTTAAAGTTTATTTTTATTACTGAAACTACAAGCGGTCGATATGCATCGCCATCGTCTAAACGATGACGACGAAAGATATTTTTACCAACCACTTTATTGAAATATTGAGTAATGCTTTAATCCAATCCCGTCTAAGCTTTTAAAGTTATCACTTCGAGAATTTTTAATTATTTTTAATGCTACTGAAACAATTTTAATAAATTAACTTTCTCACAAACTTTCAAGAGAGAGCACTAACTTTTAAATTGGTAAAAGAAAACATGGTAACTTAGTAAATGGTCGTTAAATTTCAGAACTTTGAAATAAAAACTTTATTTCTAAGTTCTTAAAGTTTATTTTGTAGTGTAGGTATAGGATAATGTACAATGAACTACGATAAAAATTGTAGAAAAACATTTAAGAAAATATTAACACAGCGGAGGACATCGCACCGAGGATTCTTATTTTTTTTTTTTAAGAAATAGATAGAGACATATATTTATGCAAAGTACTAAAGTTAATTGTACATTTTGCAGTAGAATTAAAGTTGTCGATCCAAAAAACACAACACATCACAAACACGATACGCAAGATTAAAATATACACATAATATAATATTGAAAGATAAGTAAACGTTTAATACAAGAGACGTCTATAAAGCAGAAATAACATGCATTAAAGAAAGACATGCATTTAAAATATATTATACAATTATTCAATAATATGCATACAGCATATATTGTTGTACCTACTTCAAGCTCGACTTTTCTAATATAATAATTTATTTTCTAATTATATTAAGACCACTGTCAAAAACTTTTTTTTTCTCAACAACAAGACCAAGGAATCAGGGGACACTACTGTTTCTGGAACTAAGCTGCCGTATTGGTAAATGCTAAAATAATTATTTTTAGTTGCTCAACAACATACTTTTATTGCTGGAAAAATTATAAAATATATACATTGATTTACAATGGATATATTTTTTTAATTATTCGCCGTAGCTGATATTCAAAGATAAATACAATCCACCTTTACTACCAACATTAAAAGTATGCGCATTAAGCATCATTTTTTAATATTTTTTATAGAAAACAATAAAAATAAAACAAAATCTTTTTCGATTAAACGGGAACTCAAGCAAAAATAATATATCGGTATCAAAACAAAGACGTAAAAAAATGGGTCTATATTATATTTTAAAATGTGTACATTTAATGTCAATTATGTACACAGATTTGAAAAAAAACGCATATTACTTTTAAAACGCATACAGGTACCAAGACAAAAATATTTTAAAGAAGTTATAGATTTTTTTTAATAAATATTTTATAACGAATTGATGAACGAATGTCGTCCCAATGAGGTTTAACTTTACAGGCAAACTATCGAGCATGGTAACCACAATTTCATTTTGAACGAGAATATCTCCCATAATAAACATTCCATGGCCATGCATAGTATGAAAAAATACTACAATTTCTTGTAGCAAAAACAAAAAATGAACAGCGGGTACCCAGAATGTGCAGAACCAATTTACAGTGTACATAAAACACACTTCATCTCATTAACAATATTTGTGCATACCAATATACAAAGATCTTCGACAATATGTCACTTTTAATTGACCTACCGAGACCCACTTTAACACATTATTTAGTTTGATATATTTTTCATTCAGAAAACATTTATGTTTAATTTAAAAGTTATCACATCACACTTAACGTCAACCATTAGTACATATTGTTATATGCATTGCGGCTTACACGGCAGTTTTCCGTTTGATACACACAAATTTCCACACATTTTCTTTCACGATACTTACCGCCTTAAAAGTGTGTATCTTCCTATAATGTCTACTATTACCAACTACGTAAAGGTTGGAAGTATTGAGTAGCTAACTTATGACAGTTTGTATGAAGGGATGCATGACAGGGTCTACTGGCTAGTCTAAAGCACGAGCCGGGGTCAGCGATGACGAGGTGTCTCAGAACATTTCAAGCAACTCCCATACAAATATCATAAACAGGTAAAATACAAAAAAGACTGCCGCATATTCCACAATGCTATGCAATTTTCATAACAGTCACAGATTAGAAGTATAACCAAAACAGATAGACAGAACGAAGGGTTAATATACAAAAAAAAAGAATAAATAAACAAGAGTAGAAATGAAAATAATGATCAGAAATTTTAGTGTTAATTTTAGGTTTGTCTTTTATTCACACTTACCAACGACAGCCATATATTGGTTATAAGTAGTTGATTCTTCTCGTCCTATTGGGTTAGACGATGTCAACAAAAACAGAAAGGGCGCAGTCAGTATGATGATCTAAACAAACTGTTCCACACCGCCGGAGACACAATACTTAGGGGCTGGGGCGGCGGGCGAAAATGTACCTTATCATGCGATCTGTAAAAGCTATTTTCGCACGCCGCCGGACACATAATCTAAATAGATATTATATGCGTAGTTTACAACAATGTAACACTGACTCCATGCGACAGATCTGCCGCGAAGGCGGCGCCCTCAAACCGCGCCCGCCTCCTGTAACCTTTACCTTCGAAGTGCATTAAAAAATAGGTGCAGTTAAATTGTGCTCATTTAAAGTGTAAAAGTAACGATGTTCGCGTTACCCTTTAGCGATGGGATTGCGGGGGGCGGGAGGGCGAAGGCGCCATACCCGGCTCCTACCACTTACCAAGTTGAGCCAGACGTTTGTGGTGAGGATTTGATTTTTCTCATCCTTATTTTGGAAAAGGTAAGCACGCCGACGCAAGAAAGGAACGAAAAAATAAGGTGAACAACAATAACGAGTATGGAATTTTGCTTTTACCTCTCAGGTTCGATAACCAACTTCCAATAAAGATAGCTTGAACATATGTTGATGATGTTTTCATTTATTCTAGAGCTTATTTTGTTAAAAATATTGTTAATTTAAAATCACTGAAAGCTTTATTCGAAGTCAGTTAAATATCAATGTGAAGCAGAGAAACGAACCACAAAGTTGTTTTAATCTCTTGCCCTCGATTATTGGAGTGACGAATAATCCAGTTTTACTGAGGCCAGTCGTTAAGACGAAGCAATTAAATATATTCCAGCGAATAACAGCAGCGGTTGGGTGGTGAATAATGCGTTTTATGATTCCAGTCGGTGGTTGTTTTATACCGCAATTTGTAAAATATGACAGATTTCATTGTACCGAAGTTTGAGGCCAACCGATTTGAATTTCAGATTAAACTTTATCCTAGAGATAAATCTAATAATCATTCTATGCTTCTTGTATTGTTTTATATGTTTGTGGAACTATTTGTAGAACGGGTAATTCCTTGAATAGCCATAGCCACTCAAAATGAATTACGAACAACGTTACATTATCGTTTTATGGGTATATAGTCTAATAGCGTTAGCCATTGTACAGTTTTTTTTTTGGAATGCTACGAGTATATGTGAGACTCTAGAAAAAATGTAGATGTTGATTCAAATATAAAAAATAATAACATTTGTGGTTATGTTACAATAGGACCCTAGAAGATGGTTGCTAAATGCTATCTCTGTCTGTCTGTCTGTCTGTTGCCCTTTCGCGTCAAAACTACTGAACCGATTTAAATGAAATTTGGTACACAGATAGTCTAGAGCCTAAGAAAGGACATAGGCTACGTTTTAATGCGAAAAAGGGGTGTAAGGAGTTGAAAGGTGGGGATGAAAAGTTGTATTGAAGTATCGTCTTATTTGGAGCTAGAAACTTGAAATTTATTTTTTTAGGCTGTTGATTCGATATAAATACACTATTCCACGCGGACGAAGTCGCGGGCACAGCTAGTTAAATAATAAAATGTCAAGATCTTTGAGGAAACGGACATAATTCCCAAGAGTCATGTAATATGATATATTTATGCCTACAGTTTCAGAAAGATATAAAATTGGTCCAGAGGCCAATAAAGTTTGAAGATAACATCTGATAAAAGTTTATGATACGGAAAGATTTATATGCGAGGAAGACAGTTCCGTTGATTGATTAGGTGAGTAGCCTCTGTTTTATAACAAATATTGGAATATTTCTCGAGCCTTGATTAAATGGGGAGCGATGAACTTAAGATAAACTTTTAAGAACGATACATCATTGGTTCAGATATGGCGTTATACCATTCAACATCTACCAATATAAACTACCACCCACTTACCCCCATTAATCACGAAATTTCAGAAAGTATAAGTGGTACAAACTTGAAATTTCTCAGATATATTTCCCATAGGAAGTAGGTACCCGCTAAGAGAGGACTTTGGTCTATGTACTCTAAAAAGGTGTAAAAAGGGCGTGAAATTTTGTAAGATGCAGTCATTCAAAGGTTTTGAAAAATAAAATCGATATTTGATTTTTTGAAGTTTTTTTTAATGCATTAAATTTCAACTTTACGACATACTAATAATAAAAAAATTAAAAAAATTAACTTTGGCTTGTTTGATGCTGAATTTATTTTCTCAACAGTGTTAGTGCGTGTTGTTTCTCTGCACCTTAACGTGAAGCATTTTATTTGAAATGTTGAGACTTGTGACTATAAATTATGAGCCCACATGCCTTTTGTAGAATGTACCGTTTACTGTCTGGAGTGTGAACATGTACGATGTAATGAATGTTCCTTGAAGATGTAGCTTAGGTCAGAGCTTATAACAGAGAAAACAAAACTTATATATAAAAAAAAAATTATAAAACCTTTTCAGTAGAAATTTCACCCGTTATTTTCCGCAATCAAGGTTAATCCGCTGTAGAAACTAAAATACGCTACTACTAAAATATAAAGTAAGTTTGAAGAACAAATCTAATTGAAAATAAAAAGCACGCATGATAGTAAAGACGCTGAAGTATAAAAGTACGCTCAGAATTATTCAATACGCCACTCCGAGCAAAAGTGTTCCTCTTATAGGAACACGAGAAGAAAAGTTGCGATGCCTAAAGCACTCACACTTTGTCCCTGTTTTACAGCGCTCGATTCATGTTCCATTTTTGAAATTTTGTTCTATTTTTTAAATCTTGTTACTTTTTTAGAACAGACAATTTGTGTCCAATTCGCTATCGCCAATATGTTTTTGCAGTGCTTATGAAACTAAGCGTTATAATAAGACTTTAGAAATTAGATTCATTACTATTTTCAAACATGATTATATATTTATAATTTAACTTAGTTTAGAATTCGTAAATATTATACAAGAATAAAATATACTCTAAAATAGTGCCAAATTTACAATACAAAAAGACATTATAACCCATAAAAGTAATGTCATGTCATTAAATGAAGAGATTGAAAATTTAATAAAACCTTTTTGTCGTGGTTTTTTTTTGGTTTGGAACTTCTATGAGATATGGTTCGGACGCTACAATTTTCTTCTCCATGTATCTTTTCCCCATAAGTTGCTATTAAAAAACAAGTATAATATGTATGTATATACTTTCTTTAAAATCATTTAAAGTGTACACAATTGTATAAAAGTTATACACCTGAAATTCATCGTATTTTTCAGGTCTGAATTTTCAATTGTATTTGAAATAAGATTTTGCTGACAATATTTCTAAGAATGTCTCGCGTAGAGAGGAAACGTATGTCGAAGGTTCACTTCACCTTGGTATTGGAACATTTTGAGGCTATTCTTTGAAGATTATTATTCTTTATAACCACTATGGACATTGACAAACCCAGGGTTCGCTACTGATTTATCTTCGTATGTTTTAATAAATTTCGCCATTTATCACCCAATTCTAGATGTGGTATTATTATATTAAAGGATAATAGCCTTAATAATAATAAATAAGTTTGAAAAAATAAATGTTCGCCCTACACAATCACGAAGACTATTATTATCAAAACAACAATGTCTATTTCACCCCGACACAAAACGTATGCACAAAGGTTTAAGACTTCATTATTTAAGTGAAACACATTACCGTAGGTACAAAGTTCTAGAATCTTTTCGAAACGAGGCCGGGGTGTGTCGTCACCTCTTGTCGTATGTCGCCTTCACATCTTATTTTCCTAACAAGGAAACTACATTGCGTAGACATTGTTACAAATATCTTTAAAAATATATTGGAGAGATATTTGAAGAGCTAAGTACAGAAGAAAAAAATATGGAACATCTTAAGTTGAAACTTGTAGAAATAACATTTAATACAAATATTATTACCAAGCTTATAAAATATTCTACCTGAAAAATTTCCTTTCTCAAATAAACAACGATTTTGAGAACGTCCAACAACGAACTTCCAACAGTTTATTTTGCCGAATGTTTGCGTTTTGTTTGCGAATTCGTTTCTGTACGGACAAAACGTTTAGTTGTTCGTTGTCATGATCTCATTTTTAATCTAAATCAACTTGTTAAGCTATAATTGAAGTGGCTACGACAAGCTAAAACTCAATAATACTTTATTTATTTAAGCGGTTAAGTCAGATTTGGCTGGCTAAATTTTGGGGGAAATATATAATATTTTAAAAGGAAAAACTTTTTCTAATGAATTTACATTATAATAATCTTAATTCTACTGTCAACAACAATCATATAGAGGCAAAAAAAAGTTTAAAGTCCATGGGTAGTATGTATTTTTTTTAAGACAATTCCCGCCTTAGGAATAGCCCTGTGTCACTGGGAGCACACGGACACCCAAACTCGTGACAACTATTTCTGCATCACACAATTTTTTGTCCCGTATGAGATTTGCACCCAGAACACTCGGCTCGGCAGTTAATGCAATTCATATAAACACACAAAATAACGCTTAAATTCGGATAATGCTCTAAACACTGACACTAAATTTGAATAACTCAATTGGCAGAGTGCCCAAACAATATACGGAAAGACTGTACAGTATTTTCTGTTTCACTTACTTTATTTATCACAGGCCAGTACCTAACCGCAAAGGAACACGACACAGATTAATTTGCTTACCAGTAATTAAAATAAAACCAGATATATTGTTCCCTCCGTGATATTGAATTGTAATTAAGTTTCAATAAAAGCCCGCAGTTCGCATTCGTTTAATATTGATTCTCTTATTGTCTTGATCGGATTACATCAGCGTCGAATTTAAACAAAAATCATCAATATGATAACCACAGAGTAATCCAAACGTAATTGAAATTTTAAAATTGGAAGATATTTAAGATTCGAACGTTTTCCATTTTTTTTTTTTTTCAATATTTGAGTGATACTTTTCTGATTTCAGGATCCCGTCGTTTGCGCCCGATCGTGAGGTTCTGGGTTCAATTCCCGGATCGCATAAATTGTAGGCTTTTTCGTAGGAGATTCTCACACTATCAACTTTTAAACACATTAATTTTTTAACGATATCAACCCTATCCACTCGTAGTGCTCTGGTGATTCTTTCCACCAGAAAAAATATGAGACTTCGCTGGTAGCGCTATTTGAGCGAACTAACAGAAATCTGAAATACCTCCTACTAAAACCAGATTCAGTTTTTTTTTAAATTTGAAAATTGTAATAAACTTAATGAACATTAGAAATATTTTTTTAAAACTACTTGATTTTTAAACCAAATTTTCACCATAAAGAATAAAATAGGGGTCATATTCTCAAGATTGTTCAATGTCATCGGAAATGTCTACTATCAAGATAACAAACTCATCACACGGTCGTCCTTTCTTAGAAGATCGCCCGCTGGGACTACATCAGACCTAAACTTTATATTTTATTTTACCTACATACTAAAATGTCTATAAAAAGGAGATAAGAAGAATATACTCGTATACCATACACATAACATACCATAAGTTGGAAGTAAACAAACATACTCTTAACTAAGCTTTTGATTAGATTGTCAGTCATTAATTGGGCTCAATCTCGTCGTGTTTTATACATATTTTAATTATTTCACGATATCGTGGAATTTTCTACTGGTGAGAAGTGACGTCAGAGCTCTACGGGATACGGTTGGCCATGCATAAGTGATACTAGTAATAAGATCAGGTAACCGCTTACCATCTGATAGGTCGTGTGCTAATTAGACTTATTAATAAAAATGTATGTTTAAAAAGAAAAAATTTTTTTTTCAAAAACAAATTGTCAGTTTCTGTCTACCTTAACCTTTTCCAGGTCATATGTATAATTAAAAAGTATGTCCTTAAAACTATGAGCCAACTATTTTTAAACTATTAACCATAAACAGTAGAATTCTGATGGATTAATGTCATCGCAACTTTTTTTGTTGGTCAACGTATATAGATCACGAGCAATAATTACTAAGAACACGGACATCATTAGCCACAAAAATTTACTAAAAGGATGGACTCTCAATACTCGTATTACCTTCTGCTAGTAGTGACGCGACGTGCCTATACATTATTGATATATGCTTTGAAAGTCACTTTTAAAGATTACATTTTAAACATAGTTCATATGACTAAATTCAAACTATACATATTTCCGAACCTTTACCAATTTTCTATTTTTGAAGTTGTATTATTCTTTTTCATATAACGGAACATCTTCATTTCCTTCACATAACATCGAAACGTATACTCTAAAAACTACTGTCATGTCTAAGAGATGTCTAACAATTACTTTTACTAATAATATCCGATGTGTTAGTAGTTAATAACGTAACCTTCACATTTAAGGAGCTATTAAAGCTACCAGTAACGTAACCATAACATTAAGTTAATCGTTAACCGCTCGTTTCACCTCCAAACTCGTAAACTGCCCGTCTACAAATATAATTAGTTTTCGGTTTAGCATTTTAAAACTGTATTTCGTGGTGAATGTTAGTAATTAATATTTAATAGTTTAAATTTCCAAAAGGGTTACCATTTAATTATGAAATTATTCGTGGAAACAGAATTGTTAATTTTAATTGTAGCAACACTAAACGGGTTCAGTTGATTCAGTGTGCGTTCCGCTTTACACCGAGAGCACTGTAAGGTATGACGTCAATTCAGTATACTGCGAAGCCGTTCCTTTATAGTTAGCTATACTGGCTACTGTTGATAACGGAACGCAGTCCAGTATACTGTCAGTTGTCAATTAAAGTCAATCGTCAAATCGCATAATAAAAGTGACAGTGAGACAGCCATGTACCAGCACTGAGAGCATATTACCTCGAAAACTCCAGTACTCACAGTACAAAAACGGCGACGTTTATGACGTCATATATTTCCCTACGATACTGCGAGTATACTGTCAGTCTATAACGGAACGAATTTCTCCTCAGTACGAACACTGAACAGTGCTCTCAGTGTATAACGGAACATACCCTCCCAATGTTCTGTTTTATTTTGTTTAATTCGAAAAAAGAATAGCGTTTTTGAATAACAAATGCGCAAATACTAGAACCATGCGGCCTATAAACATAGATATTTGGAACTAAATCAATAAATACTAGTTTAAGATTTTTATTTTTAATCATGAAATATACAGTTGCATATATTAAATCTGCAAAAGATTCATTGTTGTCGTTAAAAAATACTAATTCTTCCATTTAAAAAATGAGGGTTATTAGTTTAGTTTTGTTGTAAGACTTTCATCTTTCGATCACAATTTATTTTTCTAGACTCAATCCCAGTTTCGTCTCTTGGGGGTTGCAGTCCAACAACAATCTAATTGTAACTGGTTGTTTAAAAGTAGTTTCAAGGGTATATTCAATTCAGTAAAACCTCAATAATTTAGAATGGTATGTAACTGCTAATAATTATCTTTTTTATTAAACTGAGTGAGGTGGAGGTACTATAATATCCTTCGAGTCGGGTGGAAATCTGATCTGCCCTACCTCTTCAAATCTATTTCATCTCCCTATATCCATAAGCAACAATAACATTAACCACTGTTTTACGAATTCATTTTAAAATATATCAGAATATTAATTAGGTTTCCAAACATTTACTGTAGTGAAACTGAGTGTAATGAAATGAAATGTTCAATAAAATGTTGCCCTCAATACAAATAGTAGACCATTCTCCTGTCTGTAAATAGGTTTGAGACTTGTTTTAATAATAGGTTTTTATCCCAATAAAATTAAATGAATTAAATGCATTTTTTTATATTTTGACGTATTTAATTTTGAATTTCTAGAATATCTAACAGATATAATATATATATATATCGACGAAGTCCTATTCAAAATGTTTCGTAAGTAAATTAAAAATATCGTATCGTTATACGTTAGTATAATAATTGCGATAAATATGTTTAAGGTTGAACTGATGACAGTAGGAATACAAAAATTATAGATAACATAACTATAGACACACAATTGTTTTACTTATTAAGTAACTTAAACCAAAAAATATATTTCCATATTTTTCAATACCGTTTTTGCACATTATATTATTTTAGATTGTTTAAGTATACATTTAAAGCAACGCTGGCGGTGGGCCTGGTATTTTGTTTTAATTAGTATACAGGTTTAACCTAGAACTTTCTGAATACCACACAAGCCTTTATACCACCTAAGAATACACAATAAACAGTTAACGTTATTGAAACAAAGTAAAATATTATTTACCTAAAACTTGTAAATGTATTGTAATTTTATGCTTCTCTAAAGTTGAGGGATCAAAACAGATAAATTTGTTTCGAAACCGTATTTACTAAAAGCAATGGCGCACCTAGTCTGTTATTCGCTGGAATAATATAAAAATAAATATTTCGAGAACCTTAATACCTGGAAACATAAAACGAGTTTTATGAACCGTTTTGTTTATGGCAACGTTATTAGCAACGATATCTAAGATTGCATGTTTGTTGTAGACAGTTAAATAGGTGCAGGTTAAGGTTTAATACAAACCGCGACCGTTATGTTGAGGAATACAATTAAAATTTTTAAAAAGCTTTTAGATATCTGTGGTACAAGCCCTCGCTGAAAGACACAGTTATAAATGCTTTGTCTTGCCATCATAAATTACTCGGAAGGTCTCATGGGATACTTAGATAGGGAATTGTAAAAATATTTTTACTTGATTTTAAAAATAATTATGGTTGCTCAGTTAAATGGGTTTGTTTATATGTCTGTTTTACACAATATCTCTGCTGTTTGTGAACTGTTTTTAATTGAACATTTATTGTAAATATTTAACGTAATCTTAATGGTTTTGCCATTGAGAAATAGTCAAAGAAAATTTTATTGAAATTAGTGCCTTAATAAAAAATAGTTTTCTGTTCAGAAATAAAGTGCTGACCCAATTTTTTTACATTATTTTCATTAAAGTACCTTTTAAGTGATCGTTAAAATAACGTTATAAATAAAGTTTCATTATAAAACATGATTGCAATATTAAACATTTCAAAAATTAATTCTCACAATCGACAACAAAATAATAACACATCACATATCAGACAATTTACTATATTGCACCACAATGCTCGCATTTGTAGGATTTCGCAAGTGTCAATTTTTGACACGTGACCGCAAACTGCCACCAGCCGTCACGACCGGGAAGGTTAAAACCCTTTTGACAGTTTAATCCCTGTATAAAAGTGACATTTTCCCGGGAAAATTATTGTATAAATCGCGGTTTGTCCGGAGGTTACGATACACTATCATTAAACCTATTTTAATATTTATACTTGTTATAGACATTATTTATTAATGTTTCATTTTGATCGACTTCATTTATTATTTTATTTTATATTATAATTATTGAAATCAAACCGAATAATGTGCTGCCACTGTTTTTTGTTAAAATAAAAATATAATATTTTCGTTAGCTTTTAGATTTTTTTAGGCAGGAAATAGACGATTTTTTTACAGGTTTATCGTTTAGAATAACAATAATTCAAAAATAAATCTTTTATATTTAAATTAATGTTTGTTTATCCGATCATCATAAAATATTTTGTACTTCTTGCCAGGGATACAGCAAAAGATATAGCGTACCTGCCATCCAGAAAAGAAAAATTGGCAGTCTTGGGACTGCCGACAGAAGTGAAAACTTAAACGAAACGACGAAAATTAGCGTGACGGTCACGAGTTCAGTGCTTTTTCCCCATAGCGAACGTGCGTAAAGAAGCTTTCTTTTCAAAAATATGTTCCCGCTGGATGGAAAAATTACTTTTACGTTAGCAAGCCGTGAGCAAAAGGTAGTCATTCTATTCTCTTCGGTTTTTGGCAAGACAAGACTTTTATTTAGCCACAGTAATACTCAAAAAGGTTTAACTATCAACAGAAAAATGTGTATCTTCTTTATCTTAATCGTCCTCAACACAACGGTAAATAAATGGGTTGTGACTCACCACGTCAATGATTTGCTGTAACGTGAGACCGAACCTGACTTCTAGAGGATCACTCTCGTTGGCCACTGGACGCTCCAGCGTATTATAGGACGCTAGTAAAGCGTTCAAAAGACGCTTCTCGTGTGGACCTTGCTCCGATACTGAAATATAAAAAAAACAATACTGGTTTGAGAAGACTAGATCTTAAAACCCTGTTAAGCAGAAAAGATCCAAATAAAATTCTTTGTGAAATTGAGTTACTGTATTTAAGCCATAATCTACTTATCAAGTTTCATAATATGCACAAGAGATCCTCGCCGTTTGATCACATGTTAACCACAAAACAGTTACTGCTCTAAAAAGTTACTGTCTCATAGTTATTTACTAGAATTTTGGTTGAATGTTTTCTGCTTAACAGGGTTAATAATAGCCATATCAAGACGCTGTTCCGTTATATTTATAGTAAAAACTGAGGTGTTGTGTGCGCAAAATATCACTTTATAAATTTCCAGAGCTGGATTTAAAATACCACGATAAACCTAGAAGAATACACACAAGTTTCATCAAATAATACAGTTGAATCCTTCTTTTATAACTAAACTATGTACATATACATATATGGAAATATTTATCGTAAATTTATTCAGGATATGTATACTATTGTATACCAATAAATATTTATCAGAATATCACCATCTACAACTATGGATTTATATAAAGGACCCAAATATAAGCCGTATTTAGGACGCAAACAGTGTTTCTTTATTTTACCTGTAAAAAAGACTAATTCGTAGGTATTCACCACGTGTAATATGTATAATATAAATAATAAGATCTCTGTATTACGAAGCCATTCTTTTTGATAAACATAAAAAGAATATATGTCATTTCTGTTGATATGATGTTATGCTCCTCTTTCATAAAAGTTACTTGTTAAATCCCTGTATTGAAAGCAGAATGTATATATTAAACAAAAGCATAAGAGTTTGGGACTGTTCGTGAGTAATATAAAACGTCGGCTTTAATAACCTATTTTTTTATAAAGTATTATAGAAAAAATATTAGTAAAAAAATCTGTGTAACAAAAAATTTAATCATGTTCGTCTACAACAAGTTATTGTAACTAGAGATCGCGTGGTGATCGAATTTTAACCTTGGTTTTTTCATTGGCCAGTATAACTTAAGCTGTCATTGTATGGACTTACTTACTATGACAGGTAATCACATATACTGGACGCCTGTAATTTCATTAAGCCGTATTCACGTAATTTTTAAAGTTGTAAAAGTATTAAGTGTACATATTAAATTAGGAAATTCTATTTCTTTAGCCATATATTTTAGTGGTTATACAAAAGAAAAACAAATCTACATTACAAAGCTGACAAATAATTTACAAGTATAAAAGAATTAAGATCAAAACAGAACCTAGTATTTCACAACAAATTGGGTAAAACCTATAGTTCACCGTCTGAATTGAACTACGTACATCTGAGGCAAGAATAACGACTGGATAAGCCCGTATACACACCTGAACTGTTATAGACCCCAAATAGACCATACACCTTAAACTCAATGGCATAAAGTCCATTCTCCAAATAAACGTTACAAGAGTCCAGCTCGAAGGACCAGCCATAAACACTCATTTTAGGGGCTTACCGAGCTCTTATACGTGATGTATAGAGGCTAGAGTGTGACAAGTATAACACACTCGTACGGCGGGATTAATACGTTAGAAGAGGATGTATATATGGATTTAGCTACGAAAAAAGGGATAATTTATTTGGCTCAGTAAGTTCAGGTCTCGAGAGGATTTCTGTAGCCTAATAATAAAGTTTTTCCAGCAGTATGAATTCTCTCGGAGATAAATCTATTTTAAGTCTCTAAAATTTATGTGATCAATAATCATTATTTTATATTAGCTTCCTTTGGGAATCATTTGTACGAGTTTATACAAGTTTATATATAACTTTTTTTTAGAAGTCGTCACCTCATTCCTCTCAAATTTAGAAGAGCAGTTACAAAGACAAAAGCAGTAGGCGTAAAAGTACATTTTTTATTTTATTTTAAGAGACATGTAATTGATTTTACTACTATTATAAATCCAAAGTTTGGATAGATGGATGTTTGTAAGTCAATTACGCCAGAACGGCTGAAGGGATCTGGATGAAATTTGGCACAGAGATAGATCATAGTCTGGAAAAAAAAAGTAGCCTATGTGCTATAGGCTACTATTTTCCCGGAAAATATACGGTTCCCGTGGAATATTTCCACGTGAACGAAGTCGCGAGCAGCAACTAGTAATTTATAAAAAAAAACATATTGTCATTAACGCAAAACGCAACACGGCAGATGTCAAAATTCACCCATTTATTCTGTTTATGCGACAGCGTAATGGATTTGCAAAACTTTTAACTAGCGGCTTGTTTACGTGTTATGTTTTTAAATATTTCTACATAGTGAAAATAATACAAATTCACTTCGATATGCATTGTTTTAAAAATGCATGAGGTTTTGTTTTTTGTTTTTTAATATACGAAATATGATCGAAAACGAATATAAAAGGGGATTTTATAGTGCAAATATAAATCTTAAAAAGCACTTAGCTCACTCATAACGTGAGGGTATGACTGAGCTAAGCACTTTTTTGGGCGCAGATAGATAGATGAGATATATCCATGTATAAAATTTTTGTGTCATGTTTTTTGTTTGCGATGAACTCCTATACTAATGAACCGATTTTAATGAAATTTTGCACAATGTGTGCCGTTTGGTCCAACAGATAGGATCATTTTTTTTTTGCAAATATCCTCGCCACAGCAACGCGTGGTCGGGTAGATAGTATTATATAAATCATCATTTCTGCGAGATGGATTCATCTGAATACAAGCAGTCAAAGAGATAACACGAAAGTGAAGAAAACTATATCAGATAAGCTGGATAGAATATTGAAAGAAGACGAATCCCGCGTCTTTTTTTTTAAGTGAAAACTTCTTTAGGCACGTTTGTGCACTTTTGCTACGGGGAAAATGCACTGAACTCGTAACCATCACGTTAATAATACAGATATAGATCCACTAGAGGGCGCTAATCTAAACGTTGAGTTATGTCAGCTCCTTATTAATTAATGTCACCAACCTGCTAATGTGACGTTTTTAGTTCGTCATTTCGTTTAAGTTTTCACTTCTGTCGGCAGTCCCATGACTGCCTATTTTTTTTCTTTTTATTGTACATGTATATAATATTTATTTCCAATAGTACGAGATACTACGTTCAGTAAAAATATCAAGTCAATTAATAGACTACTTTGCGAGCACAAACATATTTTAGCTAAATTGCCATAGACAAATTTACCCTACGTGTGTTTGCATATATAAATTTGGCCTGAATATTCGTTCCAATATGGAAATTGACAATATTGTCTGTTTATTCAATTAAACTAGTAATCAATTTTAATTACACACGTTGTCGTCAATCTACACTATATACAATTACTTGTCCTGATTGATTCATCAACGCAGAGCCTAAACCGCTGGTGCTACAAACATGACATTTTGGCAGTTAATGCCTTTTATGTTGTAAGCATCCACTAAGAAAGGATTTTGGTAAATTTTACCCCTAAGGGGGTAAAATAAAGGATGGACGGTTGTAAGGAAGTCTGTCATTTTCTAAGTAAAAAAACACTGATTTCTTATGCCTACTTCTGTTTAGAAGTAAATACACATGTATAACGGCGTTTTTTCAAAATTTTCCCCTAAGAGGGTAAGTAAGGGGTTGTAAGTTTATATGAGAAGTTAGTAATTTTTGAAGGAAGCAGAACGAAATTTGAAATACTTTCTTCTGGTTAGAAATACACGTATATCGGTGTTTTTAAAAAAATTGCCTCTAAGAGGGTGAAGGTTGTAAGTTTATATACGAAGTTCGTCACTTTTGGTGAAAGATGCATGAAATTTAATATCAACGCTTCATATAGATATAAAGTTTAGGAAAAAAAGATACATGAAATTCAATATTAAAGTCTCTTTTATAATGTTTAGAAAAAAACTATTAATAAGTTTACTTCTACACTCGATAGATAGTTGTGTATACTCCAGAGTGAGCCCTGCGAATAGTTTAGTCATTTTAGCCCCAAAATGGAACACCGCTAACGTCATTTACAAATATTGTAATTAAAACTAAAGTTTAAAAAAAAACTAAACACAAGGGGGCAAGCCGCGAATTATTTTGTGCTATAAGGGTATTTACAATTATTCTATTTGGAAGTTTGTTGGGATATCATTTAAAAACGTTTTTATTTCCTCGAACGATGCCCTACGCTTCGCAAACACTCCAAACCACTAAATTCGATTAATCGCATCGATCGTCAGTAATCGAATTTGTAGTCTAATTAATAACGGATTATTTTGTAATTATACATCACCAACCTTTGCCAACAACTTCTTTCACTTTAATATCGATTTTGTACATCAATACAAGTTTCCCTCAAACACAGTTCTTTTTTTGGATAAAACTCTATGTTCTTTTCTGTAGGATACGTTACCGTACTTAAAAGGATATAGGATATGCAAAATTATGCAATTTTCATAATGATCGGTTGAGTAATTATGGCTTAAAAAGTCACAAACTTACATTCCCATTTCAAACATCAGTTAGAAAGTAAGGTTACCATGCAAAATCCTCCTTGATACAATGTGTATACTGATTTCAGTACAAAAATAATATTGTAGAATATTGTATGGTTAGAGATAGCTAACTGGCTCAAGTCCAAAATGCAGAAAGTGTGTTTAACGGTTGTTAAATACCACTTTGTTATACTAATAGGAGTATCGCAAGCTCAGAAACCCGATTACTAAATGGCTCCAAATAGAGAGGAAATTGTGTTTTAAGTAGGCTCTTAGTAGTTATAGCATCGTTCTTATAATATACAAACAAAGCTGGCAAGAAATTATTATATCCCCATCATCTTAAATACACGTCTTTATGTAATAGAAAAAAAAATATTTATCCGCTCTGAATTCAAATTATTCATGTACGTTATTAGGTTATACAAAAAACTAGCATCCCGTCTTTGATTATAGAAAGCATCCCATGCCCATCTTAAAATTTATGAAACCATAACTTTATATTTTTAAAACATGCTAGATGCTGATGTCGATAATTTTATTAATGTCTAATGTGTATGATTTGGTAACAAAAAACTGAACAAGAGATGCCAAAAATTTCATTTATGAAATATGGAATTACTCGGAATTTTTATGACAATATTCGTAACATTATTTGAAAATTAAAATGCAAACCTCTCTCACTCTATGGGTTGCAATCATAAAAAAAACTAGTGTGTTTTTTATTTTATCTGAGCAGGCCACGAGGGTCGTAGCGCCACGGTGACGAATTCCTTTATTAATTTTTAACATGATATGTTAAAACTACAGCCAAAATTCTTACTTGAAAATTTTACCAACATAATCACACTCAAACGATAAAACCACCCAACACTTGGCAACGAAAACCTCAATCCTGACTTAAAAACTATGTGGTAAGCAGCTAAAGTGAAATCTCTATCTGCGTGCCACGGCGCGGCGTGCGGTCGGGTATTACCTAATCCATTCAGGGTTTAACGCATCTACCCAAAGCTAGGGTTGTCACCCGAAAATCTTGTTACATCGCCAAAAGCAAATCCTAATATTGCTAAGGTTTAATGAAAATAACCTAAGTTGAAAAAATTATAATAATAACTTGACACATCTCACACACGACCGTCAGATCCTAAACTATGCAGAGCCTGTACTATGGGAACTAGACTTCTGATAAACATACATATATATTTCTAAATTCATACTATATTATAGATAAATTACACCCAGATACAGAACCAATGATCATGCTCATCACACAATTATTTGTCCTGGGTGGGAATCGAACCCACTAAGTTTTTTTTTTGTTAGTATCTTTTATTAATTTCTTTTTCATAATTTTTTCGTTGATGAAAAACTTAATAATGATTCTCGTAACGACGTGCTGCTCAAGAGGGAAGGAAATTTCTCCTTCGAATAGAGGAGGCTATCATTTATAGCCAAAATCCTCTTTCGGGTATTTCCAAGTCAAACCCTCCTTGAGTTTGCCGCGGCACGGTATTAAATTATCAGATTTCGAAGACGATGCACAAAATAATCACTCTTAACCTCCTATACATTTGAAACACAAAACGTGGGGTACAGTTATTTTAATTTAATATGAGTAGTTCAAATAAAAAATAAAAATTAGTGAACGGAAAACTTTACTCTTTTCTTTATTTAGGTGATATAAATAACACACGTAGCAATGCCAATCGCTTATAGACACTTACGTCACGTGATCACCATACTTCTACGCAATTATCGTAATTGGATATTCTAGAATATTCCCCCGAGATTGTGGCAACCCTTGTTTAACCCTCGTAAAGTTGGCGGTGTACCGCAGCTGATATTGAATAAACAGTACGTCCAGTACAGTGGAACTGCCAACTGACTTGTATTTGAGAGATTAAATAATAAACGACAAAAGAATATACAGGATGCATTTGAAAAAGGAACACTTACTTAAACCACTGAAAGGGCATAACTGTAGCATACAGATACAATTAGATTTGTTTTTAAATATATCCGTTTACAAGTTATGACCGTTTGAATATCCAAGTATTTTAACTCCGTTTCTCATAAAAGCAGGTGGAACGGGTAAGGTTAAAGATTTTAAATAGTACATATTTTTTATTTGGAATAAGACTACTGCCGCCCATAGACACCTCCAACTCAAGAGTCGCAGGTGCGTTGCCCGCCTTTAAGGTGGGAGTAGGGGAAGGGGGTAGAGGGGGGGAGGGAAGGGTTAGGGCCTCCGGTAACCTCACTCACTCGGCGAAAAATAATACAAGCATTTCTTCACTGTCGGTTTTCTGTGAGGCCGTGGTATCACTCCGATGCACACACATACGTGCTGAAGCATGGCTCTCCCACGATATAAAGCACCAAGATCCATAATAGCTCCAAGTATGTTTGGTAACATATTCACAAAAATGTAGTGTTCATTCATCAGTTTTTTTTTAATTGTCAATGTTTTCGCACGTCTGATATTAAATGACAATTCATTTCACAGACGGAGAGCCTTTACTGTGAAAGAATTGTGCATAAATTTTGTGTTATTTGCTTTTGCCTAGAATGCGGAACGTTTTGCAAAACTTCAAAATGTTTTTTGAGATAAGTACGAGCGCTAGGATTGAACAGAATATTGTACAGAATTGAAAGGATGAGTATCCCAGCGAAGGCGTATGGGGAACCACTTGAGCTTCATCCGATATTCAGAGACGTGGTCATATTTGCGTAGTCCAAAGATAAAACTGATGAAATTTTGAAGTCACTCAAGTTTATCAAGTTGGTCCTCGGTAAGATCTGTATAGCTAGCATCTGTATAATCAAGGAAGGCAGAAGGAGTAATTCTGCCAGCGCAATTTTAGTGGCAACCGAAAAAAAAAATATAATATTTACTTAACGTTTTGCTTGTTGTTGTTTGCACAGTAACTTGTTCTTCTTGAATAGGAGCTGGTAGGTTGAGCCTCCAATTTAATCGTGCAACGGTGCTTTTGATGCTTATAACCAAAAAACACCTTTTTTGTGCGTGTGGAAATCCCCTCGGGCCGTTACCCCACCGGAGTTTTCGGTGGTGCGGTTTGTTGGAATCGAACGGACTAAAACCACACGGTGTGCCGTACTGCGAGGGCTAAAATAGGCCCTTCTATTCCCTTTATTAAGACGTCCGGACCCCTCCTAGCAAACGAATAACCACCTAGTATGGTGTGTGTACTTGTGTGCCAGCTTATTAAAAAAAAAGTATTACACTCATAAAACATTTCATAAAAAATTGTATACTAAAATTCTTCGTTATTAATATTTCTTGGAATCAGTATATTGTTATGATTTTATTCTAAAATTTAAATACAGTAATAATTCTAATTAATGTACTAAACAGGTGTAAAACAAACTTCTAACGTTAACGTTGTTTAGAACTTTACTGTATACGAACATATTCTAAGATTTCGAAAATATTATGGAACATTCTCATGTATGCATGTACGGCTCATCAATATGTTTTCCTTCGTCCATAAAACAAGGCTTAATAAAAGGCAAAGGAATACCTTTGCCTTTTATTAAGCCTTTCTAAAACTTCACTAAAATTTTCAAGTGACCTTTCAAGTACCTTATCACTTGAATTATAGTTTAAATGAACTAAAAAGACACTAAAATAGCAAACTGAACTAAGAAGTAGAAAATAAATTTTGATTGTAAAAAGCGTTCTTAGTTGGCTTTGCTATTAACACGTGTTTTTTTAGTTTTTTAATTGGGCTTCTGAAGTTAGTAAAACTACGTTGAAAGATTCCGTTACGTAGATAGGTACAAGTCAAGTAAATATAAAGCGTGCAAAAATTATAATTACGAATATTTGCGAACGAAATAAAATGGCCGCTAGACAGATATGGTATTAGATTATTTATAACAAAACTCATTATTTTCTGTTATAATAGCTTTATTCGGCTAAATAGAAACAAGGGCTGTGAGTGGAAGCTCAGTTGCCAATCATTGTAATCTAATCCCGGCAGACAGACAAAGGATGCCTACCCAATTTATTTGAACCCTGGCCCTGAGTATTGCTTCAAATTTCGTGTTAAAGTTGATTTCACATCACCCGGTAAAGTAAAAAGTTAAATTATGAACAAAACACAACTTATCTTGTTCTTTTTTTAAATAAACACCTTTACATCATACCACGCATATATTAAACACCTAAATATTGCCAACCATAATTTTGTTCCCACTCAGGTAATAGGGGGCAAGCCTCTAGACCTCTGATATATACTATGTAGTAAAAGTCAATCTTTCGAGAAAATATGATTACTTACGTATTATGTAAATTAATTATTAATTTTGGGACAACGAGGCACCACACTAACTTGTATATTTTAAGGTATTTTATTTTTAATTTTTTTATTAAATTACCGACCTTTAAGGTGGAAGTAGGTGAAAGACAGTGAGAGGGGAGGGGGTTTAGAGCCTCCGGTAACCTCACTCACTCGGCGAAACACAGCGCAAGCGTTATTCTTATAATTATTAAGCATAAGATAATTATTATTATATGCTAATAATATATTGCTAGAATGCTAAATATCTGCTATCCGCGTACTCCAAGTTTGATTTTTTACACCTTTATTTTAAGGGAATCTTTCAATATATATAATACATAAGTGTGATTTCTTAAAATAATATTTAGAAATATAGTTTATTAGGAACAGTCTCACAACCACTGCTATAAACTATAAAACTCACTAACTAACAGTAACTGCCATGTTGTTCGCACCTCTCTCCGCACTCAAGTGATTGTTGTCGACTTATAATACATTCTTATCCTTTTATAACCCCACTATTCATCAATATTTATCTATTCATCAATATTTATCAACCGACCAATAGTGTTTTTTTTTTTTAACTTTACCGACACAACCAGTCATAATAATGTCTATTAACTCATTTTTAATTGATGGTGAACTGTTTTATCATCTTTTATAGTTTGCCCCTATTTTTAATAAAGTAAATAAGAGTTTTTGATGTGGCGACAACAAGTTTGAGATGTATTTTATCACACAAGTAACCAGAACCAAGAAATTTTACCATCATCATAAAAACGATTCTAGATAACATATTACTACTATTATTCGGACAGAAGTAACACATTATTACTTGCCCATGAAATAAACTTAACTCGTTACTGGTATTATGTAAACGGGTCTTAAAACACAATGATAAGAGGTGTCCTCTGTCATCCCTGTAAACAACAGGAACTTATGTATTGTACAAAGTCCGTATGCTTGATAAGGATACAGAAGCAAGAAGGTTTGCACACACGAGTGATTTTCGGTCAAATAACAATTATGTCACTTACTATCAACTTCAATACTGTTATGCACGCTTCACTTAACTTGACAGTAGACATTTAGATGAAACTATCGACGTAATGAAATATCTAAGCTTAAGTATGAGGTACAAGTGAAAGATACGTATTCAATATATATCGAATGTATGTTTTTCAGGGATGTAGTAAATTCGATATGTTTTTAAATCATATACTCGTAGTTATTTTGCAACTTATTAAAAAAATCAAGTTTATGTATAATTATATTTGCTAGAAATAATTTAAATTGAATAGTTTAAGTTAAACAGTTTCGACATACCTACATAAAACATAATGTTTTGAAGTTATACTTCTTTTAGCGCGTTAGGGAAAAATTATGAGAGTAAATTTTTACAATGCGCGCGCATACCGTCACGGAAAACCGACAACTTGAACTGAGCTAGTCAACATTTTAGTTTTTCAAAAAAGTTACCAACTTCACGATAGTAATAAAAATGATTTTTACATATCACTCTGAGTACGTTTGTAGAATTTGAGGTTAGTTGACGGTATGTATTATTTATGAAAATTTACTGTGATTATAACTGATAAAAATGGTTTTTACATTTTACTTTGAGTACGTTTGTAGAATTTGAGGTTAGTTGACGGTTTTATTTATTGTGATTATTAAATAAACTTTATTTAACTAGATAAAAGTATAACTTGTTACGTGCGTACATAAGTACACACATACTTTTTTTTTTTTAATGTAAAACAAAACGTATAAGCCACAGACAAAAAGGTATTATATTTTTATTTGATGAGGCTTTATTAGATATGTAACGTCGTTTAACACCTCAACGCATTAAGAAAATATTATACCCATCGATGTCAAGACGAAAAGCTTGAGTAAAGAGATTACGACGCTGGCAACATTGCTTTGACGTTTAACATTTTTAAAATGATGATGTCGTCAGTCGCTGTTCAAAGGAGTAAATAGACTCTAATAAGTAAGGACCGGATTATATGCAACATAAAAAGGTTGAAATATGCATGCAAATAAGCATGAAAAATGTGTAAAATATGCATGAAAATTTATAAAATATGCAACATTAAAGTTTGAGAAAATATAAAAAGGAAAAAAGTGGTAGGTTTTAATTTTTTTATTTCTAAATAGCATACAATTAGTGAATTATTCAATCATAAATTATCAATCCCAAAATGTAACAACTTTGTAGATGATAATAATGCACTAAAACGAAAAAATATCAAACATATGTAAACGTAAACAATCAGGTAAGTGTTCTAAACGAATAATTTTTAATCAATCAAAATATTTTTATAAGTGAAAATTGTGTGGTGTGTATTTGGCGAAATTTTCGTTATAGAATTTATTGTTACACTTATCAATAGGGTAACCTACCGAAAAATATAATAAATATAGCGAAAATATGCATCATCACTAGATAATATGCATATTTGCATATGCAATTGTATATGCAAATATGCAAATGCATATAATGCGGTCTCTACTAATAAGCATTAGCTCTATTGTTATAATTATTGCATCAAAATATAAATCTTTAATTTTTAACAGCATGTTAAATAATATTGGTAATTTAAATTTAATTACTAATTTAAATGCGGAAAAGCGGCTGCCATTCGAGCGTATTATTTAAACGCCTTTGATTGGTACTGATTCAATATTTTACAAAGAATAAACCAAATTAAAATACATTATTCCACTTTCAATTCCTTTATTTTCTTAATTTATAGTTCTCTAAGTACATTCTGCCTCCCGTCACAGACTCTGTGATGTTTTAGCCAAGATACATTTGTTGATATCATTTGTGCAACCCATAGAGTATTTTTAAATTTGTAATCATAAACACAGGTCACAGATTAAAAACAAAAACAGAAGATGAATGCAAATTCAAATCTGTCCTAAAACAAAAGAAATTTACTTATATTTATGTGTGAAAGCTTTGATACAGCAGATATTTTTGTATTCCTTTTGTGCCTTATACACATGGGATTTCGATCTAGTAATACATTTAGCTCTCTCACGTGGCGCAGTCAATAAGACGTCGGCTAAATTTTATTGACATTACTGGCTTTTGCCCGCGACATCGTGAATGTAGACTGTTTCAATTAATTCAGGTATCCTACCTCTACCTCCTAAGATATACAGTCTCAACTAGTTCAGAAGGAACTACATTGCTACGAATAACCTAAAATGAACACAATTTAGCGGAGACACACGTATTTTATATTAATAATGTACATTTGTGCAACCACTTGTATAAAATTATTTGTAAGGTTTATTTGAAGAATTTTAATTTTGAATTTGAATCCCTCCGGAAAGTACTTTTTTTCTGAACTATAGGACCCGATGTTATTTTCTGTAGTATAGTCGATCTCTGTGCCAAATTTCATCCAGATCCGTTTAGCCGTTTTTGCGTGCAATAGTAAAAAAACATCCATCCATCCTCAGAAACTTTCGCCTTTCTAATATTAGTAAGATTAGTTAGGATTCATAGGTATCCATATTCATAGTAATCGACACCTCTGATCCCAATAAAAAAATCTATCAATAGTAACACAACCACAGCCAAACACAGCAACCGTGGACGAGACAATTCTTATATATTTACACTGGCTGCATTGGCCGTGGAGTCAGTCTGTGACCACGGCCATTGCAACCTGGTCGAAACGTCAGGCAATTCAGAGGTATCTAATACCGTTTCGTGATCGCGTTAATTCCCGTCTAAATACATAATTATATCATGGAACACGAAAGTTTGAAAGTTAGTATGAGACAATTCTTGCAGTCTTTTGATGCAAGGTAATTGTTAAAGTAAGTAAAAATTCATTTAATAAAGAAATATTTACACTTAAAAAAATTAACAGCAAGGCATACTAAGTACCTACCATTTTATTATTAAATCTATTTTATTATAATAATGTTACTATATATTATTATAGAATATAAAAATAAGTAATAGTGCTAGAACGGTATTCTAAAAACCGTTTTCCCGTAAACAGCAAAACGTACCTATAATGCACCTTAAAATATTCGGAAAAACTCATAACCCGGAGCTTAGAATATTTTTAACCGTCGCTTAAGCGAGCATCTTGTGCGAACAATATCTGCCAGCTTACCCGCTATTGCTTACATTAGGAAGGCAATAAAGCGGCATCAGGCAGCTAATCTACCGCTGCAATGCTTTACAGCGACAATATTAACGCCAAGAGCTCAACTATAGATTAATTTAAACGCAATTTTCGCTTTACTGACGTTGTCGTTACTAAATTTTACAGGTTTCGATGAATTAATTTAATAATAAGTCTACCGAGTACTTCGCGCTTGGGTTGTTAAGTAAATTACACGTACATTTTCACAGCTACCTTTTCAAGGGGATACGTTCATATGACCTGAGGACACTTTTGGCAAAATATTTGCGGGAGTGAGGGGCCAGATGACAGTCCCAGAAGTCTGTACTTGTCTATACTCTCCACTAATATAGAACAGAGTCTGGTGATAGTCATCATCTGATTTGACAATGATACTCTTATCAAAGCCTTGGGGAGAAAAATCAGGAACGCTTCACGGTTTGCCACATCGGGTGTCCAGTACTGTCCAGTGGTCAAGTGAAACTATTCTATAGGAAATTAAGTTTTTAACTACTATTTATTATAATTATTGCTTTTAAACGCTTAAAATTAGGTGACTATTGTTTTTTTTTTTTATAATGGGTTTCGTAAGATCGTTTTAGAATGATTTTCATTTATCTTTAAGTTTTAAACACGTTCAACATTTACTATTCATTAAATCCTGCAAAGTTGCCCGATTGAATAACCATAACATTGATTTAAAAAGCACAAAAATATATTCAATTGTTTAAAATTGTCGCATATACATATCTGGCAAACACCCAACACTCTAAAGCGTCTCATAATTTCGAACTTAGATCCTATCCAAGTTCTTTAACGACCTCGATACATAGAAAAGCATGCCAGCGAAGGAAAACTCGTAAAGTGTTAGATTTATGTCTCTGTTTACACTACAATTTCTTGTAACGTGGAATCGATGGCAGACGAGCGAATACGATGCATGTAGCAATTTTGCTGTAAACTTTATTTTTAAGATTCAGGGCATATAAACGTCCTCCGTTAGGCTGCAGTACGGTATAAGTTGAGAATTATTAGTGTACTACAGTAATCAGTATGTAAGTTTTGGTAAATAGTTAATTTTAAACGTTATATATAACGATAACTCATTATCTCCATAAGCTAAACTAAACTTAGTTTTTATATGAATAATTATAATGCTGAACCTAGAATGCCTTTGTTCTAGGTTTCAATAGGTATGCTTTCAGAACATTGATATTTATCCAGTACTGTTGGCATAGCGGAGACTGAACAAATACATAGACTTTCCGATTTATGACTCTGTTTACAGTACAAATAGTATACAATACAATGTCAAAAACACGTATTGAGAACGCAACGTCCGTGTCGATGTGATAATATTTACGATTATTTTTATATAACTCATCGTCGTATGCGTCCATCGTATTAATACCAAATGAAGAAGTTTTTACTAAGATTATATAGGTGTATTAATATGATATGATAAAAGAATATTAACCACGTGAGATCACATATAAGTAGTATGATTGTTAACCCCTCCTGCTGAACTTAATGCATTAAGAGTGGTGGAAGCTTTTACGAGCAGGCAATATGAGGGGACCAGCCTATGCCAGGCTGGCCTTTAGATAGTACCATAGCACGGCTTGGGTTCGAACCCGCAACCACTTGATCGCAAGTTGTAGACCGCAGACCGCTTAGTTAACAAGCAGACCGAGCATTATTTGTGTTGCCACTTTCAAATAGGTACAGCAAAAATATCATCAATTCAATATCAGCTACCGAAGACAGTTGAACAACGTAGTAACTACTGATCCTGTATCGCAATGAAAGTTCTGGTAGAAGTTCCCAACATCAACCGTTGGACCTCTCGTTCTTTCGTCAAGACTTCCACAAAAGCGTTTAGTGCGACTCTAATCCAACAACTTATTTGACAATATTTAGTTTCAAAAAGTAGTTAAGTGACAAATCAAATCATTTAATCTTGCGAACATGTGTCTTAAATGAAGTTGTTAGTATATAAATTGTGTATCACCAAGTTCCACCTTCAAGCGGCATGTGGATTTCTTTTGGTACACATATTCATTTATATTTTTTATTTATAAATATCCCACATGCAGTTAAAAAAAAATTAATATAAGATAACATTATAAATTTAGTTTACACGCGTCAGAGCAAATAATTTTTAATACATCTCAATAAATATTCAATGTCAAGTAATATTCTGTCTGAAATTGGATTCTTACAAAGATACATTATATTTTGTTATCAAAATGTTATTGTTAAATAATTATATTTTGTCATTTAAATGTTCATTGCCTGAGTAATAACATTTATATAAAGGTAGAATCTTAGCTTATTTTTTAAATAAATGTATATTATACTAAGAATAGCTTTAGGTTGGTGGTAGTACGGGCGTGGAGCCATGCAAAACACACTTTTGTTGATCAGAGCTGTATTGTTTTTAGATAGACATATACTGAAATGATGTCTTTCAAATGAAGTTGATAAGATAGCCGATTCTACACGAGCTACCTTCAAGACGTGTTTTTATCCATAAATACATATCAATACATCCATACAAATAAATAAAGTTGAAGTGTCTGTTTGTAATGTCAAAATTGTTATTTGCACGGTACCTTAAGTAAAAAATATTTTTTTAATTTTTTGTCTGTCTGTCTGTCTGTTTGTTTCAGCTAAACTCCGGAACGGGTGGACCGATTTCCACAGGACTTTCACAGGCAAATAGCTGGTGTTATAAGGAGTAACTTAGGCTACTTTTATTTTGGAAAAATAATCAGAGATCTGCACAAAACATACAAATAAATACACGCGAGCGATGCCACGCGGAAACTGCCAGTCATTATATATAAAAGTAAATGTTTGTTTGTTTACACCTACGTTCGATTCGCGCATCGTCGATCATCGAAAAGAAAATGCAAGGGCAGGCTGGTAACGTTTTAGGTGGGAGAGCCATGTTTCGGCACGTATGGGCCGGCTCGACTCCCCTCGATACCACGGCCTCACAGAAAACCGGCAGTGAAGCAATGCTTGCATTGCATTTCGCCGCGGGAGTGAAGTTACCGGAGGCCCTAACCTTTCCCTCTGCCATATTCCTGTCCTTCCCCTTTCCCCTCTCTCCCCTCTTCCTACTCCCCCCCCCCCTCTTATGCTACCCCCACCTTAAAGGGTGGCAACGCACTTGTGACTCTCGAGTTACAGGTGCCCATGGGCGGCGGTAGTCATTTACCATCAGGTGACCCGTCTCTTCATTTGCCCCCTATACCATAAAAAAAAAACGTACGTGTTTCAGAGTTTGTGAAAGATCAGTATTTAAATATTGCAGGCTAATCCTCGTCAGTTAATGGTTAAATAAATCTACCACAACAACTTTTACAGCGCAAACAGTTTCTCTAGAATTATAGCCGTTTGTAGTTGGCTGACATTGCTAATCTATTGCGGCGGGCGTCGAATTGACAGATTAAATTGCTTTATCATTAAATTACTCTCCCCAGCCAGCACTTGTAATGGAAAAATGTTCATATAGATAATGAAATCTTTTTGAATAAAATAATTAAAGAGAAAGCGCATTCTGACAGTTAGGGTATTTATTATAAAATATGTAGCAGACACCTCAAGGCCGAAATAGCGATGAAGGTGGTCGTTACTACACGAGGGACAAATAACGTATTCGAATGAATAACGGTGTTCTTAAACTCGACGTGGGCAATGAAATAAAGCAGGCCTCCCTGGGTTTTCGTCTTTTTCACCGCCTCGCGTTGAGATTCCACAGTAATATATTTACTTAAAGTTTGTACGTAGAAGGAAGCTAAAATTTATAATCAATATATGTTATGAAGTTAATAATTATGTGAAAACGACTACAAGAAGGGAGAGGCATCCAGTATACACATAATGTTGACCTGTCGAGGTACCGAGTGACCGTTTAAGTTACATTGATCAATGATGTAAAACGAAACGTTAATGAATCACGGTTCAGATTCAACCACTAAGCCATCTCTAGTAACTAGTTATAAAAATGTAAGTTCACTTTTACTATACAGACAAATGAAATCAGAAACACGTCACTTAGTTGATTTCTGATCTCTTAGGTATTTATTATTAAAAAAGGAAAATAAAGATATCCGTGCGCTTCAATAACGAATAATACCAAGTACAAAAAGTTTTTATTAAATAATATAAAACTTGAATAAATTGATAGGCACGATGAATAAATTTCATTATAGGGCTGGGCTATCCTTTAAATAAATATTAGAACGGTTCACAAACGGCATAGATATATAAATATACAGACAATAAAGAAACTGTTAGACCGTGAACCTATTTTAGGCTGACACTGTTTTTACACACTGTTTATATAAATTATTTCTAGTTTATTTCTGCAATTCCCTTTGTATCAACTGCGACAATTCCACTAAGTTCGAAATTTGAAAAACATTCCATCATTTCATCATTATTTTATTCTGTAAAATCAACCCAACTCAAGAATATCCCACATTTCAACTCAAGAATATTCAACGTTTCAGCAAATACACGTAATTTAGTTGTCACATCTGTATTGCGGGGTCGGTACACGAATTCGCTAAAACACGATGATGCACATGTCCCACCCGGTAATCCAACCATACATGATTGATGTAGTTTAATATTATATTCGCTCTCAATAAGGCGTAAGTAGATTCTCGATTGACATGTCTATGATAGTTTGGTGTTTAATGATAGGTTTATATCAAGTCACATAATAATCCACAGAACATTTTACTAAAAACCCAATTGGCTCTTAGGCTCTTAGCCTAAAATATCTGTTTGAAATTCCTTATGAGCTCTTGGCTTATAAGGAATTTCGAACAGGTATTTTAGGCCGTTAGAATTTTTTACAGTAAAACTTGAAATCCGTGGAAGTAAAGCATGGAACATCTGGATTATTTATTAATTATTAAGTCGTTTCTAGCCCTCATAGGACTCTTATTACTCAATAATTATAAGCTACGTAGGAAACTACTACAGCGCTAAGAAACGGCGATTATTAACTTTTAAACATTCAGGTTCCATGGTATAATTATGTATTTATACAGGAATTATAGCGATCACGAAATAGGTATTACATACCTCTGAATTGCCTGACGTTTCGACCAGGTTGCATTGGCCGTGGTCATCATTCCCAACATAATATTTTACTCTGATCAAAAAACAGAATAGCAAGATAGTTCAGGTAATAGGTAATCGGAAAATGTTAGTTTCAGTTCATAAATTTAGAAATTAATTTTTATAATTAATAATAATAACTTCACACATCTCACCCAAGGCCGTCTGATACCAAACTAGGCAGAGCCTGTGCTATGGTAACCAGACGGCTGATAAACATACTTTTATATTTCTAAATACATACATATAATAGCTTAGCAGTCAGGGTCACTAACCACTAGACCAACAGGCTAGTTTATTTCAAAGTTTTCAGTTTTCTTATGTGTTGTCTGTGTGTGAAACGCAAGCCGCCACCATGACCTTACGTCATCAGGTTAGTAAATACGGAGTTAATTGTGAATTTTTGTTTTAAATTTTCAAATTATTTATTCCTCTCGTGTATTTTACTTAAATATTACCATTGACAACGGTTTTTGTAAAAGCAAAATTACAAATCTACCCAGATGAAGCTCTTTTATGATAGGTTTATTATTATTTTTTGCCATAAAATCTCGTCGAAACGTCAAGCAATTCAGAGGTATGTAATACCTATTTCGTGATGGTATTAATGAAACGGCGGTTTTTATCTTTACGAGTTTGAAACCTATCTATTCCACTATCGAAGGGATCGCACATTTACAACAAGCATTTAGTGTTGCAGGATAGGTACTTTAGTACCAAGTAGTTTAACTTCTAAAAATATGTATGATTTTCTTAAGATTTTCTATTTCTTAATGTGAATATGCAGTGATTCCATGTTACAGGAATAGAAACATCCTCCTCAGCAAACACCGTTTCTAGAGCTCCTCAAACATCTGTTTGTAACTATGCTATATTATCAGCATCAAAACCATCTTATGCGACGCTTGCTTTTTTACCGCGTCTAAAATTTTGCAATAATAACTTAAGTTACTAAATCCTACAGTTGCCCATATTTACTCTCTGAAAACATGTAATAAATTGAATTATGGACACACCTCAAACACAGGGAACATTTCAACCCTCACAATATTCATACTAAACCAACAAACGGACACGCAATAGTGGTTGAACAAGGGTACATTCGATCCCAGGCTAACATCGGCTAGAAAGGGTTAATTAAAACGTCCGCCACCGCTTTCTAAACTGTTAACAGTGTTAACCGGAGCAAGGACTGGATACAGAGACGAACTGGGGAACAAACAGTGTGCTTAGTGGCCTATATAAACAAGAACTACATTACGTAACACTTTTACTTTCCCGGAGTATGTTAGTAACGTTTTTTTTTATATATTATAGGGGACAAACGAGCAGACGGGTCACCGATGGTAAGTGACTACCGTCGCCCATGGACACCTGCAAATCAAGAGTCACAAGTGCGTTGCCGGGCCTTTGAGATAGGAGTACGCTCTTTTCTTGAAGGTTTGAAAGTCGTATCGGGCCGGAAATACCGCATGCGACAATTTGTTAACGAGATTGGTTGTGCGAGGCAAAAAAAATCTGGAGAACCGCACAGTGGTGGAAAACGTTGACGTTCCAGAATATAATGACAGGAACAGTTTATAGTTTGCGGACAGTACATATTTAGTGCTATAGGCCAATTACATTGTCTTCGCTACAGATAGGATTTCCGAAATACTGTTTTTAGTATATTCGACCAACAAAATTGTCCTAGTCTGGGTTAAATACTTCTTGGTGAGATTGACACAGTAAACCTATTTAAGAAATTTCATCACGTTTTATCTGGATTGAGAATAAGGGAAGAGTTTTTGCATACATTACATCACCCCAAGGTTGACTCGTAGAGAATGACCTGGGGATTAAGTTTGTCTTTGTACAACATGTGCATGAGGTTTTAAGTAAATTTAAGTAAAAAAAGAGAAACGACACGACACATACAAAGCAAAAATTGAAATTCGTGATGCCGTTTGATATCATCTACTACACATACATCTGCAAACTCTCAAACACCTTAACAGTAAATAAACTATCACAACTATATATTCTGTTGCAGTAAAGCGGAACAACAAAGGTGGAAAATAAAGTGCCTTTGAGAATCCGGCCCTGGCCCCCAGTTGTCAAATAAGTTGGGAGCAAGTTAGTCGTTGTAGAGTACACCTGTGCTTCGTCGGTAAACAGTTTTTAGATTAGTTCGTATTGTTCGCCTGCAGTTCCGTATCGAGATATTGGATCTGGTACAGAGAGGTTTACCTTTGTTCGCTCTCCATTTATTTTGATGTGATGGATAATAAACACGATTTTGTAAAAGAATTGCAATTCCTTGTAAATAATACAAATCTGTATTCAATTCGTAAGATCTCGGAAATTGGAAATACCTGTGCATTCTACAAGAGTCTTCGAGAAATTAAGTTATGATTTTGGTTTGCTTATGGAATGCTCTGCCCCTACTAATAAAACTCCATCATTACTGTTATAAATATTTTCAACCAATAGTAATACGTATTTTTAGATCACTAATATGTATATTTTTTAATAATAGCTTGAGACACCTAACACACGGCCGTCTGACCCATAACTAAGAAGAGCCTGTACTATGGTAACCAGGCTGCTGATAAATACACTTTACTAAATACATGCAGATTATAGATAAGTTACACCCAGACACAGAACAAATGATGGTTCTCATCACATAGGTATATGTCCTGGGTGGAAATCGAACCCGTCCTGGGTTCGATTTCCACCCAGGACATATACTCTCTCTCAGCTCGACTCTGGCTCAGCAGTCAGGATCACTATCCACTAAACCAACAGGCCTACCCATTAACCCATATTTGAGGGACCAAAAATATTGTGGACAAAATGTTTGTATCAACCTCTGTCCACGTCTTAGACGAGACACAGGATTAAGTACATAAATAAAAAAGTCAGTCATAAACATTTAGTTTCTTATTAATATAATAGTTTTCCCTTCACTGTTTTTAGTTTTCATTCACATATTTATTAATTTAGAAAAAGAAAATAGTTTTCACAGCAGTTTTAAAAAAGAAATAGGATGTAAGTAGTTAGTAGTTAGTTTCAATAATAAAATCGCTATATATTTACATAATTTTGGTGAAGTTTGTCCCTCGGGAACCGTAAATTTATTCGGGATAAAATGTGCTATTCCAGACTATAACCGATCTCTGTGAAAAATTTCATCCAGATCCGTTCAACCATTTTTACGTGAAAGAATGACATCCATTAATGCATCCATCCTCACAAACTTTCACCTTTCTGATATTAGTAAGATTAGTATAGATACGTAGAGAGGATATAACGGCATAAAAGAGCGTCACGCAGTTTGCGTCCAAATACGAGTCGGTTTTACTACCAATACATGTCATATCAACCTCCATCCAATCCATGATACGAGTATCTAGTAGTAAAAAATATAGCTGGAGGAATCATTCGCGTATTTTAAAAAAACACGTGAAGAGAAATAGGTAAATACATTAGGAAAAATAATTAAACACGTTGTACTTGAACAAAGGATCGCAGAAAAAAGTTGCTGGAATATTTATTACTGGATATACATATATTTAAATGTAACAAATGTAATGTAGTCTATTGAGAACAAAATTTAAATCAGCTCTACACTCGTACGCGAAAATATGCCAAAACTTTTTATATTTTGCTGTTTCTGAATACCCCATTTATCATAAGTAATTGTTTGAAAAATATAAAATTTTCAACCGTGAAGCTATCGTCAGCGAATTGACACGACAGCATTCAACGGACATCGTAAGTGTAATGTGTTGAAGTACCAACACTACTAATACAAATAAAAATAATGAAGACCAAGTGGGTAGTTGCCGAAACTCACGGAGGTGTCGCTGAGCTCTCACCAGTCCACCCGTGACCACGATCAGTGCGATTCGGTAAAAACGTGGGGGTAACCAAAAACGATATTTTACTTATAAATATTAAGTTCAGATTCACACATCTAATAAGTAATGTTATATAGAATACAAGCAACCCGCCCCAGCTTCGCACGGGTAGTAGAGACATCTTCAACATATTTCAACCAATTTACACAAAACGTTAACAAATTATACACCTAAACCTTTACAACAACATATTTTTTAGATCCATCAATAATTAATGTGATTGCACTATTCAAGTGAGCACATAGTAGTAAGCATCTGAGCATTTTTATTTGGATTATTAATTAATAATAATAATAACTCCACACATCTCACACACGGCCGTCTGATCTAAAACTAGGCAGAGCCTGTACTATGGTAACCAGACTGCTGATAAACATACTTACATATTTCTAAATACATACATATCACTACATATTATAAAACAATCTTCCCCACCGCGTCTGTCTGTCTATCCGTCTGTATGTTTTCACCAATAGATAGAACGATTCATGAGGAAGGTTTAGGTATATAATTTTTTATGGTTTTGTGAAAATTGGTTGAAATATGATGATTGTTGAAGATGTCTCTGCTACCCCACATATTACACCCAGACACAAAACAAATTATCATACTAATCACATAATTACTACCAGCATTATCATATTATTAACCAAACCATCCAATTCGACGACACTGATTGGTTAAATATTAACTGATCAAATTGGGCGTTGCATGTCGGAGATCCATTGGCAAACAGTAATTATTAGGTAGAATAAATACAACACACCCTTGAATTCTAAATCCCGATAATGACAAGAGTCAAGGATAAATCTCAACTTATCAACATAGAAAGAGAGTGTAAACCGAACGAAAGATCTTTTACTAAAAGTGGCAGAGGTTGCTACCAAATCATTCCTAAATATCCCTCATAAAGTCAAAACAGGCGTCAAAGTATCACTTTGTAGTAATGGAAAAATGGGCATTACAATCGATCGACTCAGACTATACAAGATATCGAATATTACTGCTCCGACAATCGAATAGTCAAAGGCTAGATCAATCGACTATTTCTAGTACGTTCTAAGACCACAATCATAGCGTTTGACAGGCTGAGTATAATTGCATGCCAGCAACACGAACAAATGATTCTACAGCGCTGTGCAAACTTACTATATGCATTTGTTCTCTTGTGTTTTATTTAACTTGTCCTGTTTGTTTTTGGATCAAATTTAGTAATTAAAATTTTATCCCCTTGCTGTTGACCCATTGATCTGCAATTTGGTACACACCCCTACTTCTGATAACAATACAATTGTGTTTATTTAGAACCATTGTAAATCCAAAATGGCCGCCGCCACAAAATTTGGAATTACAAATTTTTTACAACCTCAATATGGATATCAAATTGTAATTGACTAGAATAATACTTTTTTCCTCACTGTATGATGTCATAGTCCACACTTATGATCACAGACATTCTTTTAAAATGTGTCATGTCTCGTTGTCGCAGTAAACATACTGTGTTGTTCGTTTCAATGCATAACTTGGTGCCTATATTTACGTGCATTTCTGAGGTCTTATAAAGTATTCTATTCTATTCATTTTAATTCTCTGGGCAACATCTCTAGTAGAATTATTATTTACTAGATCTAATAGGACTATACTAGGTCTGTATAAGTAAAAAAGTAATGTCTTGATGAGCAGGATTGTCAAGTTCCAACTAAAAAATAACCTTGACGACGCGACGGTTGAAGGTTGTAACTGAAGGCAGTTTTATAACTATCTCCTTGAGTGTAAACAATGGAGAACCGACCGTATTTGTAGATTAGGCTACAGACACAAAGAATAATTAATAGTAAGAATTTTACATTCTCCTAACACTTTCCCTACTGAGTGAGCTCACTCGCGCAAAAAGCGTGCTAAAATCGCTAAGTGAGCTTAACCTCCGAATGTTATAAGACCTATATGATATGAGGTTAACCAATTTTTACGCCTTATCCTAAGTCTAACCTTATTTTTTAAAGGTTTTACAAAATCAGAAACGCGCACCTTATACACGTCAGCCAGCTGATCTATAAAGACGAACATTATGTATATAATAATACTTTATGTATATAATAATGATTACTTATAAGGCATGGGCGTTTTTGTTCTTAAGCTCAAACGGTTACATATCCGATATTGAGTTTCCATATCGGTATTGAAAACCGTTTTCAGACAGTATTATCTTAAGCAATGTTTTGCTATCGATTGTGTAAATAATAATCAAAATTTAAAGGCAAATTTTTGAAACAGTGCAAACATTAAATAACAAGTCAGGTTAATTAAGGTCAGTTTTGTTCATGATAAATTGGGATAGCTGATATTCTGATTCTAAACGATATTAGTAATTATCTAATACCTTTAAACGAGCAATTCTTATATATATGTATCTATATATAATCTGAATCTAGGAAACGGCTCCAACGATTTTGATGAAATTTTGTAAACAGATACAGCTTTGCATTTCAAGTTCAACTGCAGGTACTATATATTTATGCTTTAAAATATTGGATACACATACCTATTACTCATTCCTGCAGACCTAACTGCAATCAAATCCTGGCATCAATATCCGATTCCAAGATATTCTATCTTTTTTCTCTCTGTCTCTCTCTTATGAACACGTATCGATCCACATCTAACTATATATTTCTGATTTTTTCTCGCCTTCTCCTTGTCGACATACATATTCATCAATACTTGTTGTGCAGAATGAGCGAACTATCTCAATAATTACAACACGGTATTGGAGACTACGTACGCAGGCGTTGGACTTGAAACAAGACGGGAGGCGGACGCCGGGGAGTCCAATGGTAACCACACTTTTGCTGATGAACGGGAATTTCTATTTTTAAACGGTCATAACACATTTTTATATAAATAGTTAAATACACCGTAGACTGTGTATATTGAAGAATTTTACTATAAAAATAGGTAGAGAAATAATTTGCAAACCCTGGTGAACAATAAAAATACTAGATTAGATAGAAGAATATATCGAAAATTAAATATTGCCCTCTGTGATTGCGGTCTGAAGTAATCAGTTCTGAAGAAATGCTGCCTAAGATTAATTGTATCTTAAAATTAAACAGATAGCTCGAAAATATCTTATGAAAATGAGTTTACACTTTCAATTTTAAATTCTCATCACTCAGTCATAAGACTGAGTGATGAGAATTTAAAATTGACGACAATAACAATTTTTGAGAGTGTACTACAGCGCAACTCAAACTGAAACTCAAAAGGCCTCTTCTTTTGTAAAAGCTCCTAAATTTAAATTCAATGGAAAACGAAAAGTAAAGCCTTTTTTCTGTAATATTACAAATATAGTGTTTGTATTATAACAATCTATTTTAACTATTTGTACCTCAGAGCAGGTTTTATGCTTGTTTGTATAAGTTCAAATCAATTCTTTAACCTTTCACCTTTTGGGTTACATTGTATCCATAGTCATTTAATCTCAATAACATTCGCACTCACAAAAAAAATGTAATATGAAATGTCAATCTTTTTCTTGGTCACCCTACCCGGCGGGGGGTTTTAGAGAGCAGGGTAGGCTGTACGAAGGCAGGGTGGGTTCTATGAATGAATACCTACAACCACGTGCACGTCACACGCACCGCTGGCCTGTAGCGTTATATTTTTAATGGACGTCTCTTAATAGCTCAATATATATTTACGCTAGAACTAGGGTAGAGGTATCCTTGAAAATACAAGCGTGTTTTTTCAGATGAGTGTGTTTTAAGGTGCGCAAACTGTTAATATATTATTAGAATAGATAAAGATTGCATAATAATGGGAAGCCAAATTTCTAGTTACATTTCTGGCGAATGATTATTTTTTTACAAATCGTAGTAAATACTTATATACGCGGTTTCTGAAAGGCTGATCAAAATATTGTTCAACTAACACAACTGTCAAGTTAACAGCTGTTAACTGATCCAATGATCAAATCAAAGTGCCAGTGCCTTATCGTGCTGCCAGCAACTTAATATACTTTTACTTTGCAAGAGATTTGACATCCGGCTAGTTAATGTTTGCGTTTAATCACCCTTTCAGAATTCGGATGATATTATTTCAATCATTGGATTTAAACTTAATTATATAATTAGTGATAAATAAATTATAACACTCTATATGCCAAAAAAAACTCAATTTACTTATATTTCATTAACATTTACCACCTTTAAGAATACAGCTCTAAAAGAAGAATAATTTTTATTTAGAATTGGTTTATGACGAGCCAGGATAGCGCCGCACTGCACTCGCACAAAGCCAGCTTTTGGAAAGAGACACTCACAAGAGCAGCCCTCACGCTTGGCCCATCTTGTTTCAAAGGCTGGAGCCCTCGTTTGAAAACTCAGATATAGATATAGATTAGATAAAGATAAACCATATCTGATTTTGCACAGATTTCAACTGCTGATTGATTAGTATTTTACGTTAAATCACAAATTCGTGAATGTCAAATAAGATCTTTGGTAATTCTATACAACGTTGAATGTGATCCTATTGACGCACTTCGACCCCCAAAGAAGACTTTCTTGTCGCTAATAAATCCTTTTGTAAGCAGTATATTTTCGGTTTCAACGACAATTGACCAATATAGAAATAAATAGCTTGTCATTGTGCACCAGCGCCAAGTAATATCCCATAAAACGTCTTAGTCATGAAACTATAATATACGGTAACATGGCTGCCGTAAATTTACCCTACATTTATTTATTTGATCTTTAACCTGATTGAAAAGCCAAGCCTTCGTCCCTTTATATATTGTTACATACGGATAAGCTTCTTTTGTGTGAATAACAGAGTACAAAAGAACTTTTTTTTCTTCTTTTTTGGTGAGTAAATTATCGTTATTTCAAGCGTAGTGTTTTCATTGGCCTTCCTAATTTCTGACGTATCCTATCTCTTTATAACATCACGCTACGACACGTAGGAGCTGAGCAGGAAATACACCTTTCTATAAAACATTGCGTACCTCATCACTATTACTTTAATTGAAGGAATGTTTCATTCCATGCCTATATAAACATATTTTATTTTTAAATTATAGATTGTTGTCTATACATTTCAAAAACATATAATTAGTTAAGTATATGCCCAAAGTCTTAGAAGTAACTGTTGGTTTAGGACGCTTGAAATGATCTGCAACATAATTAAGTCGTGGGCATCCAATAAATATTTGTCGTCAGCTCATAAATAAGTGTGATTTGTGAACGTTTATCGTCGGGCCAATAGTTTGCTATTGCTCCCTGCAAAATATTTGTCGATTCAGAAGTATTTTTATAATGCTATTTTGCTCAGACTGGTGAGTTTTTACCATTTATTTTTTCAAAAGAATACAATTATCACCTACAATGAAAGCTACAATATTAAATCAAAATATATTAACCAATAAGCGTATTTAGTGAGTCTGTTGTGAAAAAATTTGAGTAGCCGTCAAGTAAATTTGTAAGATAAAAAGTGCTCCTGCAGAAGAAATGCATTAAGGTCAATGACGCCATTTTCTTCGTTTCTACTACTACTGAAACTTATTCCAAAGTAGGAGTATCTTCCATTAATTAGAAGGGTATGCCAGTCTAACTGCTTCGATTTCGTTTCTTTTTCAGAGTAGACGATTCAAGAGTTACTGTGATAAAAGTCTCGTAAATATTTGCCCTATAATTCTTAAAAAAAACCGACTTAAAAGAAAAACTATTCCATAAAAGACTTATATGGTTTTCTTATGGATGCCATTGTCAGAACTGGACCATATTGAAATGGGACCACACGTGAAGCACCAGCTTTAAATGAAAAAAGAATCATCAAAATCGGTTCGCCCAGTCGAAAGTTCTGAGGTAACAAATATAAAAAAAGAATGCTGTTGAATTGAGAACCTCCTCCTTTTTGAAGTCGGTTAAAAGTAAGATATTTTCAGTAGATATTATTTGATTTTATTATTTGCGGGGATAGACAGCTAGATATATCTTGGGAATATAAAGTAAATTCTGAATTGATATGCAGCGACGCCGCTGCAATGTCTGAGACAAAATGGGTATTAGGCTCCCTTGACAGTAACGTGTCCAGGGTAGTCGTTCGATGAGCGTATGCGCAGTGAAGTTGCGTGCTACTTGTACGTAGTTATCGTAGCATTAACACTGCTCAGGGAAATCATTGATGACTATATTGATGGAGTGTGTGTGGTTATTTGTGAATTTCTATTCCCTGTCCCGTAAGTCCTTACTGTTTTATCACTACTATAACTAGCGTTTGCTAAAATGGTTTTTCTTCGTTAAAATGAACTAAGAAAAACCATTTTAGCAAACGTTTGAATAAAGACATGTGCAGACAATATGAAGATTTTAGCTTTTTAGCTTTAGGGTTCAAAAGAGTAGTCTAATATACAAATCAAATTTTTCGTTGGACTCCCTTTGATATGGATGAAGTGGACAATGGCTAGCGTCATGCTCGTGAACGAGTACCGTTGGTTGTGGCTAGTCATCTCCGAACAGCTATTACTTACATATAGTAGTAGTTTGCGCGACTGTTTATAGTTTAAAACAATACAGTTAGACACTTTATATTGTCCTCACGTTTAATTTTGGGCATATAAGCAATGTAACCAAAGAGTTATAAAAAACATGTTGAAAAAGAGTGTCCTTGGAGTTTCTTGCCTGTTCTTCTCCACAGGATCTACTTATTAGAACTGGCAACTAGCTTCACGACTGACTTAGTCTGACTGACTACTACTCCTGACAATTCAAAATAATGGGTTTAATTGAAATAAATGATTTTGATTTGATTGAAATAAAATAACGACTTGGACCTAAAGTTAGTTTACAACCAAAGATAATAACTTACTATATAGAATCTATGCAGATATATTGATATGTATCTCCATGGAGAACGCAAGTTACAATAATAACTCAACCTAAACGCTATGACAGCTCCTTTTTGGTTCGATTCGCCGAAGTCTAGATGGAACTGTCTGCGGCAATTTTTCTAGATAATTATAATCCTGGAACGCTCAAAAGTAGAGTGAATAGGTTTCGCTTGAATACTCGTTTATCATTTTCGTCTTCGTTGTAATTTTTCATCAAGTGGGTTTAAAGACAAACACCTACTTCATTATTCAATAAAAAAACTCAATGCATAAATCATAGCAATCTCGGTTAACAAACCCTTGACAAATATACAGCCACACCTATGTTACAGATGTTTATATCTGGTCGTGGCACTGTGCGCCTGCTATGTACACCACAAAGTCCTTAACTAAAAAAATACACGACGTGTAGTGTTGCAATTTTCAGTATTTATTTAAAAAATACTGTATATTTCCTACTACTATGACACTGACGCGACAGGTCGCTGTACCCCTTGATAAAGCACCCCCGTTGAGCCCGAAACTAGTCGGGCTACCGGGTATATCTTAAATTAATATGAAAACCACTTATGAAATTGGTTAATATCATTTTCATTATTTTTGTAATTTCACTCACCCAGGCACAACATTATATATATTAAAGTATCAAAATTTAGCGGTTGGCGTACATCATGTACTTACGTAAATTACACACATTCCACTAATTCCCTTCACGTTGTTTTCATCTGATAACTTTGATGACATCTGTCGGCGCGCTCAAAGTCACTCGCACCTCTATAAATTGTGTTCAGTGAAATATTTAGGCTGACTTTGTATATATTTCTATCTGTATTATGGTCCCAAGGAAAGGTTGGCTTTGTAAATATTGTTTTCTTCCCTTGACACCTTTCAAATAAGACCTCCGGGAATGTCGGTGATAGGCATAGCTAGGGATTAATAGCTTCTATTGGTGATACTATTTCTAGCCCAGGGATCAAAAACATTTATTTTCCTCGTTTCTGTACATTAAACTGAAATGAAAACTGTACAAATTAAAATGTACGCAATAACAAGAGTGATACAATTCATTAACAGATTAAAAATATGACAAAATCATTATCATATCAAAGTTGCAATTTAGGTAACAAAGCTAAATATAACCAAATCTAACATAGTATGAACAATTGCTACTTAAAAGTCCAATTACAAGGCAAGTCTCAATAGATTAAGTGAAATTTATGAATAAAACCGTTCATTAACAAAGTATTTTCTTGACTAATAACATTTCTGTAATAAAGCAACCAAAAGCCAACGGCGGAATATTTTTGTTAAACATTTCAATATTATTGTTGAACGTTTCTAATAAAACAAGCGGTTAAGGCACGATTTAAAATCTGTCGGCAGAAGCAACAGCCCGCAGCAGGGTGCGGAGGGGAGGCGAGACGCGGGGGAGAGGGCAACGGGGCTCGTTACCATGGCAACCTCGGGCGAGCCACCTCAATTTTTGCCCTAGATACTGGCCGACGATTGATACGGAGCTAACTAAAAGGGCATGCCAGTCAAACTGCATCGATTTCGTGTCTTTAGATTAGACGTTTCAAGAAGTATTTTGATAAAGGTCTCGTAAATGTTTGCCCTAAGGTAAGATATTTTCAGTAGATATTATTTGATTATTTGCGGGGATAGACAGCTAGATATCTTGGGAATATAAAGTAAGTTCTGAATTGATATGCAGCGACGCCGCCGCAATGTCTAGGGCAAAATGTGTTTGAAAGTTTTTCAAGGATATTATTGGAGTGTATTTACTAGTAAACAAAATTTCAGCAATGTCAGTGAATAAATACCTAATTTGTAGTTATGCCATTAAGAAATAGAAGATTTTACATCAAATGTATTTGGTGGGTGAAGTTTTGTATGTTGTGTTAAACTGTTTTTCAAACTCATACACGTGTAAAGAATAAATATAAGTTTCAACGCGATTGCATCTCCAATCGCATTGAAACTTATATTTATTCTTCGATAGGCTATTCTGTTATGCATACGTTCCTACAATCATTAAGAGATTGCGGTTACAAATTGCATTAGAGATTCTCATCTACAGCCCTCAGATGTTCTGTAACCCAAATGGATGGAAGGTAATAATATATTAACTAGCCACTCGCCGCAGTTTTTCCCACGTTTATGGCCGCTGTTCCGCTCCTAAGAGTCATATAGTCATGAATTTGGCCATCAAATTTAATACAAAAGAACTTTTCAAATCCCACTGCTACTTTCTGAGATTTTCGCGTTTAAATTAAAACGAACACTTTAGCTACATAGTAGCATTAAAATAGGTACATTTTAAATGTCCGCGAGTAAATTAATGAAAACCTTAGATGGCTCATGATGCTCATTGTCATGACGTCATGTGGACAGTAAAAGCGTAATTTAAATGTGGCAAAATTGAGCCAAATTTAAAATGAGTTACTATCTTTATGATTGTTGATAGAGATTGAACGATACATCCTATTTCGATAATTTGGCAAAACAAAAATTGGAAATTATGGCATAAAAAATAACGCATAAATATCAAGAAAGAGCTTATTCTAGAATAAGCTCTTTCTTGATATTACAGGTAGGTTTGTAATTTCTACTTTTACAAAAACCGTTTTCCATGATAAAATTCAATAAAATTACACGGAGGAATAAAATATACAAAATTCACAATATACTTAGTTTTTCACTGACCTGATGACGTAATGTCATGGCGGCTTGCGTTTCGTATATTTGTAAAACAAATAAAAAACTGAAAACATTCAAATGAATACTAAAATTTAATTTCTAAATTTATGAACTGAAACTAACATTTTCCGATCGCCTTAACCATCTTACTATTATATTTTTTGATTAGAGTAAAATTCCTTGTTATGTTGGGAATGATGACCACGGTCAGTGCAACCTGATCGAAACGTCAGGCAAATCAAAGGTGTCGTGTGTCTATTAAATACGTGATCGCGTTGATTCCCGTCAACATAATTGTGAAACATATATCATACTAGATTTTTCGATCAGATAATGGATTGGGTGGCTTATTACTATATAAATGCTATCTCGATGACAATAGGAATATCGATGACCTCTAACTGTCAACTATAATTTAATAAATATAGTTAGCAAAACAAGATATTTTTAGTAAGTATTTTCATTTGTAAAGAAATATAGGCATGATCTATAGATAGATAAAAATAATATTTGACTCAGTCCTGCCTCGACGGAGTGTGTTTTCTGCTGAAAGTTTGACGTCTGACACTGCAGATCGACAGATCGATTCACTTCTTGATAAAGGGCCCCGGCGGGTCCGATACGAGTCAGGCATCCCCGACTACACACGTGAGTAAATCCATGTCTTCTATCTATCTATCTATCTTTAATAAATAAATACAAATACCTTAACCTTTTACTAAAGGCCAAAGGGTCTATTCGAGCAGTAAAAGTTGGGTTCTATAACACGGCATTTACAAAAATAATTTTGTATTTACTACTACGAAAATAGAGGGAAACTATAATAGATGATAAAACATTTCACTATTTAATAAAAATGAGTTAATAGACATTATTATGACTAAATATACCGTAGCACTACGCTATTGGTCGTTTGGCAAATGTGGGGTTATAAAAGGCTAGGCAAGTATTATAAATTGATAACAAACACTTGAGTGCTGATTAAGGTACGAACAACGTAACAGTTACTGTTATTTTGTGATTTTAATAGTTCTTAGCTGTTATTTTCTACTTACGTTAGTACTGTTATTGAGATTGTTGCCAACATTATATATATATATACATATTTGCACTGGACGTGCATCGAAAACGCTATCCCTAACATTGCAATCAACAACAAAGAAACAAGTAACTTGTTATTCTATAATTGCTATCCGACCTATCCGAAGTACAACCGAGCACAGCAGTGGAAACAATTTATTGATAATAAATACAAAAACGTTAACCTTTTAACAAAAGCCCAAGGGTCTATTCTAGTAGTAAAAGTCAACTGCGGAGTCCATATTATTCTTAGTAATGGTATCCTGCAACCTTTTGCTACTTATAGTCCATTTGGACGTATAAACCGACAACATTATTATACAGCCCAACGGACAAACCGTTTTGAGAACTTCTTTCAACAAGGAAAGTGGACATGAAGGTATATGTAACAGTTTTGCTATACTTAATCATTTTTATTTTGCCAACAGTTTCGGTATTCTTTTGGGTTTAGCGAATTAATTTTCGAGCATCCTTGTTCAAATTAGCACTATTTTAATGGGAAAGTAGATTGACAATAATAATTTTAGTTTAGTAAAACTAAATAATAATAACTGGAGACATCCCAAACTAGGCAGAGCCTGTACTATGATAACCAGACTTCTGATAAACATACTTATATATTCCTAAATACATACATATTATAGATAAAATACACCCAGACACAGAACAAATTACCGTGCTCATCACACAATTATTTATCCTGGGTGGGAATCGAACCCACGATCTCTGGCTCAGCAGTCAGGGTCACTAACCAATAAACCAACAGGCCAGTCAAAAACACTCTCTGATGGCTAATCGAATTAAGAAGTAAAAAAGTTCTGTTATCCATCTTCCTGGCTTCATCGTCAGACCATCATTGCTAAACCCAATCGGTTTGACTCGTCAAAACGGGTCAAACTCAAAGGGTCCCTACTAGTAGCCAGTGTAGAGTTCCACTTCCATCAGATTAGCTCCGATATGCCAAATTATAACATTATCATCCGACTTACATATACATGCAATGTTGCACTTCGATACGACAATGACAAAGTAGTTTAAAATTTACTTCTAAGAATTTTACGTGGTTACTACTATTGAAGCCAATAAATGCGTGTTCATTCAAATTTTGTGTTTGTGCTCCGCTGTGCTGTATGCAAGTGAAGGCTTTTCATTCCTAGCACTGCCATTTTCTTCATTATAATTATTATTTTTCTTTTTTATGGTATAAGTAAGTGACTACCGTCGCCCATGGACACCTGCAACTCAAGAGTCACAAGTGCGTTGCCGGCCTTTGAGATTAGTACGCTCTTTTCTTGAAGGTATGAAGGTCGTATCGGTCCGGAAATACCGCAGGCGACAATTTGTTCCAGAGATTGGTTGTGCGAAGCAAAAAAATTCTGGAAAACCGCACAGTGGCACTGTAATAAACTCTGTGTAGCTCACTAATTACTTAAATATATGATAATGATTCTAAATCATTAAAAAAAGTACTGAAACCATTACGAATGTTGGCTACGGTATTTAAATAATTACCATACCTTGATAACAAAATTATGACAATTGAGGTAGGAACACACTTTAAAAATATATATATATTTATATTGAAACCCGGCATACACTCATAGTTTTGCCCTCGTCGATAGGTTTCCCCTATGCTTACGAATACAGAATATAATATATAAACTATATATATACCATACATAATAATCTGGCACACAGGGTTAACCACCTGTGTGTGTTGAATTTAATGAAAATCCGTTCAGTGGTAATTGTGTTATTAAGTTAATACCACGCTTTCATCGAAAAAAGCACTTTTACTTTTCCAATATTTTACAAACTTTGCACATTTTTCTTCTTTCTCTAAGAACTTTTATTGGACGTAAATAATTAGTAAATTCGGTCCGGGCATTCTAAAGTAATATGTATGATTATTAACCAGCATTATGTTTAATTATATAGAACATGAAAAATCTGTACTTGGTAACATTACTATTGACGAGGAAATAAGCTGTGTTTTATTTTAATGTTATTTCCTCATTTTGCTATAAGAAATTTATGAATGGTGAACACAAATTTATTAAGTACCACAAGCACCACTTCAAAATACATTAAAACATGCTTTAGTGTTTCAAATGCAAAAAAAAACCGCTTTGAAAACAAAATTATATTACAATAACACAGAAAACTAGCGTGAAGCAATGCTTGTGTTATGTTTCGCAGAGTGAGTAAGGTAACCGGAAACCCTAACTCCCCTACCCCCTCTACCCCTTCGTCTACTCCCACCTTGAAGGTCAGCAACGTATTTGTGACTATTGGACTCTTGAGTTGTAGGTGTCCATGGATAGCAGTAGTCACTTACCATCAGGTGATCCATCTGCTCGTTTGCCCCATTCCATAAAAAGACAGTAGCTTTTGCTTGTGGCTTCTCTCGGGAACAGTGCTTTTTTCCTAAATTAAATTTCATTAGGATTTTTGTTTTGTATATCTTCCGAACGTATGCAAGTGATCAATTTTTGATGTATAGTGTACCTGTTTTTTCGTATTTAACAAAAAATATGAATACTAGTAAACAATTTGTTAAATATCACAAAAATATCATTTAGAAAGAGCCTAAGATTATTGATCTGTCATCGCAACAATAGGTTGCTTTGTGAAAAGAAAAAATATTATAACAATAACAGATAATACCGTATTGAAAATAGTTAAGATCGTCATCGGCCAGTATCAATCTATATCCGTCCGTCCCAAGCAGCTGAGCCTCGTGGGAATAATCCGAGGAAACAAATTCACAATAACTCTTTAGAACTAAATTCGAACTCAAGAAAAATCAGGTGCTACTAGCTTGGTCTGCATCTGAGTTATCTGAGACCATTCTTTTTTTATTGTGGTCACTTTGAGTTCGTTAAAACACAAGAAATATCCAATCAAGTCAGTATTATTAAGTTAGACGAGCCTACATTATTCCAGAATTTTCTTCGTAGTTTCGTTTTGTGTAGCTTATTAATATTTTAGTTAAATATGTCCTGGATGATTCAATATTTAGAGATGTACATAAGAAATAAATTAGTTATACTAAGAAAATCTTTAATCATCGATATTATAATAGCGAAAGCAATTAATGTTATTACAGATAGAACCACCTTAATCCATTAGGTTTAATGAAAAACTGGGATGGGTATATTTACCAATAAGTTGTGATGTAAGAAATTCATTATTGTTAATGGAAGACCAAAACTTGGCAAAAATATACAAATTTCCTTAGAGTTCCGTTTCCACTTAATTTGTGTCACAAGTTCGTGATAATATATTTTGGAATTAATTGAAAACTAGATATTAATTCAATCATTAATTTTAAACTTTGCTCTTTGGCTACGTTTTCGATTTCGACTTTTAAGTGTCATTTCAGTCATCAATGTTTGAATGTTTTTCTTGACTGTCACTAGCATATGCATGCTATTGACAGCCATGAAATAACAGCATAACCGAAGGAAATAGTTACGTCAGGGAAGTGTAGGTGTTACGGTTTTTTTTAGAGTTTACTCCTTAAGAACCGATTTTCATATGAGGCGCCCGGTATGAAAAAAATATGAACAGTAAAATTTAGTGATCTGAGATGATAGTTTACTCCTTATCCTCGACGCATGTAAGTAGATACGTGTATATACCTTTATGTCATATATATATCCGTATATATATATATGTAAATTGTAAACTCCAGTCGTGTGTCGGAGCTGACACACACCTTTTTTTTATTTAAGATTAAGGGTTGGTACCAAAATCATTATTTACACCATTGAAGTGTAAAACAAATGCATCCATTTGTTTTACACTTCAATGGTATTTTTAGGGCATACCGTAGCCCTAAAAATACCATTGAAGGGTAATAACCCACCTGATATAATAATATGGTTTAACTCACGAATTTATTTCGTGTATGCCGACTAGGTTCGGGCCTCTGAGGTCTTCTATCAAGTGTCGCGGGGACCTGCCGTGTGGGTGTCAGGTGTCAGGGTGTCAGGCACTCCTATGTACATTACAATAATCGGTGTGCGACCCACAGTTACCAACCCATACAAAGATTTTATGCCCTTTATTGAAACCAAACATCTGTTAAGCGTTTCATTCCAAACATACAAATCTTTAAACTAGTTCCTGTAACTACTTCACGCTCGTTCGTATAAGGCATATGACGTCATAAAAACAAAGCCCAAAGCTTCAAACACTCGAGTAAATGTTCGAACTCTGTACGGATATGTCTCACTAATCCTCACCCACGTCCCAAACCCCCACTATAACAACGCTATTAACATGACATTCCAACGGTTATCGTTCCAATTCGCGATCCAAAGCCGGCCCGGTGCATACCAAATTTTGATTTCCAGAACACAGTCCGCTGTGAACGCTAATCTGGTCTACCTAATCGCATTTGCTAGTAACAATGTTTGAGCTTTGTGGGAAAATAAAATATAATTAGAAGAACCGATTTCAGTGTTTAGTCTAGCCAGTTTAATGTAGTTAGTGTGTATGTATATGTAGTTGATATCGTTAGCTTTTATTGTTCAAAATGGCTGATATGAGTTCCAAACATATGCTAAGCGAATAACAATATAAGTTGAAAGCTTCACGTTTCAAACAGTTATATGTTCATGTTTAAAAAATTTGGCTTCATTGACGTTAAGAAACATATAACAACTTTGTTGTATAGATGCATTGCATATGTCTGTAGAGATTTTACAAATATACCAATAACAGTTAGCAAGCTCTCATACTGGGAATTAAGTATTTGAAAATCACACAGTAATTGGCTTGGTGGAGGGATCGAATCCATGTTAGACGCGCTGTCCATTTGTACAGTACTAAGCGGTCGTAACGGTAAATTCTCGAAATAACTATGTATTTAGTAACACTAAACAACACGCTTTCAAAGTAAAAAAGAGTGCCACTATCTACTGCCTGGCTTAATCATCAGAACATCGTTACTACACCCAATTTGTTGCACTCGTCAAAACGAACCATATGGATCTAAATTCCAGGAGTTTATTAGAAGCCACTGAAGAGTTTCACTATTCATCTCCTGCCTCCATTTATAGAGCAGCTCCAAGATGCCAAATTATAGTTTTGTCATCTAAACTACATACTCATATAGTTTCATGTCGATACGACAGTTAGAAGTTGGTAAAACGAGAAGCTAATAAATACAGTGTTTCCTAAAATCTTCGTATGCTAGCACGAGTCTTTGCGCCTGCGTACTACGAAGCAAAAAAGACAAACATATTCATAAATAGAATTTAGCCTGCGAGAGAATGAGATAGAATACGAGTATACAGTGTTTCCTATAATCTTCGTATGCCCGTGGATATGCACGTGTCTTTGCGCCTGCGTACTACGAAGTCTTCAGAAAATGCGTCATAGTCAACGTGGTGTATAATTTTTGTGCATTTGCGTATTAAAATTCATTGGTTAATTAATTTATGTTAATTATTTAACACATCTGTGTTAATTTGGCATATAACTTTAATTTAAATTATCTAAAATTAAATTTATTCTACTTTTTCTTTCTTACTTTCTTCTCTTTTCTTACTTTCACACACTTTTTTTTTTGTTTTTAATGACTTTAATGCGACATACATATAAACATCTGCACGACTATTATGATCACTGTAACGATTTCTACGTAGTAGTAGCTTATCTCTCACACACTATGACAAGATATTTGATAGAACCATCGAGCTCGTTGACACCTAACTAATGTACAAACTGCTATAATCCTATATCGGCTTAATGTTCCTGTTTGTTCCAATGTAAAATAAACAGTGTTCATATACTTGCACAATACTCAATGTAGATAGATTATTACCAAAGCATTTTGCGTTTAATTATACCCAATATAAGTATTTTTGTGTTGTTTTTGACGTGATAACGTCTTATAAATCGATGAAAGCCGACTGGACGCACGAAAAAGCATGACTCACTGTCACGTTCCGCCTGAGCCGAGCGTGCAAGCGAGAGCGCGGAACAAGCGATAGAGAGGCACGATCAGCCTAAGCGTTCGTTTATTGACATTGATTTGATTTCAGTTTATTTCTATAACTAATTGTTCGTGATTATATTTAAACAAATTATTTAAGTTAAATTTGCAAAAACTGTAAATAATACTTAAAAATTAAAAATTAATGTTTTTAACCAGAGGTTTAAATATATTGTGTTTTCTCATGACGTTATCACGTAAAATTATCGTCCTTGAACCGACTTTACAGACAACCAATATTTTTTAATGAATAAATACTTACATACTAGTAATAATACACACATTTATGTAGATAAAATCAATCCTTTCCAACTCTAAGGCAAACAAGGACTGACAACAGACTGTTGTATATATTGCTTTTTTTATATATTAAAGCTAACGTTACTCGAGATGATGTAAGGATTCTAAGAATACCATATACATCCAAATTTGTTAAGGCGTTTAGTAGTTACGTTAGAATAAAGAAACTCACATACGCACATACATACACAAACCCTGAAAATATTACACTCCTTTTTCGGGCCGTCGTGTAGTAAGTTAAAATTTATAGAGGTTTGTTTCCCACAGTCGAACCGATGACAACGGTTTCATGGGAAATTTTGTACTGCTTTGTACTATTGTTATTATAGATCTATTTAATAAATAATCATGCATCTATTTTTACAAGAAAGTTAATTAATAATCTGCTGCAGACAACCACGTGATATAAATTTTAAAGTCAACTCTGTAGGACCACAAGTCGACACGCCATTATCACTACATATTATAAAACAAAGTCCCCCGCTGCGTCTGTCTGTCTGTCTGTTCGCGATAAACTAAAAAACTACTGAACGGATTTTCATGCGGTTTTCACTAATAGACAGAGTGATTTATGAGGAAGGTTTAGATGTATAATTTGTACCCGTACGAAGCCGGGGCGGTTTGCTAATTTCTTAATAAATTTTAAATCTTTACTTGCTGAATTGACTCTGCTTAGGTGCATTCACATTGTTGCTGATTTAAGTGCAAAAAGATATTGTATTTGATTTTATTGTAATAAAAGCTCGATGTATAATCTTCATCATCTGCCTACCGTTGTCCTAATATTATTTGGGGTCGGTGCAATATGTTTTATTCTGCCATTCTACTCCATTGTTCCTCATTTCACTGCTTACTCCTTCTCTATCCATATTTTCTTTTACACAATTAACATACATATTTTAAACGGATTTAAGAGAAAATGAACATAACACACATTTTAGAAAATTACTCGAGAATCTTTGGAACTCGGTTATATGTTAAACCGCCGTGGTTTCACCCGCGTAAGTCCCGATCCCGTGGGAATATCGGGATAAAAAGTAGCCTATGCGTTAATCCATGTCTCCAGCTATCTACATACGAGGGGTGATCAAAAAGTAATGATAAACGGGTATTTCTAATAAAGATAAAAATCCAAAAAAAATTGTTTTCACTTCTTCGGTCCTTCACTACTTCCCACCTAAAAAATTGTATAAATAGGACATCATTTGGAGGAGCTACATTCATTTGAATACCAGCAGTCGGAGCGACAACACGAAAATGGAGAAACACGAAGTGAGATGCGTCATCAAGTACCTCTGTTTGAAAAAAATGTCTACCAAAGAGATACACGCTGATTTGGTGGAGACACTGGGGGACTCTGCTCCTCCATATTCTACGGTGGCACGGTGGTGCAAAGAGTTTAAGCTGGGTAGAACATCCACAGAAGATGAACATCGCGAGGGACGCCCAACCTCGTCCCTCACTGAGGAAATCGTGAAAAAAGTCGAAGATATCGTATTAGCAGACCGAAGAGTAACCATCAGACATTTAGCTGAGGTCACAGGGATCTCATATGGCAGCATCCAAAGCATTTTGACCGGCAAAATGAATATGAAGAAGGTCTCCGCGCGTTGGGTACCGAGAATGTTAACGGACGAACAAAAGAAAAAGCGAGTTGACATTTCAAGAGCCAATCTTGCAAAGTTCCAGGCTGACCAAGAAAATTTTTTGTCTCGATTTGTGACCATGGACGAAACATGGATCCATCATTTTGATCCTGAGACCAAACAACAATCGATGACTTGGAAAAGGCCATCCTCACCGACGCCGAAGAAGTTCAAAGTCTCGAGCTCGGCGGGCAAGGTTATGGCGTCCGTTTTTTGGGATGCTGAGGGAATCATAATGGTTGATTACCTGGAAACGGGAGCTACTATAACGGGCTCCTACTACGCTGATCAAATAAGACGACTGCGAGAAGCCATAAAGGAAAAAAGACGGGGCAAACTCCGAGCGAAAGTCCTGTTTCATCAGGACAACGCACCTGCACACAAAGCCGAAGTTGCGACGGCTGCCATTCGAGAAGCAGGCTTCGAACTGGTCGAACACCCACCCTATTCTCCAGATTTAGCCCCCAGCGACTTTTATTTGTTTCCTCGGCTCAAGGAACACCTCAGGGGCAAGAAATTTGAGGATGATAGCGAGGTTATGGCTGCTGTAGAGGCATTTTGGGAGAGCCAAGATAAAGATTTTTTTTAAAGGGTATTTTAGGCTTAGAGAAACGTTGGACTAAATGTATCGACTTGTTAGGAGACTATGTAGAAAAATAAATTAAATTTAAACTAGAATCGTTGTTTTATTATACTCATTATCATTACTTTTTGATCGCCCCTCGTACCAAGTTTCATAACAATCGGTTCAGTGGTTTTTGCATGAAAGAGTAACAAACATCCATCCATCCATCCATCCATCCATCCATCCAAACTTTCACATTTATAATATTAGTGGGATTTTCCTAAAGATAGACTATTCCTTTTTTTTAATATATTTCTATAAAATACAGTATAATCGTATATTTACTTTCAATAAAATCAGCAAACTTGTCAAAAACGTCCTTAATTCTTTTGCGTAAGCTTAATGATTAATTAATCACTCTAATTTGAATTCTGTAAATCACGTCTACGGCAGCTACGAAGTGCTACGTCGTAGCATTCGTAGCCCCACTACGTCACCATCCCAAACATTATTGTCACGTGCACGTTGAGTTTTCATTAGAACAATCATTAAACGTCAAGAATTCATTTAGATTAAACAGAACATCTGTGTTTGTTACTGTTTCGCCTCCTAACGAGCTGGGGGAGAAAGGGGGGAGCTTTAATTAATTATTTTTACTGTGTGGTCACTTACATTACGATTAGCTGAGAGCACAGTTGAGAGTGCTGTTTCGAAATTTTCATACGTGTGGTATTTTCAATCAAATAAGTAGACAAAAAAGCACATTTTACACATCAATTTCTAGATCTAAATTAGGCATATCTTACGAGTATACTGTGGGTTATAGAACACGGATAAATATACTTTGATACTTTGTGTTTTAAATACATATTTATACATATTTTACATAAACACATCCAGACTAAAGCAGAGAGACATTTTCTTGCATATATACAAATCTGCACAGAGCGGCAACGAACCCGCGAATACCTTGCAATCTACCGCCGCTCCACATAAATAAATACAGTCATCCCTCAAACCTTTTTTTAAAATAAAATTAAAGAAAACTCAACACACACACGGTTTTTAAAAAATTCAACAATAGCCCAAAAAACGCTAGCAGCTGACGCAATCAACGAACAGAACAAACGTGTCACGTCAGTTAGGGGTGCATCCACGAAAACTAATCAACGTTAAAAGGCAACGTTGACAACCCTACGTGAAAAATGTACCGATTATACCTGCCGCGTAGCAAACTGTTACGTATGTGCTACGTTGTTACTACGAATGTAACATTGACGCTACGCCGTAGCAATTTGAGTCAGCGAATTGCTTTTTTGCAAAGTACCTCTCTAGCAAAATACAGATGCAGCAATGAAATGCATGTAAACTGGTTTTTGCTAGCGGATGTTTTGACAATGTTATAACGGCAACTTATTAAGCGTCTAGTTTCTTTTGTATGCTGTTTTATACCAATAGAGTGGTAAAGAAATATTTGGCCCACCTACGTAAAAGTGGTTAACGTGGCTTAGCGAGGTATGTCAAACTTTAATTCACCAAAAAAAAATTGAATCTTTTATGAAAGCATACCACAAATGTATAGTGTTATGAACACAAAGACATCCAAGGTTCGATTTGTAGGTTGGCAAACTGGAGACATTAACTTAAACTGAATCGAACGTCACTTAACAAAACATGTCTATCCTTTTGTTTTCTTCTCTTAAGTTTTTGTTAAAACTAGTTGAGTAGTTTTATACAGGCTGTTACAAAAGTTGTAATCAAATTTAAATACTTACAATAATACTAACATTTCCCTTATGTTGCCTAAATTTTTCACCTTTAATTCTTTTATCTTTTTTTAACTTTTAACAACGGCCTTCTGTGGGGATATGCAGCTCCTACTTTAATATAAATTTACTGTGCAATACTTCTCCTCCACCTTTTTTTAATTACAATGATTTATTATTAATAGTTTTGAATGTAATTTTAATAAGAACAATGTCAATATGAATATCGAACTAAATTATTGTACCGTGACTCTCGTAGCTCGCTACGAAGCTACGGCGTAGAGGTTAAACAACAATGTCAACTACGCAATGCTTACCGCAATTAATATATGACAAGTGGATAGTGAGACTAAAGGTTTATTATATGTAAATACGAAACCTTTTACTGATTTTGAATCAGAAATTAGAAAAAATAATACACTAGTCAGTTTTGGGCGAAAATTGTAAAAGATTAATTAATAAAAAAAGCTGCATTTGCTAGACCTTTAGCTTGTTTACCAACTTAAATGTATTAAAAATTGTAATACACTTCTTTACATCTAATTATCATATTATGTCATAGACCCATTAAATAACTTCAGGCGCTGTATTATTTTTTGTAAAATTTACAAAAAAGAACTAGGATTTTTTTTAAAATAAATACCGGAATGTCTTACCGGGATGTCCGTAGTAAATAAGAACCTCAAAGAAGCCCAAGTCATCAAAGAGACGACCCAGGACCGAGCTACCTGGAGACGCATGACACGGAGGGCCTACCCCAAATACAATGGGAAAGGGCCAGGCAAAGAAGTAGAAATACTGGAATGTCAAATTGCCCAGATTCGTTCAGAGATCTTGATGAAAATCACTACATATGCTAAAACAAAGTCCTCCCTCGCGTCTGTCTGCCTGTCTGTCTATTCGCGATAAACTGAAAAACTACTGATCGGATACAGAGTGATTCATGAGGAAGGTATAGGTGTATAATTTGTTAAGGTTTTGTGAAAATTGGTAAAAATATGATGATGATTGTTGAAGATATCTCTGCTACCCGTGCGAAGCCGGGGGTGGGTTGCAAGTCAAATAAAAGAACCGTGAGACGCATGATATTTTATATGGAAATTGTTATAATATATTTATTTTTCTAACATTACAATTAAAAAACATATTTTTGTAAGCCTTAGTAAATCCGGTTTTCTATATTAATAAATAAAACTTTGATTATAACATAATAATTATCTAAAACAAAAAGTAATAAATAACAGAGAACAATATAAAACTTTCACGTACAATCATAAACGGGAACAATCCTTCCGTAGCATCGTAGCGCTACGGCTGCTACGGTTATCGTAGCTTAAGTCTACGATGTCAACGGTATATAGAATTAAATGGAGCTCGGTATTATTGCTACTTTCAAGTTGATCTCCTGTTAAAAGTAATGGAGCTTTGAGTTGCAATACGTTGAAATATTTTGAAGGAAATAGTAAAAATATTTAACAACTTTGTATAGAAGATTCCCACTGTTGGGAACGGACTCCCTTAAATTATAAAAGGGGGTAGATCATAGTCTACCACCCTGGTTTAGTGAGTTAAACTTCATAAATCTTCGAGAATATTATGCAGAATTCCTAGATAATGATATGCACGTTTCCTCCCGATAATTTCCTTTACAGTGCCAGCAAGTCATAATTGATTAGTTGGTCTCAGCGGCTTTGCTCGCGTAACAGTGGATTTTCTATCCTTCAGCAGTACAGTTTTTTATGAATGGAAGGTACCTTATGGCTTTTTTAAACCTCTAGTAACGTGTATGCAAAATTTCACGATGATCGAATGTGTAATTAAAACGACAACAATACAAACAAACTCACTTTCCCAGTACATTTTTCCGGAATAAAAAGATTCCAGACTATAATCTATCTCCGAGCTAAATTTCATCCAGATCTGTTCAGTCATTTTTTGTTTGAAACAGTAACAAACATCCTTCCATCTTCACATATTTGCGCTTTTATAATATTAGTAATATTAGTTTGATTGAAATTCGAGAGACAGAAGTGCATGACTCGAGACTTTAGTTTGACTTTGCAAAAGCTAGTAGCTTTTAGATTTTTGCAAAAGCAGCTTTTAGCTTTTTGCAAAAGCAGCTTTCTGCAAAAGCAGCTTTTGTCTCTTATTACATTATGTTTACTAAATGATGTCTTCTTTTGTAACCTGAATTACATTTAGAGATCCTCTTTAAATTTGAGCGTCTTGGCTGAATTTTTTGTTTCTTCAGAAGAGGTAGTGCAAATGCATGTGTTAGGCTTGACAGCCAGAGGTTGCCGATTTGAACCATAAACTGTTGACATGGTTCCAATCCTAGTATCAGGCTTTGGAAGACTAGTAAGACATTGAAAACATGAAAAAGTTTTTTTTTATTAGTAAATGGAATAGGCGTTTGTCATTCATCTCTCCTGATGGCAAGCGACAATGAAGACAAAGATGGTACACCCCTATCCAAGAGAAACCTATTTACTCTACTCTTGAACATCCCAGGATTATATTAGTAGTAGTAATGAAAATCGCTTTTATTTTAGGCAGACGAGCAGACGGGTCACCTAATGGTAAATGACTACTGCCGCCCATGGGCACCTGCAACTTAATAGTCACAAGTGCGTTGCTGGCCTTTAAGGTGGGAGTAGGGGAAGAGTGGAAGAGGGGGGAGGGAAGGGTTAGGGCCTCCGGTAACCTCACTCACTCGGCGAAAAGCAATACAAGCATTGCTTCACTGCCGGTTTTCTGTGAGGCCGTGTTGTCACTCCGGTCGAGCCGGCCCATACATGCCGAAGCATGGCTCTCCCACGACTTTACATCACTCCTGCCAAGATTTTGTAGAATTATATATTTTAAGGTGCTAAATAATAATAAAACAAAACTGTATTTCATTGGTTATAATATAATTTAATCAAAGGATAACTTCATTTAAATGCCTAAGATAAATTCCATTATCCCTTACGCTGACCTGAAATTTGAACTCACGACCTTCTCGACTTTGGCGCTAAGTATATTACTACTATACAACCAAAGATAAAGTTGTTTTCAACTTAAGCTTTTTCAAAGACTTGTTTGATAAGTACATATTTGAATTTAAATAGTATCTTGAAAAGTTAGCAAGCAGTATAATTCTTTTTTCTTAATACATCGATTCGTTATCTGACTTTCACTGAGTAATTTTCAGGTTTTTTAAAAGATTTTTACATGTACGTACTAAATCCATTCTAATTTCATTTCAGATTTTAGAGAATGGCAATGAATGATTAATCAATATTATCTCTTTCTAACGAACGTTGGCGCAAAGTCGGCATTGCATCTCTGTTCACGATAAAACATCAAAGATTTATGATCGTTCGGCATACTTAAATTAGTTCAATTTGATAGAATTTTGAATTACGTCTAATCGTTGTAAACCAGCAAAATGTAGTTAAATAAAAAATATGTTATAGATAAAGCGGCGTTCTTAACTTTATTTCATTTTATATGTTCAATGATATAAATTTCTTAGAGATATTTGATATGAAGATAGTTGACTTTGAAACTGTTTTAAAAACTTATTTTGATTGTTAGCTTCATAACGTTTATGTGTCCTAAGAATTAGTTATTGTTTGCCAATTATGTATGCCATTATCACAAATTTAGGTTTCCCACTTTGGTTGGTAGATTAGGTCCTTGAACATTAGAGTGTTCAGCCAGAAAATTCCCACAGCAACTAATAACACTATTTTTTTTTCCACAATAAACAAGGATACACTATTTTCTTTGGGAAAGGCGATACTATTTCATATACGTAGTCTCTCTCTCTCTCTATCTGTCTCCTTTCGTTATTAAAACACATAAGTTTGTACTCACGATTGCGTTTCGGTGAACTGTCTCGTCAATGTCAGAGAGGCATACCGTCTCTGGATGCTTTCAGCGGTTGATATGTTCTACCATACGAACCGACTCAGACATAGTTTGATCCTGGATAAAGGAGATCATATGGCAAAATATCTGATGTGATGGAGATACGTGCATTTAGTGCGACGTTTCGACTCCGATAGTCATTTTTTTGATTATTTGTGGTACAGTTAAAGAGGACAAAAGAAGACTTGACTCTTGGGACTAACGTTCACGATTATAATGAAATACATATAAAACAGTGTGACAGATAAAACAGCATTAATCTTCGTTAGAGAACGAATGAATGAACGACACAAAAGCCACCATCAACGCGTAAAACGACTAAGCGTTGTTTTGTCGTATTATTGTTTTTTTTTTGTTTCAATTTTGAGCACAGTTGAGATAAATGTCTTTTGATACTTCAAAGCTTTAATATTAGGTTATTATCTCTTGAAGCAATATTAGAGTCAGATGTCAAACAAAAGAAAAAAAAATCTTTCTAAAGATTCAAATTGAATTAAGGATGACATACTTTGTCTTTCATGTTGTGGGCTGACAACAAAAGATTGGTTTTGTTAGACAATATTAAAAAAAATATATATTATAAATATATTTATCGTATATTATAGTGTTTTACGATTATACTTGCTTGCTGCGATGTTTGATAGTTCGATGCCTGGACTTGTTAAACTGTCACTGGGTTTTTCAGGGTCAGAAAAACGGATTTAGGGTAACTTTCATTCAGAAAGAAATGTTCCCGAGGGATAGAAAAGCAAATTTATCGCGAGCGACGCTACGGGCAAGAGCTAGTAAGCTATACTTAAATACGTTTAGTTAATATATATTTCATCACCATCATTCTGCCCTTTTCCAATTTTATTTGGGGTCGGCGCAATGTGTATATTAAACAGTTTTTTATTTTAATTTTCTTTTTCTTTTTTCATCTTTACAATTGGGTTTGGCTTATTTTTTTTATGGCTAGCCGCCTGCCTGATACCAACCCTCCTTGGGAACGTAGTCTTTTTCAGACGGGACAAAGGAAGAAGGAAAACGGAAAGGGCGAGGGAGCTAGTGTAAGGGATACCGCAAGACTCGGACGGGGAAATGGGATTGAGACTGCAGTAGCTCAAAGATTCCGGGGTCGCGTATCCGTATGTCCCTCCTGTGATTCGAGAGGCCACTAGGACAGGAACATCAACTGGCCTGTTGTTTAACAGGCGGCCAAGTCTGCCAGGGTTCACAGGGATTTCCTTCTAAGGGTACACCTGAGGCCCTGGTAATATGGACTGTGATGGAACACCGTGTGGTTTTAGTCGGTTCGAGTCCGACACACCACCCTACCGCTTAGCCCAGGTGGGGTGACGACACGTGGGTGATTCCACAGGTAAAAAAAAAAAAAAAAAAAAGGACAGGAACATCAACTGGCCACTTTCATTAATACATAAACTAGCAACCTCGCCCTGCTTCGCACGGGTAGCGGGTAGTAAGATTTCTTTCCGACATTTTCAACAATTATCGTCATATTTCAGCCATCTTACACTAAACCTTAATGAATTATATACTTAAACCTTCCTCATGAATCACTCCGTCATTTGGTGAAACCCGTATGAAAATCCGTTTAGTAGTTGTTGAGTTTATCGCGAACAGATAGACAGACGGACGCGGCGGGGGACTTTGTGTTATAATATGTGTGATATTACAAAATTATTTCACAATCGACAACAAAACAAAAGCCAATATGTTCATCCAATATAATATTTACACAAGAGAATACATCATCATCAGTTAACAGCCTACCAATTACTTTTATCTTTTATTAAGGCCACAACTGAACCGTGAAGGAAAAAACACATTAAAACGAAATGACACGTCCCGTCACGGCGTGTTTGTAACACGTCAATCTAACACGTCGATGACACGTATCGTCATGTATTTTAGACTTTCGGCTATTGATTGGATTTTATTTTTTTTATTTATTTAATACTTCCTGTATTTTAAATAGCATGAGGCGGACTTAGTATAATATATTTTTATGTAATAGATATTTGAATAAATTACGATGAAATGAATATTAAATAAATTAATGTACTATTATAATTTATATTATTGTTGTTATTTTTTTCATTTTAACACTATTTTTATTATTTCTGAAAATTAAAAAGAAAAGTTTTTAGCCCATTCTATATTTAGATAGAAATTACTTTAAAGGATTAGAGGTTTGAGTTACAGTTAAGTGACCCTGACTCTGACCCTCCTCGACCTATTGCTTATACTCCCCAATCAACATATTAGACTGGCCTGTTGGCTCAGCAGTCAGGGTCACTAACCACTAGGTTAGTGACCCTGACTGCTGAGCCAGAGGTCGTGAGTTTGATTCCCACCCAGGACAAATAATTGTGTGATGAGCATGATCATTTGTTCTGTGTCTGGGTGTAATTTATCTATAATATGTATGTATTTAGAAATATTTAAGTATGTTTATCAGCAGTCTGGTCACCATAGTACAGGCTCTGCCTAGTTTGGGATCAGACGGTCGTGTGTGAGATAATGTATGAAGTTATTTTCATATTATATTACGTACTAGCAACCCGCCCTGGCTTCGCATGGGTATCAGAGACATTTTCAACAATCATCATCATATTTCAACCAATTTACACAAAAGCTTAACAAATTAAATACCTAAACGATCCTCATAAATTGCTCTATCTATTGATGAAAACCACATGAAAATCCGTTCAGTAGTTTTTCAGTTTATCGCGAACAGACAGAGAGACAGACGCGGTGGGGGACTTTGTTTTATAATATGTAGTGATAGTGATAAGCAATATCCTCTTCCTTCCATTGCCTGCCATTTCCTTTCTCACAATTTTCCTATCCCATTGTGTAACATATTATTCCCAAAGTACCCGGTTGGCGGTAATAGGCTTGCTTCCTATACGTGTGTGGAACCAAATTAAAGTTGGTCAAATGTGGGTTTAATACGTCTCTGTCTATCCTTTCGGGAATAATAAAAATGAAATATAAAACATGTAAAAAAAGTGTGTGTGTACTTATGTACGCACGTAAGAAGTTATACTAAATTAATTAAATAAAGTTTATTTAAATATCATAATAAAATAATACATACTGACGGTATGTGTTATTTACTAACCTCAGATTCTACAAACGTACTCAAAGTAATATGTAAAAACTATTTTTATCAATATCGTGAAGTTGGTGATTTCTTTTTTAACTGAAATGTTGACCTTCAGGGTGTCGGTTTTTTTTGAGGGTGTGCGCGCGCATCGTAAACATTTACTCTCACTCTCTCTAACTTCGAAATATATTGTGAGATAGATATTATTAATTAAATGGTTTCAGATTTGTCAAAACATTATTAATTTCATCCGTTAACGCTTCAACAACTAATCCAGCCTAAAAGCATTTAATTATTTTATCCAAGCTTGTCAAAATTTTCATATTCTGTAAGCTTAGTAAATATACAATAGTCGTACATTAATTATTATTGAGTAATATCGTGACCGCTTTGAGGGTTCTCCGTCAAAGACGGCTTAGGTACGACAAATTTTATAATGACCCCTTTCAATAAGTGTATGATTAATTACCACTTCCTGACTATGGCAAAAAGGGTCTTCACGAAGGCCCAATAGATATTGCATGTTGAAAATAAAAATATTTTATCAAACATTCTAGAAAATTATTTTAGTTGGTGGTTATATTTCTTAGACATGCAATTTAATATATATTAATGTGTATGCAAGAGTTCTTTAGATATACAGATGGAACGTATTTTATTGTACGCCACATTATAAGTCGAATGATCACATTAGAAATTATTATTATTATTACAAATTTGAAAAGTCATCATCGGTCTTGGTAAAAACTAGCCGTTCCCGCGCGGCTTCGCTCGCTTGTATATATTTATATATTTTGCGCGGAACCCTACGTCTTTTTCCAAAATAAAAGTATCATAAGTTACTCCTTATTACATCAGCTATCTGCCAGTGAAAGTCCCGCGGAAATCGGTCAGACAGACAAAAAATTTAAAACTGATTTTTAGGCATAGGTATCGTGCAAATAACTGTAGGAGCTTAAAAAATCTATTATTTTTACATTACAAACAGACACTTCAATTTTATTTATTTGTATTGATGTATTGAAAATTAGGTGGTAAGTATAACGGGCCGTCTTATCACTAAAAGCGCTTTATGTGCAATTATACTAAAAAATAGGATATAGTTAATTAAATAGAATTTTAGCATACGAAAGCCTATTTCAGCTAATTTGTACACCAATTAGAAAACAAGAAAAACTAATTTTGAATAATGTGTACTATATTATTCAACGTTATCTAGACTAGAACTACACTGCATCTACTAAGTTCTAGAATAGAGTTACATTTTTTTTGCAAATAGACACTACGTTTATGGTCATCGCTCCAGTAATAAGAGTCATAGCGTGATGTTACAAAACCTGTAGCCTTCCCCAATGAATACCCTATCCAACACAAAAAAAAAATATTCAAATCTGACAAATAGTTCCAGAGGTTATCACGTTTAAACTAACTAACAATCAACAAAAAGCTCTTCAGTTTATTCTATTAATAAGTATGTATAGTAACACCTAGACCAAAGCCAAGAGACTTAATCGTTCGTCCAAATATTTGAACTGAGTCTGAATCTAATCCACGACGTTGTTAGGGTTCAGTACCCAGAGGGTAGGTAAAAACGGGACCCTATTACTAAGACACCACTATCCGTCTGTCTATCTGTTACCAGGCTGTATCTCATGAACCGTGATAGCTACACAGTTGAAATTTTCACAGATGATGTATTTCTGTTGCCGCTATAACAACAAATACTAAAAACAGAATAAAATTATTATTTAAGTGGGGCTCCCATACAACAAACGTGATCAAACAGAATATAGGCATGGAATCGAACAGGCTAATAAAATATTCTGAGCATGTCTTACCGAAGGCAGGATCAAATTTTTTGCCATTTTTTGCTTGATACCATAAACAAGGCAAAAGCTGGCAATGCACTTGTGACTCTCGAGTTGCAGGTGCCCATGGGCAGCGTTAGTCATTTACCATCAGGAGACCCGTCTGCTCGTTTGACCCCTATACCATAAAAAAAAAATACAAATATTTTATTTTTATTGTTCAAAATAATTACAAGTACCTAACATTAGCTACATATAAACTACCCACTTAAACCATAACGGTTTTTGTGAGAGCAGTGTTCGCCATTTATATATATTTTGTTATCTATATACGTTATAATATTGTGTGAAACAGTATTTAGGGAGTGGTTCATACCAATACGTGTGCGGTAAAGCCTCCTTCCTACCTTCGGTAAGACATGCTCAGAATATTTTATTAGCCTGTTCGATTCCATGCCTATATTCTGTTTGATCATTTGCTGGCAATAAATTGAGTATTATATTGTGTGGATATATGTGTCCATTAATATTGATTTACAGTGCTACAATACTCCGTAAATCAATACCTCTGTGCTTCAGTAAGCATGTGAAGCTATCGGTGTCAGTTCGCAGGGAAATTTAGATATACATTTATGATAAATACTAGCTACTACGCGGTGCTGTGACTAAGTGATTTGCAATCAAAAATATTGTGACCATAAATTGAGATAAAAACTATCCTATCTCTCAAGTTGGACCAAACTGCACAGTGTGCAAAGTTTAATTAAAATCGGTTCATTAGTTTAGGAATTCATCGCGAACAAACAACGTGATACGAAATATATGTATGTAGATTATATAAATGCGAACATAACTCTGTCTGTTTTAAAGTCTAAATCACTGAACCAATTTTGATGAATTTCGGTATAGAGATAAAGAGGATCTTGGAAAATTACATATGCTACTTTTTTTCTCGAAAATAAAACTTGTAGGTAGTAAAATAGGGGACGGATGAAACTGTGTTGGAGAGAAAGTTTATAACGAGATAAGGTTTGTATCAAGTAATGATTTCACACTTGACGACCTCTGTAGCGCGGTGGTAGTATATTCGAGTGCACGCCGGGGGTCGCGGGTTCGATTCCCGCTCAGTGCAAATATTTGTATGTATGAATATGTCTACTTGCATTGATCTTTGTGTTTTTATGTAATACTAGCTGCACCCGGCATGCGTTGCAATGCAAACATTTTTTTCTTTTTTTTATATAGATTTTTTGGACCAGGAACCCTCATATGCATCCCTAGAACACCCTTCGAACCCCACCCAGTACACTACCGACTTGAACCTACTCCTAAAACAAGCGTTCAGTTTATCTAGAGGGGTTTACAAATTTTAATAATAGTTACTACGTTTAAAATAATTATAGTTTAGTAACACTAAAAAAAAAACACGCTTTTAGTGGTAAAACGAATGAAAATTTGAAAAAGATCACCACTATCCAACTCCTGGCTTCATCATCACACAATTTCTACTAAGCCCAATCTGTTGGACTCGTCAAAACGAATCATATGAGCCCAAACTCAAAATATTTACTAGTAGCCCCTGAAGAGATCACTATCGACCTCCTGGCCCCATTATGAGATCCGCTAAAAGATGGCAAATACACATACAAAAATTAAGTTCGTCAATCAGAAGAAGGTTTAAATTGACTTCTAAGATTAATTTACATTAATAGTTAGTTAGATAGTTATTTACAAGTGACTCTAATAAAATCATGTTAAAAAAAACTCTCAATATTAATTATGAAGAAGTCGTTCAGGGCACGTAATCCCAACATTGGTAGGTCCAACTTTCTTAAAAGTTGTTCCACTAATGCATAGAAATCAGTTTTACACTTTTTGTTGAGAACACTTTCTAAGGGGAAATATGACTTATAGGGGGTAATATCAGGCCTGCTTCTAATAAGCAGCAGCTATCGGCTATTTGTAAGCAGAAAGTCGTCCATGCTTATATCACTAAGTTAACTGGGATGGTTTGGATGCGGAAGGCGGAGGACCGGCTGTTCTGGGGCGCATTGGGAGAGGCCTATGATCAGACGTAGACTGTGATTGATACATACCATTCGCGCTTTGGTATAGGGCTCTGTTCTCGCATTTAGACTCATAGACGGTCCATTATGCATTCAGATAGGCTGACCAGTTGAGCCAACCTAGCTCCTTCCAGAAGCACGGAAGCCTCCTGGGGCGTTCGCAGGCTTGTAGGAGCGATCTCGCACCCGCGAGGATACTTGCCCGTTGTGTTGCCACTTCCTCGTACTCCAGGATAACCACTCGCCCTGTTGTATCCATCTTATATCTTGCACCTCAACAAACATTGTTATTCCAGAAGTAAAAAATTTGTAACCTCTTTAATTATTATTCTACTATACCTTTCTAATAACTACACTACTCTTAATAAACGTTATTGTAGAACTCACTAATCACTAACACTCACGAAATATAAATTTAATATCGGCTACAAATTTTCCAGAATAGAACAATGAGAAGTGCACACAGATCTACTCACAATGCAAATACTGCAAACAATGAGGCAACCCGTTGAAGGCGGTCGACTTACTGATTTAAACAGCTAAACACAATATCAGGCGGCTTCATGAAATTTAATCCAATTTCGGAATAAACTTTCTCTCTCAAAACTCAAAAGAGGTTTTCCCCCATATCGCCCCCGTATAGTATAGTATTCACCCCGTATAGTATTCATCTTTTTTATTGTATATCGTGCAAACGAGCAGACGGGTCACTAGATGGTATGTGACTACCGTCTTCGAAATATGCATTGTCTTTAACATCTAAATTATTAAAATATGAATGGGGCAACGATGGGCGCTCTTTACCAAGGAGTAAAGCGTCCTGCCACGATAGTGTCAGGCGTCACACTCAGTAAGGAAACCCGTATCTCTTTAATAAATTCCTGAGGAGACTAGAAAATGCCTATTGAAACATTGTATATTTTTTAACAGCACCATTTCACTAAAACAATTTCTTAGTAAGACAAAACGATCTTAAAGTATGAACACACGTTTCTGTAATTCCTTGTTTGAATGTTTGTTCTTTACACTTCCGCAAGGCTACAAGAAAAATACACCAACAGTTGCATCGTACACTCACAAAATAGTAAGAAATAAAACTTCCCGTGCCAATATCCTTTGATACCATTCATAAAGTATTGGTTACCTCAGCCCTACCACAAACTATAGACGCCGAACACTTTATGCTAAATAATTGACAAAGATGGCGGCCGGCGGGAAAACATTTTCGTCGACGAATTTTCGAGTTGAAGTAGCCGGGATTTATGGTATACTGTTTGTCTTCAAGGAAATCGGTGACACTCTGGCCAAAGTATTTATTTATGCCATGTAAAGTTTTCTGGCAACGATAGCGATAAATGTACTTAGCCCCCCTTTTGGTACGGTCCTCTGTCATAGTGAATTGTATCCTTGTGCTGAATGTGTTGACTATGTAACTAGATATTGAAGATTTCCTAAGGTGTAATTTGGCGGAACTGTCAAATAGCTGATGTTTTGAAAATCAAGGGTACATTCAAATGTTAATACCTATAATTGTATCTATCCCATCATACTAGGTGCGGTACAAAATCGATATTATATAAAGTCTTCGAAATATGCATTGTTTTTAACAGGTAGAATATTAATAATAATATTTTAAGGACTTGATTAAATGCATCTTGAATCGATATAATGTATTAGTCTTTTAAACCCAAACAGTCGACTTTCGTTCAGTTGATGTCGGATACAGATCTACGTATGTCTGTATCCAGTAACAAGAACTTAAATGACACATTTATGAATTCGTGCGTACTCTACGATGTAGATATACGACGCTCATTCCCGTGGGTGCGACCACAGGATTAGTTTGATTGGAAGGGTGGCAATGTCCGTTACCATAACGTTAAGATTATAGCAATATCCGGACTAGGGCACTATCCAACTGTTTTGGTAACAAAGGAAGTCACATTAACGGAAGCGTTTATATTTGCTTTAGCTAATATATTTTTTTGGTAGACGGGCCTTGTTATTGTCCTCTTATACTAATGGTATAAAAAAGAAAGTTCGTTTGTCTGCACGGGTATATCATCACACTTTTACACCAACTGGTAATGTAAAAAAATACTGTATTTAGAAACCCATACAGAAGGAGAGAGAGAAAGAGAAAGCTTTGAGATAAGATATAATATTCTCTCTCAGTGAAAAGTTATATGATATAAAACATCAAGTACTCTTCACAGACGTAAAATTTGAAATACCAGTTTAAAATTATACGTCTGTTAAGGCACACTTAGTATGCAATGAATACTAACATTAAGAAATAAGTGATACCGATAAAGTACACCGCTTTTGTGGTAAAAAAATGCTTTTATGTTATAATAATCACTCCGGAATAACACTAATCTAGCTACAAAGTTAGTTTTACCGAGGCAAGCGAACTGCATTGCTTCATGGAACTTACAAAGTGAATTAACCTACTTTTAGCAATGAAATTATAGTGCATTATTATAGGGTTAGGTCTTTTGTTTTAGGTCGTGAATATGGTTTGGGATTACCCAAACAGCTTCAGCCTCAGTACAGGGCTGGCAACAAACAAGCGCCAATAAAATACCGATGACAGTTTAAAGGAAGGCTTAACTACTATTTTTACATATCAGCGACAAAGCACAAAAAAAATGAGTGAGCAAGAGAAGCTAGCTCATAATTCGAAATTTGCATAACTTGTCTTACAACTTTCTCGTCAACACCATTTGATGAATGTTGTGATTAGTGGTGTCATTGAAAAGTTCTAAATACAAGGTGCACAAAATTCAAAAATGTAATTCCAATCTTGTTATAAATCGATTACTTACTGATTCAACACACAATATTGAGTTAATTACAGAAAAGGTGCCTAACCGCGATCATTCAACTACCTCAAGCACGGGGTTTCAATATTTACTATTTAAACAAAGAAAACTGTATTCTTAAAAACACACACAGCAAAAGTCTTTAAAATAACTCGACTTTTGAATAGAAATAACATACCTCGTGAAACAACTTGTGGAACTGACGGGAAAAGACGTCAGTGCTAAATAAAGAATGACCAAGTTTGCCAATGTGCTAACGAAGAAGCAAAAGAGCACAGTCTTTTATTCTGTCGCTGTCTAAAAAATCTTTACAAAAACTTGAAAAAGGCACTTTATTTTCAAGTATCTGAAAAGCTTTAGAAAAAGTTATCGAACCATCAAAGGTGAACAATGGTAAGAAGTCTTTTGAAAGTGTATCAGCTAGAAGCTTGTAACTCAATTGAACAAAGTTTTCTATCAAATACTTAATAGAAGTTCTAGAACCTAATTGAGTGTTATAATGTGTAATATTTAGTTATTTAATCATTTCTGCATTTTACATTGCACGAGACGGACATAATGCCACATGACATTATCTACCAGCCATCCTTTGGATGTTTCAGTGAAATCCCTCTCATATGTCAGGTGCATAGGAAAAAAACATAGGTAACAATAAGCTGATTAAACGTTCTGTTATATGCAACGTTACGACGTTGTATTCTTGAAATATTCTAAAGAATAACATAAATGGTAATATAAACCTAATATAATATTATTAAATTACAATAAATTTAACATTGCGTCGTCTGCATCATTGCTGTAAATTCATCGCGCGCCTGTATATAAGCGTGTACCACGCGGCCAACTCTCTCTTTTGCTCCCGGCACTTCGTGACGATGGGTATAGCACGTTATTAAGTGTATCAGTATGGATTCATACGCAAAAACTATAAAAAAAATTGACATCATTTATTACTATAGTTCCGTTAGTTAACAAATCAAAAAAATATAGTTGATATTTTAATACGGTGATCACTTTGAGCTTAAATTAAATCCACATAAACACACACACGAACAATAAAAGCTTTGATTTTGCTATGCGGAAAGAACAGAAGAGGCTTTTCTCTCACTCTCTACGATAGTCGCAAACGAAGAACAGAATTAATAACCCCAGTTCCACTTTAACAATACCCTAAATTGAAGGTCATCGAGAAAAAGTTTTGGTAACTTTATCAATGGTATGGATGTACTCATATGTGTGTACAGAGATCCTTTATCAAGAAGTGAAGAGAACTGTCATATTCATACCAGGTGCTACTGACAGACAAACTCTTAGTGATCATAATATGGTGTTATTCACTACAGCTTTTTCAAATCTGTTGGATAATAACAGCAGATGTGTATTGTGAAGGACTTTAAACAATACTTGTAATACTCTTAGAGAAACCATTCCGACTCGTCAATCTACTTTCACCTAAGACCAAGACCAGTCAGAGACCGAGTAAAGAGGCACCGATACAGAACAACAAATAGCTGTGCATAAGAAATATAACAATACGGTTTCAGATACAACAAAGTAAACAACAAACGTGATATTGAAAACGTGCCGTTATCAACACACGATGGAATTGAGCACTGTATGTAACAACTTAATATGTACGCGTGTATTAAGTGTTTCAATATTCTGCTGCGTATCCCTTGGTAATTTGATTGGAACTAATTAAAGGAACCCAACAGACCTTCCGTACCATTTTAATTTTGCTTTACAGATATCAAAAACTGAAGAGATAAAACCTATTTATAATTTCATCAAGGAGTATATTTTATACAAATGAAGAGAAACTTTCGCCGGTGCTAACGATTTATTTTGAGATGTAGTACATGTACTAACTACCGAACTTCCTATGCGCGATGCAAGATCAATACTTGCAAAATAGTTCAACATATCTTCGCTAGATGTCGGTAGGTATTATATACAGGTCAGGAATTAGAATATCGAGACTATTGAGGGAGAAGCTGCTAAGGAATGTAAGATTAGTTTTATTTTTTAATAAACACGCCTTTGTTAGCTTCCTTGTAACTATGTAAACAAATTTGGAAGTAAATTTTAACATACTTCTAATTGTCGTATCAAAATGAAACTTTGTATGTATATGGAATTTGTATGACAATACTATATTTCATTTTGGATATGGTTTGATGATGGAGTTAGGAAGTAGATAATGGAACTCTTCAGTGGCTACTAGCAACCCCTTCGAGTTTGGGCTCATATGATTCGTTCTGACAAGTCCAACAGATTGGGCTTAATAGCGATGATCTGATGATGAAACCAGGAGGTGGAGAGTGGAAATCTTTTTACTTTTTAATTAATATCGCCCATTTTTTAGTTTTACCTAACTATTATTATTCTCAGTGAGAACATTTAAAGCCAGTACCAAAAATACGTAGCCATACATATTACTCTTACTAGTACAGAGGTAAATACTGTTAATAGTAAGAGAACTATGAGATTTGGTACCACATTACCTTTTATTACCATACTAAATAGATAGACCATTATCCGTAGAAACGCGTACGAGTATATACAGAGTGTTACAGAAAGGCGTTGTCAAATTTTAGTGTAGTAGTGTAGCCGACAAATAGTTGATTTAGTTAGAAAAAGAAATGGATTTAAAAAAAAATATTTTTTGGTTTAAAATATTTTTTGCTTAGGAAAATGATTTTCCTGGCACATCCTACTAATATTATAAACGCGAAAGTTTGTGAGTATGGATGGATGGATGGATGTTTGTTACTCTATCACGGCAAAAACCACTGAACCGATTGCGAAAAAAATGATTTGGTGTTTTTACTTTCTAGTGCATACATTTTTTTTTCAAAATCTGGACATTCTATCAACATTCTAATTTCTTTCATATCAGCGCTCGCCCTTACGAAATATTAACTTTTTCGGTGAATTTTCAAAAGATTTATGTATTAAATCACGAATTGTCCTAAAATTGTAGCGCTTTACGTTATTCACGGCCTCTACTATAGGACCCTAAAATATGATCAGACCTTTCTGTCAGAACCTATATGTACAAACAATCACATATAGATACATACATAATTTGAGGCGTATACCCCGTTAAAAACCTTTTTTACAGATGCCGGACATAGATACCCACCATTTTTGTGTGTTGCCATCGAAAAAGACATTGAATACATATACTCAACAAAAGGTTATGGGAAAAAACGCAGAATCATTTTGCCGCCGGTATCAAAAAGGTCGTTTTAAAACGCTTTCGGACGCTTTTGGGGTCTTATCTGTGTCAGGTGATCTAAGAGAAGTGTTGGGCAGGGTTGATGAGCATTAGCGATTCCGTCCAAACGTCAAATGGACGCCTCGGGTCAGTAGGTGCTACTTTGAAATTGTAAGGCTTTTAGTAATGGCGCTTGTAATCTTAGGCTTGACTTGGTGAGTAAGGTACTTTTGAGAATTCGGTTACGCGTTACTACAATTTGATAGTATTTTTTGAAGTGATAACTTCTTATGGGAGGGTAAACCGCTTCGTTACGTAACGCGTTACGGCGCCAGTTTGTCTGGCTTCCCTTTCTCTCACGTATACGGCAGCCGTAGGCAGGCTCCTCCTCTCTCACTCTAACCCACAGAGCAAGCCGTATTAGTTTAAGTTATCACTTCTGTAGGGCGTCCCGAGACGAACACGTATTTTTTTTTTGTATGTATAATGATCAGACTGAGTTTTATATATTTGTTACAGATAACAATGCCGTCATGTACGTCTCATAAAACGTTGCACAACTGATCTAAGCGCACGAGAGTGAGAAAGTTGTGAGAGGGTTTCAGTGAAAAAAAAAGTTGGCCATACATTCAATGTTGATTTGATCTAATTATTACTCGCATGAATTTGTATACCATACATATTGACTCAGAATAGCGGTCTCTGCTTTCCCCCTTGGATGAAAAAGGCTTGTTGCAAGCTTGTACTATTATTCATAAGCGCCAAACATCACAGCTATTAACATTATAATACTTCTTATAACCATTGTCGAGAAGGAGTGTTGGCAGATTGAATTATATATATATATATATATATATATATTAAAGTTGGTAAGCTTATCGCCAGAGCATGCCAGGACAGATTTTTCTAAATTTGAGTGTATACGCCTCTGCCTTTAGGAATACAGGTGTGAATGTATGTATGAATTTCTGTTCCCTAAAAATTTTTAGGTTAAACTGAAAATGTTTTTTCTATGGAATGAAAACGATTATAAACTCTATGGAATAATTTAGGACGAAGTCTGTCGGGTCAGCTAGTCCTACAAATGCTACTAAGATTATAAACGTGACAGTTTGTGAGGATGTATAGCTACATGGATGTTTGTTACTCTTTCACGCAAAAGCTACTGAACCGATTGCGATGAAATTTGATATGTAGATAGCTGGAGACCTGGATTAACACATGGGCTACTTTTTACCCCGATATCCTCACGGCACCGGGTCTTACGCGGGTGAAACGCTGGGGCTCGTTTTAAATAAAATCTGTATCGTCCTGACATGCATATTTATAAATATATAAACACGATGTATATTTTTGTACATATTTGTGTAGTTATTTATAGGTCTTTCGGGGCTTCGCAGCTTTGTCGGGTCGACAAAGCGTTTCATTCGCACCAAGAGGCGATGTGTACAGGATGTGACCCTCCGTGTACTATAATAGAACACATTATTGTGAACAAATAAAAAGGGTGGCCTCTGGGCTGTTCGCTGCAGCCTTCTCATAAATACGCCGGCCCCTACAAACAGAGGGTATTTTTATTATGTCTTTCATATTTTTTGAACGAATCAATTGGGTTGAAGTTCAAATGATACTGTCTAGTTATTTGCTTTTCATTTCTTTTTTTTTATTTACTTTTTCTTTTTATAGGTAATGAAATTGAAAACATGTAACTAAATAAAATTATAATCGCAATGGTCGAGGGACTGATTGCCATCGGCCTCGACTCACTCGGTCAACGGCATTCACCCCCGTAAAGTTTGTTTTAGTAAGAATTTAGTTTTTTTATAGATTTCTATCAAAAAGGTATCTTTTTTTTTTTTTACGTGTGGAAATCCCCACGGGTCGTCACCCCACCTGGGCTAAGCGGTAGGGTGGTATGTCGGACTCGAACCGACTAAAACCACACGGTGTTCCATCACAGTCCATACTACCAGGGCCTCAGGTGTACCCTTAGAAGGAAATCCCGGAAAACCACAGGCGACCCCACTGTGTTGTAGGGGATTTTGTCCCCTATCAGTAAGAGAGGCACGCGCGGAACACGGCGCCACCGTCTCGGGCCTGCTTCTGCTAGGGCGTCGAATAACCCTGTCCGTCGCCCCCAGGCAAGCGCTCATGGAGGCCGGAGATCCACTAGTTCTCTCCTGCGCCTGGTGCGCCTTCTGCGGGATGGGAGAGTACTAGTTCTCTCCCGTTCCCTTTCCGCCGCCTCCTTGGCATACATTACCTCCTCGCAAAACGAGGCGGCGAAATCCCACGCTCTCTCGCTCTGGACCATGGACATAATCATGGTCTCCAGCGAGAGGCTACCCATACCTATGGCCGTCGCGAGGTCAGCACGCTGCTGCGTCCATGCAGGGCACTCCACTAGAGTGTGGAGTGCGGTATCCTCGCGGCAGCCCCCGCAGTGGTGGCACACAGGCGTTGGCTCCCGGCCTATCCGACACAGATACTTCCCAAAACAGCCACACATTCGGGTTCATCAAAAAGGCATCTACCTACTCGTATTTCTATTTTTCTTCGTATTTAATTTAGTAATATCAGTATGTACACAGTATATTAAATAACAGAATTAATTTAAAGGGTTATTTCAATTTATTACTACACTACTAACTACAAAGTGCCCGTGCACGTCAATTTAACTTATAATGTAAATAAATACGTCTACTATCATTTTTTCAGTATGGAGTTCAGTCATTCAGGTTTCCTGAGATTGGCTTCATTTAATTTTATTGCAAGATTTTAAAGAAATAGGCATTTTCGAGAGTAAATGAGTTTAGAAGATTTTTTTTAATCACAGCACGTAATTATGACCTCAACCTGCCCCATTAGTTGATACTTTAATTTGCAAACCAAATAATTATATTTTTTTATTTCCTGAAAACTTAGTGTGACGTAATAGAAATAATCAATATTCAATACAGCTACCAATCGGGGGATTCAGTTATATACAATACAATTTAAAGTATTTAAATCCTATGAGCCGATGCGTATCTAACAGTCATTGAACATACATAAAAATGTATGAGCATTGAACATTAAACCTCCGTTTCTTAAATTGGATACAAATCTATACTGAAACAAAAACTGTTTTCAGTATATTTATTCAAGAAATACCTTTAGATTGTGGTTGAATTAATTAAATAATAATAAAAAAAAAACAAACAGGAAAGAAAATACAAACTTCGACAGACACACCCTTTCAAGAGAAACGCTTTCAATTTTGCTTCAAATTGATAAACATGCAGCCTCATTTGTGGCTCTGAAACAACTTATCACGAACACACACCACTTTATGAATGTGAACTGAGTGAATGGAGACTTCACAACCAACTTAAGTCATTATTAGCGCCCCAGCGCTATCGAGGGACCAAAAGTGGCTAAGTTCCCGTCATCATTACTTGCGGTTTCGTTTTGAGACCTAATTTATGAAAATGTTGACATAGGCAAACAGTTGAGGCGAAGATCCTTGTCTTTTCTTGACGTTTGCTCAATGATTTAGTTTTAATTTTATACTTGTAACATATTTAAAACCTTTGACAGTGCTATTCTAAAGTCAAAACAAAGACTATGAAGTCATCCAGATCACAACGTTACATTTCATTTAGTTCCAGATTTGAAATCGTATTTAGATTATTGAGAAACCAATCAGGAAAAGATAAGTCAATCCCCCACCTTTTTCAATCCAAATTAATTACTATACTTTTGTTTGCAATAGTAAATGTGATTCAAAATGTTTACGGAACGGCCGATCATTTGATATCCATTCATTATGAAAGACAATTGAAATAAACCTTGGTGCTGCGCTGACGTCATAAAGACTGCCAGCGAACATGGAAACATAGAACCACCTGCAATACACTCGGTCAAAGACAAAGTCCTTATAAACAGACTTTGTGCAATCCTGCTAATATTATAAACGTGAAAGTTTGTGAGGATGTTTAGATGTATGGATGGATGGATGTTTATTACTCTTTCACGCCAAAACCACTGCACCGATTGCGATAAAACTTGGTATGTAGATAGCTGGAGACCTGGTTTAACATATAGGCTACTTTTATCCCGATATTCCCACGGGATCGGGACTTATGCGGGTGAAACAGCGGGGCGCTGCTAGTGACACATAAATCAAGTTTTAAAAAGGGTGCCATTCTTTTCCGTAGACCTAGTTGTTGAATTGGAAAACAATTTATAAAGTGAGTTCTTTGTAGTGTATGAGAGTTTCATAAGTTATTCCACTCTTACAAGAAAACAGGTTATAAAATAATATCAACGACACTGAAACCGGCACTGAGCAGTCTACTGCATTTATTTACCCAAACATTCATTATGAAATGCTTTTGCAACCTCACAGCGATTCCTGAAGTCTTATAAATAAACAGGTCCGGAACGGAACGGAACGGTATATAAACAAAGGCATGCAAGATTCATGTCTTGCCACAAATGAATAATTTATACGGTGCAGTGACTGCAGCCGGAGTTGTACTCGTATATACATGTCTTAGATTTAGCGGCTATTGCCACGGTACCATGCACGATGTCACATAAATATGTTTTTGCTGTTTCCTCTGCAACACTATTTGGATTGGAATTTGCATTTACAGGGTTATTTACGGAGCTGGTTTAATTTTCATTATTAGAAGTAGAAATAACTTATTTTTATGTATCCACTTCTGTGTAAATGCAGAACACATCAAGTGAACAAAATTACAAGCATTAACACGACATGATATATTGGCATCTCACGTAGTCGGTTCCAAGTGCTAAGTTTATTTGTGTATTAGATTAATTCTCACTTGCTTAAACGTTAAAGGAAAACATCGTGGGGAGATAAGAAACAGATGTGAGCTTTTTAAAATGTTGTCGATGCCCGCTGAAGTGTACAAACCCACACTAAGTTAGTGTGGTGAAGTATGGCTAAACCCGTTGCGCAATGTGATTAGGCTTATGTCCTCATATTTTTATTACGTAAACATCAATTCTTGTTGAATGTATACCATAATAAACAGCTAGAGACAGATGTGTTCGAATATTCTCGTAACTTTTACTAATATTAGTCACGCTCTGAAAATAATTCAAGCATGGTTCGGATACGGTGGTTATGAAACAAAGGATTACATGTGGTTTGCTCTTTATTATCAAAGGTGAAGTCGAGACGGGCCCCTCGTTCTGACTTCACCCGGGTTGAACAATTGTCCATAACATATCGTCCATGTCCATTTGGAATAATGTTTCTTTTAAGTGGTGAAAGTATTTTTCAAATAACGTTCTGCGCCTGTGTACCGCATCTCCTGCCAATCGGTCTGATGTCAGAAACACCGTATAGTTTAAGTCGATTTGATTCTGATTATATAATTACTTCGTACGTAACCGCAGGTAATTATCTTATGGACACTGCCGTGACGAAGTACTGTTAATTGACATATACTGTAATAGTAATAGTAATAACTCCACACATTTCACACACGGCCGTCTGATCCCAAACTAGGCAGAGCCTGTACTATGGTAACCAGACTGCTGATAAACATACTTATATATTTCTAAATATATACATATTATAGATAAATTACACCCAGACAAACAAATTATCATGCTCATCACACAATTATTTGTCCTGGGTGGGAATCGAACCCACGACCTCTGGCTTAGTAGTCAGGGTCACTAACCACTAGACCAACAGGCCAGTCAACTGTGGCATAACAATAACAATATATGCTGAAAGCATAATGAAATAAAATTTGAATAAGTAAGAAGTAGGTTAAGTCTAATCTAAGCTAAGTCTAAGTCGTATAATGATGACAAATAAAAGAATCAAATTAACTAAAATTATATCTGACTGAAAATTGATATCAAGCATCTATTCAGTTCATTTCTATTCTACTACTTATTTATTCCCTACAGTAACGTTTAAGCACAATCGGAATGAAATGGATCCCAATCAAATCTAAGTAAATCCGAAGAAAGATTATATTAACTGTTTTTGTTAATCTCTAATAAAGCGAACAAATCGGTTGACTGTTTGTGTTTAAAGAGATAAAACAACAGACATATTGATCTTCAATCAGTGTTTCGATTGCGAAGTTGACAATGTCGATGTTTATTAATTTTCAGATATAGTTGTAGCTCTAATCCTGACCAGATACGTACATGCACGGTGGTTCTTTGGAGGGAAGGGACCTGATGAATCCAGATGGCCTGACGATAGCGGGTAGGAAGACAGTCACTATAATAAAAAGGGAGACGCGGACAGGGAGAGAGGCATGTTTGTATATTGCGCGCGCTTTTCAAGTGAAGAGTAGGATTTGCTCTGTTCTTAAAGAAGTTGTAAGAAATAGTGGGTATATTCCACTAGGAACTGTTAGATACTTCATATTGGCTAAATTATTCTTTTTGCAGAGGTTCTGATATCTCATCGGAGACACCGTGTTTGTTTTAGTAAGTTCAACTACCATATTTCCGTTTCTATGATGACAATTGTATAAATTATGTTGATTAGCAGCTAAGGCTTTAATGGAACTGTGGCGACTCTGCAGCTCTAAATCACCGTGACATTGTCTCGTATAATTTTAGTAATTGTACGGACAACTTCTTTCCGTGCAAAAGCTTTAAGTATCATTTAGAATACTAACAAATAACAGGCAAACTGAACTTTAATAGAATAGTTACTGAAAAAGACAAAGGAGTTAACGAACGAAACCCTCATCGTGCCAGCTTGACACGTACCTAACTAGTTTTGTCCAGCAAACTTTCACAAAGGTAAATATTGAAATGAATTTAGGAAATTTGAAATTTTTAGTAGAAAGTTCACCAAGGAGTTGGCACGTTCTATGTGACATTTACTTATCCGTTCGTAGATTCAAATTCGAATCGTTCGTTTGGATTCTTCTTTATAGATTCGAATCTACAGTTGTCTACTACTTCGCTGAATAGATGGGAAATTTGAATAGAATAGTTTGTGTTTGAAACTACATATTGGAATAGGATGTGAAAGATTTTAAATTGCGAATAAACTTAGGAATATCAGACAGAGTCTGTCTTTCGTAAGTACTTGAATTTAGATATCTTCAAGTTTTGAGATAATATGTTCTTTTATCTATTATCGATTTTGTCCATCCAAAGATTGTCTGTATCGCTCTTAGCGTTAAGGCCGCCTATTGTACATATTCAATTTGTGTATTTGTTTAAGCAATATGTCGTTGATATACAATAAAGATTATTCTATTCTGTGTGGTTTCTAAGAAATGGTAGGTTAGATAGAGACATGTTATTAATATTAAAAGGCACAACAAGCCTCTCCGGGCTTTGGAGAATATGTAAAAACATAGGTTCTAACTGGAACATATAAATCCTGAAAATATTGATTTATAAAAAATAAATACAATATTGGTCTAACCAAAAAATGCCACATTCCATTTTGCTGGTAAAACAATATTTTTTTCTTCACTTCACACGTATTTAGAAGCAAGAAATATTAATAATACAAATCAGTGTTACTTCCATATTGACGTGTTTTACAATCACAAAGGAATTAATCAACAAAAAATATGAACAAGGAGGAAGTACAATAAAAAAGAAAACAATCTAAAGCTCAGCTTCAAAAGCGCAAAGGAAGCAAGAAAAGTAAAAAAAATATATTAATGACGCCCCGACACTCCGTAGAGAGTAACCGGAAGCCATTGTACATTTTCCAAATAAATTATACGTTGACAACAATCAAATATCATGTCAACTGTTAGCCAGTCCCTTGGGACAGACCTTTTAACCAAGCCTACGCTCACTATATACTGAATGTTGGAGATATGGAAATCAAACTGGATATACGTTTGACCAGCTCAGCTATTGTTTATACTCCCCAATACATAAGCAAGATCCTTTTTATTTCCACTGCTTTCCCTTCATAACTCCCTTCCCTTAAATTAACTCTAAATTTTCCCATAATTTAATTCCCAAAGGGCAGGGTTGTTATAGGATTGCCCATGGGCGTACCCAGCTCTTAGCACAGGGGAAGACAAAATTTGTTTTTATCGGTCCATGGGGGGGAGAATCTAAAATTTGACTCAAAATTGCCTTAGAACTACGTAAGCTTGTTAAAGTCAGGAGGGGCAGCTGCCCTCCCCTAACTTTACGACTAAGAAGGCTATAAAACATTACGCCACGACCAATAGGAGCTCAATGAAAAATGTTGCAAAAACGGGGAAAACGCAGACGAAGTCGCGCGGGCCAGCTAGTATGTACAATATGTATATATTGACAAAAAATGTATTTAAGTACGTTATCCGTGTCCTAGCTTAGTGTGGGTATAGATAACGCAGTCTAATGTGTCTGTAATATTGTTATTAATGAGAAACATTTACAAACATCTTTAGTTAAACAAAATCTTTCTAGATCTATCTAGATCTGACATATTGAATTACAACTATTTGTTAGAACGTCACTTTAATGTTTCGTTAAAACCTTATAGCCTTTTAATACACCTGCGAAAGTGTCTTTGTTATAATATTGTCTGTATAATTAAATTCCTGGCTGCCCCCGCCTATTCCCGGCATCCTCGCACTACCAATTTTATTGAAGCATTAAACTTCTCTGACCATAGTTTACGGCCAGACAATATTGTCAATAAAATTCCTTCGAAACATTCGAATCATCACAGGTGATGTCAAATATTTGTTCACACTTTTCAACACAAGGTATCTGACAAATTTTTCCAAAGCGAAAGTGTGTAATGTGTTGATGGATGGATGTTAGTTTCTCTTTCACGCAATAACGGCTGAATGAATCAGGATGAAATAAGCTACTTTTTATTCCGGAAAAATGTACGGTTCAAATGGGATAGATTTCTCCAAAATTCCCACGTGTGTCGCGGACAACAGCTATTAATATTATAAACGCAAAAGTCAGTTTCTTTGTTTGTTGTTTTGCTACGCTTTAACTACTCAACAGATCATAGGGTACATGGGTAGGATACAAATTCAAATTTCAAATTCAATATCTTTACTTCATAAAATTGGCCATCAATTATTCGAAATCGACAATTTAAAAAAAGGATTATTATTAATTTTTTTTTAAAGATTACTAGTAACGTGGGTCACACATTACTAGTAATCTCGTTAACCTCCAGCTAAGCTTAACGCTTGTGTTAGGAGTGGGTTCACGACGGTAGTGCACTGGATGGGGTTCGAACCCGCAACCACTTGGTCGCAAGTCCGACGCCTTAGCCATTACGCTATTATAAATCAATACGCAAAGAGTCACCGATACAATAGGTTGTTTTGACGAAAGTAAAATGAAAAAAGGATAACAGAAAAATCCATACAGAATCCATAGGCTACAGGCTATAGGCTAGGTTATACTGTTTTGATATATAACCGTTTCCCAATGGTTGAGCCTTGTGAGAAGAAATCGGGTAAACAAACTCACGGCCATTCTTTTTAATCACCTGATAGTTTTAACAATATTTAGTAAATTGTATTACATCACTTTTTTAGTTGTGCGCTAATATGTTTTTTTTTAATTAAAAGTAAATTAAATATAGACTAAGAAAATAGAAAAGCTGAAAATCAAGGAAAAACAATTACTTAGACGATTGTCTAGCTTAACCAAATCTACGGGCTAGTTGGGAAGCTACGAGCAAAAGCTAGCTTACCATAAATCGCATTTTACATTCAGACTACTCTAGAGAGATCTTAAAACTACTCTTTTCAATTCAAAAACACTTTAAGCCCACTCTTATCCCCTGATAAAGTAGGGCAGTTCTAAAATCGATCGAGGGACAATGGTGTGATGTAAAGGGGGTTGAACAAAAGCCTTGGGAACATGGATGGTAACTGGCGAGAAATTGTGGGCCGATTTGCGACGTTTTACAATTTGAATATAAAATCTTTAAGTTACTGTTAGACTTCGGTAGTCTGAATACTTTGCGATTTTATTCTTAAAGTCTGAAGGTTTAGTTACGGAAAATCTTAGTTGGTTTTTTTTTTAAGTTCTTGTCTAGGACTCTATTGTAGGACAAATTACACAGCGCTATCTAGACAGAAACTAGCACTACAAAAGATTCGAAGTCGTCAAAGTAGCACTAGGCATTTAAAACCAATACTTTTATTACTTCAAACGAGCAATTCTTTTATGTATGTATTTATATTTCGGAAAAAATTAAATTGAAAAAAAAAAAAAATGAAATTTTGCATACAGATACAGTTTTGCATTTTAAGTTCAACTGCATAGTTGTATTTAATGTAAAAACGCAATTTTACACAAAAATATTAAAAAAAAAAATGATTTTACAAAAAACATTTAAAAAATTTGCAATAAAATTTAAATAATAAATATATTAAAAATAGCCATTCTATCTTTCATGTTGGACCAAACTGTACACATTGCGCAGAATTTCATTAAACAAACAAAGTGATATGAAATTTATATATGTATAGATTTGACTTCAATAAAATAGGACCGGGTATGTCTAATAAATTAGATAAATTTGATTTGGAACCCACTAACATTATAAATGTGGAAGTTTGGATGGATGGATGTTTGTTACTCTTTCACGCAAAAACCACTGAACCGATTGCGATGAAACGTGGTATATAGATAGCTGGAGGCCTTGATTAACGCATAGGCTACTTTTTATCCCGATATTCCCACGGCATCGGGACTTACGGGGGGAAAAACGCGGGGCGCTGCTAGTAATATATAAGGGGTAACAAAATGGTATTGTACCTTATATTTATAACCGCGATTAAGTCCTGAGTTACACATTTAATACGTATCAAAGTCGCAAAAGTTCAAAAACAATTAAATTAAACAAACCCATATAACAGGGGGAACAGCACTTTTGTTAAATTGATTTTGAAACGTAATTATTTTGCAATTAAAACAAGTTGTAATAACAAACTGCTGACTGACAGATCAAAACTCAATTTTTGCCCTTTACAGTAGCTTAAAATTAATTCATCTTTAGATAATTAGTTGTTTTACGAAATCCTGCAACTTAATTATCACCTTCTTTCTTTAAGACATTAAATTTTGTTTTTATACTTACTAGCAATATTGAACACCAATCCTACTAATATTATAAACGTGAAAGTTTGTGAGGATGTATGGATGTTTGTTACTCTTTCACGCCAAAACTACTGAACCGATTACGATGAAACTTAGTACGTAGAGAGCATAAGACCTGGATTAACACATAGGCTACTTTTTATCCCGATATTCTCACGGCACCGGGAGTTACGCGGGTGAAACCGCGGGTTACCGCTAGTCAAATATTTAAAAATCAATGTTTGTTTGTTCGTATTTTATGCGCTGCCGTACCTTTCACACGATCATCATGAAATTTTGCATACACTTTGCCAGGCCACCTTACATGCAGAAAAAAGTACTGATCCCGAGGGATGAAAACTTTGCCGGTCAAAAGTTAGTTCTACACATAAACTTACGATGGTATACTAAGTTTATGGTTCTACAAAATCAAAAAATGTTTATTAAAGCAAAGCATATGTTTATTCTGACTTCTTCAACAATCATCGTCATATTTCAACTATTTTACACAAAACTTTAGTGAGTTATACACCTAAACATTCCTCATGAATCACTCCGTCTATTTGTGAAAACCGTATGAAAATCCGTTCGGTAGTTATTTGAGTTTATCACGAACAGACAGACAGACAGTTGCGGCGGAAGACTTTGTTTTATGGTATGTGGTGATATACGGATTTACTCTCGTATTAAACTTTCGCGTTTCATGATATAAATATTTAACGGGAATTAACGCGATCACGAGGTTCAGAGATATATAACCTTTTCGTGATCGCGTTATTTCCCGTAAATACATAATTACTCACGTATGTATTTCAGGGATTCCCGACTGACTTTTTTTATTAATTAATTTTTAGTTTAGTTTTTATTCTAATAAATAAAAAACGAGAAAAAAAGGTGCTTCCAGTGCTTAGTGGTTGTCCTTGTTAACGGAGGTCTTCTGTAGAATGCTTGTTGTATAAATGCGAGCAGAATATTTTTACTCTTAATTTAAAAAGCTTTCATTTAGTTCATTAGATAAGTAAATGAAAGTTTTTGTACTTAACTTCAGGCATTGCCCTGTTGTTCTGTAATATTTTATTACGTGGTTCGGTGGGACGTGCTTTTAAGATTTTTTATCTCATTTTTTTATTCTTATTGACTTGTTTCAAATGATTATGTTAGCTTGCCTGTTCACTCACCACTTCTAGACATCATTATAGTTGTTACAATAAAAACTTTCGTGAGTGATATTCATGTTTATTAGAAACTATAAGGTTTACTGCGACGGTGTCAGGCGTCATACTGAGTGTGACGTCCGACACCGTCGCGGCAGGACGCTTCACTCCTTGAAAAAGGGCCCCCGTCGGGTCTGAAATTAGTCGGGCATCCCCGAAATACAAACGTAAGTAAAACCCTATAGTTTCTAATAATCATTATAGTTTACAAGGTAGACTTTTGTTTTTTTTTTATTATCACCATTATTATTTTTATTGGATTTCTTTTACTTTATAATATTCGTGTATCGCCTATACATAACCTATCATATGTTTTTTACTTTACTTTTTCGTTTCTGTGAAAAATAATAATTCATTTCTAAATTACAAGCTATTTTCTATGTCCAGTTTAAAAGAAGATGAGAAATTTATTTTGAGAAGTTTTGCATATTAATTACTCTACCTAGGGACCAGAAATAGGAGTAAATAGTTCTAATCGTCAAATAATAAACCAAGGTTAATGAACAAAACTTTGTGTAGCATGGTACACCGACTGCCACTAACGACAATATTAAAGCGCTATTACGCAGACCTTTAAAATAGATTTCAACAATGTATCACGCTAAATAGTAGGTATCATAGTGCAAAGGTGGCAAGCGTAATTGTGATATTTAAACAAGCTCAAACTGTTTGACAGCTCACTATGCATTTAACTGTACTATTACTTATATGTTATCGGCGTACAGTAAAAAAAACAGCGCAGTTTTATAAATCCATTTTTTTTCAAGTCAAATCAATTATTGCGTTATCATGCTTTGTAATGATCGAAACCTTAATCACAAAAGAAGTAAATACACAATCATAAGCTACTATGGCACAAAGGTACTTCTTGTAATATACAAATACATACAAACTTCCATACGCACACGCACGTAAACTCAGAACCTTTTACTTTTTTATAAGCAGAACCTATAAGTTGACCAATCGTGAATAGGTAACCAAAATAACACCTACTACATTTTTGTAGTGTCACTATATATTGACGGCCTAGTCAATCTGTCTGTTGGTCTAGTGGTTGGTGATCCTGACTGCTGAGCCAGAGCTCATGGGTTCCATTCCCGTCAACGACATATAATCGTATAATAAGCTCGATCATTTGTTCTGTGTGTATGTGTAATTTATCTATAATATGGACGTTTTTAGTAATACGTAACTATGTTTATCAGCAGTCTCGTTACCATAGTACAGGCTCTGCCAAGTTTGGGATCAGACGGCCTTGTATAAGGTGTCTCAAGTTATAAATATTATTATCAATACAAATAAATAAAATTGAAGTGTTTGTTTGTAATGTCAAATAATAGATTTTTTAAGCCCAGTTATTTGCACGATACCTATGCCTAAAAATATATTTTTTTAAATTTTGTCTTTCTGTTTGTTCCGGCTAATCTCCGGAACGGCTGGACCGATTTCCACGGGACTTTCACTAGCAGATAGCTGGTGTTATAAGGAGTAACTTAGGCTACTTTTATTTTGGTAAAAGAATTAGGGTTTCGTGTAAAATATATAAACATGTAAACGCGAGCCAAGCCGCGCGGGAATTTCTAATTAATATTAAATATGTTGCCGGACGTGCACACCACGAGCCTTGAAGCTGAGCACTCCCCGAACCGGTATAAACCGGTTTGTCTCCGTACGCGACGAGACCGCCAGTGCTCACTCACACACACGACTCAATCTTGCAGTAGGGTACCTATCGTAGTGCGTTATATGATTCTTTGTCTCCGTTCAGTTTCTTTACTCATGATTGTGACAGAGTGCTGTCTTCGGATGAATTTTATACAAAAATCAGTCCTTGATCCATACAGAATAATAAAAAAGTTTAAGGGTTTACAAACTAAAGCTAAACGGTTTATTATGACGTCATACCATAGTGATATACGACTCAAATAAAACGAGCCCGGGATAAAAAAATACATCAAATATGACACTGTTTAACCCATCGATCACTCCTGGTAGGCCCTTTTATTCTGATCAATAACGCATCTCAAGTATAATGTTTATTATTTAAGGGGTCATAAGGAAAAGATCGATCAAGTGTAAAAGAGATAGAATGAAAAGAAAAATCTGCTTGACTATCTAGTGATAATGTTGACGCTTAAGAAATTTGTAATTTCTAGGGAATAATCCCACTAATATTATAAATGTGAAAGTTTGGATGGATAGATGGATGGGTGGATGGATGTTTGTTACTCTTTCACGCATAAATCACTGAACCGATTGCTATGAAACTTGGTATGCAGGTAGCTGGAGACCTGGATTAATGCATAGGCTACTTTTTATCCCGATATTCCCTGGGATCGGGACTTACGCGGGTGAAACCGCGGGGCGCTGCTAGTAAACTATATTCTTGGTGACTTGGATATCATTCCTCTTGTGCACACAATGACCCTAACAAGCAATTGTACCTAAATAGTGCCAACACACCAAAACTATTTTTTTTTGTTTTTTTCTCTAGTGAGTTTAACGCTTTATTTATTGTGCTTCCAATTTATTCGTATTAAATAAATTCAAAACATTCTTACAATAAAAAAGAAACAGTACCCACTATAATAAACCTTCATTCACAATTACACACACAATAGGGTAGATGACTGACAAGTCAAATCAGTGTCTTTTTAGTAAACGTCAAAACGGTAGCGTCCGTACATTTTTGTATGAAATACTGAGGCGTGACGTCACGCCTTAGTATTGTCAAATCATTTACTTTTAATGTTCAATTAACAATTATAATCTAAATTAAAAACGTTAAAATAAAACTGGACGTCAATTTTCATAGTATTTTAAGTTATTTTATTGCGACACTTGTCGATATAATTTATATTGAGCATAGGCATCTACCCAAATACAGTCACAGCCACAGAAATCTAAATAAGGTAAGTATTTCTGTGGTCACAACAAACTTTTATCACCTATGATTCTTTAAATGTATATATTGCGTAAAATACAACAAAAAACAGTAAAATTGAGGACCTCCTTCTTTCTAAAGTCATAAAAAAATATCTTTAAATAAATTTTCAGGACCATGAAGCACTTTTACATATACTAAATCAGAGCCATTTCACTTTTAAATGTTGTGTTCGCGCTGATGAGAAGGGTTGCCAAAACTTTGTAGGATTGGCTATGCGCTTGTCGGTCGTATATTGTTAACAAAGTTTAAATATATATGGTATTTTATTGAAAAACAATAAATTATACTTTGAATGATTTGCAGCCATAGAAATGGAATACCAACGTCGTTTAGCAAAAAGCGATCGTTAGATTTATTAAATGCATATTAATCTACAAATTTCACCGCTTTATATAACTTTTGGTGACCAAAAACAAGTGTACCTACCTAATACTAAAAAAAATAACAGTCAGTCGTAGGACTGCACGTCAGAAGTGAAAACATAACTTCAGAATGTATTTGCATATACATACACACACACATCTGTATATGTATATAATTAGGTTAAAATATGTAATAACATATCTAAATGTAAACAAATGTACACACTGGAAGTTCTGCGCTCCTGGCCGCTCATAAATGTTTGAATTTCGAATGTTATATTTTTTTAAATATAAGAAACTCGGCTCCGTCTTACGAATTTTCGATCAGGTCACGTGTCCTGACGCGAGTTTAACATTTTTTACCCATCCCAGAAAGTGCACAACGCCGCTAAAGAAGTTTTCACTTCAAAAATATTCTTTGTGGTAACATTCCCGTTACATAACGTTAAAATCCCGGGATAAAAATCATACACAAGTTGGAATCCAGAAATATCGTCACTGGAATTCAAGGGGATTATAAATATGGGATTAATTGAAACCTTTGTTATTTGACGGTAAAGTAACCCTTTTCATTCGAGTGAAGGGTCATGTATGAACATAAATAAACTGTGCTTTTAAAGGTCCACTCGATATCGTTATTGATTTATTCTATAGATATACGAGTGGATGTGGCTCGCATTATGTACTATGAATATTAGCGCTTCACCATGACGTCAATAATGTGAAATGCATTGTTTTTTTTCCAGTGTTCACTTTAAAAAGAGTTTTACGAGTCTGACCGTTAATTTTTGTAATTCAGTTGGCAGTCCCTCTGTCTGTGTTATGCTTATATATATATTATAATTCATAAAAGTAAATTTTCTGAAAAACTAAACAAAAACCGACTTCAAGACTATACCTACATGTACATACTTCAACTTCTTGTTTTTGTTGATTTCTTTCATAAAGCACTGAATATATTTCGACAAAATTTATATGGGAACACCTTTGAAGTAAGACCTTCCAAACAAAAAAGAATCATCAAAATCGATTCATAATTGGCGGAATAATCGCGTAACAAACACACAAAAAAACAAACATTGAGGATTGAGAACCTTCTCCTTTTGGAAGTCGGTTAAAAATACAAAACAACTATCACATAAATTGTTGTTTTGTAATTTAATGCCGTAAACACAAAATAACGCTCAAATTGTTATAAAAAGTTTCTATTCGATACGTATGTCAAAGCATAAAAAAAGCTGACTTTAAAATATTATCCTCTGTATACTATACAAACTATGACCATCGTAATTTGAAGGTAGGTTTGTTTGCAATCTTAGTTGTATAAATTACAAGAAAAATGTACTTTACAATATTATTACCTCAATAAGTCTCTAACCTCTTCATTTTTATTAGTCTGTATGTATGGGTCAAGGACTGATTTATGAATAAAATCCATCCAAAGACAGCACTCTACTAAGTGCAACATTGACCTTTACAAACAAAAGTTGGAACTTGAGGTCAATAACATCTATATATGGATCCCTTGAGTTAATGACGGTTACTGCCCACCTGAGAATAACTGCAAAATGTCTCAATATCTGAATATTTTAAAAGTCTTAAATAAGAACCATAAAAAAAAATACTGGTTTGTAAGTAATATCAACAAGTACACTGGCACTGATGCACAGTAAAACTCGAATGAGTTTATGTTGTATCTTTATGTATATACTCTGTATCTGTCTTTTGTTAAACTAATAAATAAATTTGAAAAAAAAAAGTATAAATATAATTCTTCGATTTCTGTTGTTGAATGGCGGGTAGTTTAGTAATTCATCACCGAACTCGCTCCACGACCGCGGCGCTGGCGCCGCCTTTATTAGCTATATTACATGGAGGCGAACGGACGTTCCTTTTGACCCTCATTTTAAGACCGTGTCTTTGTGGTACCATAAACATTTTTATAGCAGTGTGGTGACTGTGGACTTATTAAGGTGCCGTGCACGCCAGGATTACGCCTCCTGACCTGCGTCATCAGTCTTTCGAAGTAGGTGGTGTTCTTTTACCCTCTGGAAGATAGTAGAGACGAGTGTAATCCACCCACAACCACTATACAATCATTCGGGTTCACAAAATCCGCTAGCTTAAAATCATACAGTCTAAAGTGTGGTCCTTCGAGCCGGATGAAATAATGAATGAAAACACTGACTGACTTTAAAATAATCACCAATAAACATGCATGCATACATAACTATTAATTTTGATAGGTTTGTGAATAGAGATGTTGGCCGTGAATTTGTTTGCCTGATTTCTTCCCACAAGGTTTAACCATTTGGAAAAGGGCGGTTATAGATCGACACAGGAAGATACGGCATTATCTGTTATCCATTTTCTCTTGATTTATAATCTATATTTGCCAAGCAACATATTGTTGCGTTGACTTTGTGTGCTGATCTATAATTTTTAATTATAATTCTTTTTTAAATTGAGAATTTCGAATAATCGATGACCAGTTTTATGAAATAAAGAATTAAAGATATTGAATTTGAATTTTGGCGCCGAATCTGCCATTTTGATTTTTCATAATTTTAACATACCTAGCGCAATACAGACAAATCTAACTACATTTGATTCATCAACGCGGAATATAAAGGCCAACATACCACAGTTCTAACCCTCCTTCTGGGCATCCTAGCAGGTGGGTATAAAGCATATTTTACTTACATTGACGGTAAACTATGAATCCCTTTCTTACTAAAATAAGCATAAACTTCAGGCAAGTTGAAATAAAATATATGGTCGACAAAAAAGGATTAGCGGGTTGTAAAATGATCGGAATCTTTAAAAAGGTGAAGTAGTGTGAAGCTATATTTCTGGATGGTATTTAAAATATCGCTTATCTTTATTATTGGGAGGTACTTTTGCGAAATATAATTTGAACCAAATTATTAATAAAAAAGTCATGATTGTTTTTTTTTCAATTCGTCATGCGTTAATCGTGACCGACATCCGTGAAATTTGATCGAAACTTTAAACAAACATTGTCAATGTAAATTATATTTTACCCTTTTGGTACCTTATTATATATACTACTTTTATGCTCTACTAAAATCCCAGATTTATTGAACTTTGAACTTACTATCCGAAACATCTCCTACCCTTTTGATAAAAAATAAAAAACTTTATTAGGAACATTGTACGTTTCATATCGATACAATGTCTGTAAATTGCGCCATAAACCAAACGTAGTGGCGTGTTCTAAGAAATCTAATAAATTCAATCCCACTTTATTCGTACAAGCCATTCTATCCGAAACAAACAAGGAACTTTTGGCAATAAACAGTAAGGAAATATCGTTATTCCCGGTAACAATAATTTTATCCGGGATTATACCATCCCATCTCTATCGGTATACGTCACTGACATAAAATTAAACATATAAAGGAGACGATACATCAGCGGATTTATGCGTCAACTCATCATATGTTCCGAAGAAAGGCTTACCCTACTTCCACGTCATTATTAATTACTTACCCTCTTAGTTTAAATTAATGAGACAGTTATTATTATGGGGTAAAAGGAAGTGTATTATTCAACGGTATATAAAAGAGGTATTTTCTCCGCTGGTAAAACTTTTAATTAAAGTAAAAAGCAGTGGTAGTAAATAGTAGGCGGAAAGGTGTCGGACTTACACTGAAGTGGTTGTGGGTTCGAACCCCACCCTGTACACTATTATACGTTAACCTACTCTTATCATATGTGCTGTGGCGTGGCATGCTGTGGCGTCTGTTTGCATCGATCTATGATTTTTAACTTTAGCTTCAATTTAACGTTCATAAATGTCACTTAGTATACTAAATTGAATAAATGATTTTGAATTTGGAATTTTGAATTTGAGTTTGAACATAATCTTTTTAAGAAGGGCATTGCAGATTAGAACAGCCTCAAAATACATAAATAAATTCAGAGAAAAAGACGGCTGTGATAAGATCGTTGCTCTTGTATTTAATCCATTAATACTTACTGGAAATGTAACTTTACTAGCTATATATAACACGTAAATATACGTGAGATATAAGTGAGATATAAGTTTGTATCGGTCAGTAAAGTTGGTAAAACCCTCACTTTATATTTCACTTAGATACTTTTGCCCAATGCTAACTTCTTCTAATTAGAAAATAACTTGAACCTGTTCTCTTTTCTCAGTCTCTTTCTCTTCTGTATTTTTTCTTAGTTCTTCTTAAATATTACGCCTTTTTTTTTTCAAAATTTTATAACTTACAAATTTTTGTCAAAATCGGACTTCACTGCTGTCCATACAGAAATTATGATGTGATCACACAAAGGTAAAAGACCAAAAAAACCAAATTTAGTTTAACTGTTATTATAATCAATTGACATTTGATTATCGCAAGCCTGATGTAACTGCGAACTTAATAGTAGTTAACCAATATAACTGTTACTCGTCAGCTTATTTAACTCGACCATTGGCAATGAATAGGTGGTATACGGTTTGCAATGTGCGCAATTTCCAATGAGCCACAAGCCCAACTTCGGGATAATTGCGCGCAGCTTTACAGCGTAACATTGCGAGTTAGTGGATAACCTCCTTTATATTAACGCAACGTGTAATATAAACGGTTATATAAAAAGTAAATGACGATGTGGGACACATTATTACATTTCTTTATTTTACAGCGCTCATCACGATCCGAATAAAATGTCTCAATGAATATTTTTATGTGGTGATTCTGGATTCGGTTTTAATATTTGGACGAATGATTTAGATGCGAGTGTGGTTAAAGATTACGCATATGCTTGAGATTTACTTACGTGTATACTTGTTTTGATACTTGGTATGGTCAAAAACCTCTACAACATACCAACGCTAAATAACATTGATGATATGACGACCGCGCACGCTAGAGCATACGACTACAGCGTTAGGGGTCGCGAGTTCGTTTCCCGCTCAGTGTAAATATTTAATTATTTTTTCGTTATAGTATGTATCTATTTACAAAAAAATATGTATCCATGTATGTTAATCCGTGTACTAGAACCTCGACTTAGTTTGGCAAACGAGCAGCCGGGTCACCTGATGGTAAGTGACTACTGCCGCCCCTTGGGCACCTGTAACTCGAGAGTCATGAGTGCGTTGCCGGCCTTTAAGGTGGGATTAGGAGAAGGGGGAAGAGGGGGATAGGGAAGGGTTAGGGCCTTCGGTGACCTCACTCACTGTGAGTTGTTTTCTGTGTGGTATTACTCCGGTCGAGCCGGCCCATACGTGCCAAAGCATCGCTCTTCCACGAATTGCGATGTGATGTGTTATATGTCCCAGGATATTAGTATAAGTAGTGTTGTGTCCATATTTTATCTAGACTTAGTGCTAAGGAATATTATTGCCCAAAATAACTATACACTAATTCATATGTATACACGCACACATGTGTATGTGTATTTGTTTGCGTGTGTACACTAGCACACGCATGCACACACTTTCATGCTTTATCCGTAATAATCTCTGTATTCAAATTTCAATGACCTACCTACCGTAATTTATTTAACATTATTTACTTTCATTTTACAAACCTTTAACTCATTTATTAACGATATGTTAATAACCTTGTAAATATTAATGACATTCTAATTTATATTACACTGGGGCTAGATTGCAGGTTGCCCCTAGTTAAATCTCAAACATTCCGCATTTCAAATATTCACAAAAACAAATCGTTTTATCTCCTGTAATGTATGAGCAAATTGAATACCGCATAAAATTTAATATGAAAATCCGTCGGCCATATATTTTATCTGTCACATAAAAAAAATTCAAGAGGCAGCTCTATAAAGATTCATGTCGTAAAAAATAGTACTTTTAAAGGCTGTAGGCGGTTTTAAGCACATTCATATGGCAATAATAAAGTAATGTAAAACCTCTAGAGCATAAAGCTACTTGAAGATCATTTCACGCTAAAGCGACGGCCTCTATTAGTAACGGATAGAATCCCGGGATTAATGCGGGAACGTGAATTACTGAAATTAATATCGTATATCTAAGTCTGTAGGTGATAATAAGCACAGTGCTGTTCAAATTCAAATCCTAGCTTTGCATAAAGTTAAGCTGCGAATGCAACAGTTTTGGTCAAAAGCCTAGCTTTAACTTTATATTTCCCTTAAATACTTTTGCCCAATGGTAACTTCTTCAAATTAAAAGATAACTTGAACTTGAACCTGTTCTCTTTAAAGCTGTTCTCGTTAAGCTGTGAATGCAAAAGTTTGGGTCAAAAGCCTAGCTGTTATAATATTTCTTTTACAATATTTATTTATTTTTGCAAGCAAGGCAACAAACGGCCCATGATAATAGAAAGTTGCCGGTGCCTATAAATCATAAATTCAAATTAAACTTTGACGATTATAATTTATTTTTATTCAGTTTATTTAGGATTTATGTCTTTAAGTAACATTACCATTATTTTTATTACAACTTAATATATCCCTAGATCTTTATTTAACATGACAGTCAACCATTCATTTTTATTAGCTTCGCAACAAATTAACAGAAAAACTCTTCTGTTATTTTACCATTTTACTCATTGTTTGCCTCGACATATTCCCAAAAGAACAGTCTAATTGATTCCGAACACGAAAGACCCGCAACAAAGCCTGGTAGATCCCGGTACAGCACCTCACTATTATCGGTCGACACTTTTTCCTACTAACGACCGCTGAGATCCCGCTTGAAGTGTTCAACAACGTCCCGGGCTTTAAGTAGACTGTATTCTTCACTACATATAAGACTGTTGTCTCAGAGCAGGCGGAGCGTCATGCGAAATGTCGTACTAGTCTTTTAGCGTGTGTAACGTACATATGTTTTGAGGTATTCTTTTTTAGGGTTCCGTACCGGAAGGGTAACCAACGGAACTAAGCCTCCGCTGTCCGTCCGTCCGTCCGTCCGTCTGTCGGTCAGCGGGCTGTATCTCATGATCCGTAATAGGTAGATAGTTGAAATTTTCGCAGAATGTTTATTTCTGTTGCCGCTATAACAACAAATAATAAAAATAATTTAAAAATTATAGGGGGCTCGCCTACTAGAAACATGTTTTTTGGCCTTTTTTGCTGGATCTTAATCTTGTAAGATGATGCGGAACCCTTCATGCGCGAGTCCGACTCGCACTTGGCCGGTTTTTTTATATACTACTAACTTATGATCTTGGATTTGCTCGCGTTAAAGGTATGGTTCTATACCTCGGGAACAATACTGTTTTTCTGTGTTAAAAATACCCTATCTGTACCCCGGACAATGTGTTTCATGATGATCGGTCGAGTAGTTAACTCGTGAAGGTATAAAAACAAGCAAACAAAGTAACATTCGCATTTATAATATTAGAACTCCGTTGTCTCTCTCGTAACAGTTGGCAAGTATGTATGCGAAACACTAGCTTATAATGATCCGAGTAAGGTTGTATTAAGTATAAATATAAAAGGCGTTTAGGATCATATTTAATAAATCCTCTGTGACGAATTAGCGTATAGTTCTGTATGTGTGTAAAATAATGATTATCGTCTAATCGTGTGCAACTGGCGACACATGAATTGGAACAGAAAACAGCTGATGGCATTTCTAAATACATATTCTCAGATCTGTGATCTTGACGTCATGGATCACTGTCAAGTTACATACTAGATAATGTCATATAATAGGAAGGCACTTGTAAATAGGCTCCTGGGTCTGCCATTAAAGCCATTTTGCTCTTATACGCTCTAGTTATTTTAAAGTCGCTCCAGTTCCGTCCTCGCTGCAATTTGGGATGACTCAGAATGACACATGAATAATAATATAATATATTTTCTGAATTGATTCATAATTTAATTTGTAAACATTATGTAAAAGATCGAATAACGAGATCGATAAGAGATAGAACTGTCATTTAAATAGCTAAGAGTGCCTCCACAGTTTTAAGGAATAAATCTGTTGTCACCACATCAAAAAACTCATATTTTTTATTAAAAATAAGGGCAAACTACAATAAATGATAAAACATAGTTAATAGACATTATTATGACTAGTTATACCGGTAGCGTACGCTATTGGTCGGTCTGACATTGGTGGGTTGATAAAAAGGCTAGGCATGCATTGTAAGTTGATAGATATCACTCGCGTGCTGATTGAGGTACGAACAACATAGCAGTTACTTTTATTTAGTGATTTTGATAGTTTATAGCAATAGTGGTGAGATTGTTGCTAACAAATTCCCGTATAAAAGTATCTAAAAAGATCTTTTTGCAAAATAAATTCTTATAATAACCTGCTCCTCTAGTCACCTAATCTTAGGCTTTAGTCCTACATTGTACTGCCATATTCATCCTATCTAGGATTTTATAATAAAAAATAATGTTCCGAAGTCGATTTTTCAAGAGCAATGGCAAGTTACGGTCGACCTCTATGGCGCAGGTGGCCAAGTCTAGCGATAAAGTAGATTTTACGAGCGGAGCGTCCGCTTAGGTAAGGAAGGGAACGGTTTCGCTCACAAGCGTTACATGAAAATCACGGTAACATAAAAGAATAAGTTGATCCTGTTTGTTTTTGTTGGACCCAAACTTTAGGATTTAGCTGTAATAATTTTGTATTTAAAACAAAAAAAAAAACGAGTTCCTTTCAAAATTTAACTATAAAAAGTACTACGAGTACTTACAGCAATAAAAGCCTACTATTAAAATACTAACAATATTATGTGTGTAGACCCAAGGGTCTGAAATAATCATATTTATTCATTTTATTTAATAAAACGGATAAATAAACTTACTTACATCCTGTTGTAAGTATATACATATTTAAATATTTAACCCGCCCCGGCTTCGCACGGGTAGCAGAGACATCTTCAACAATCATCAACATATTTCAATCAATTTACACAAAATTTTAACTAATTATACACCTAAACCTTCGGCATGAATCACTCTGTCTATTAGTGAAAACCGCACGAAAATCCGTTCACTACTTTTTCAGTTTATCGCGAACAGACAGACGCGGCGGGGATTTTGTTAGATTTTTGTTTGTTGATCGAGATTCGAAACTGCGACCCTCTATGTTGCAGTCGTACCGCCATGCTTCATTAGGTTTACCTAAAACGAATGTGACTTAGCTTAAATGTCTTTGTTTCCTTTAATAATCCTAACTATTATTTTCTTAACTAGCTAACTGGATATGTATAAGTAACTTTCATACAATTAACCATCACATTGAGTTTAAAATCAAATCGTATACTTATAAACACCAACTAGATACAAAACTTCACTGTAACCACCAAAAGTTTTCGAACAACTTTACGTAACAACACTCTTTTCTACTTAATACCTAAGTCCTTTAAAACAACCAAAGCTTAACTGTTTCCGCTCAAAGTTACCATTACAAGTTAGCTTTAAAACAACACTTCGCTTTACAGCTTTACCTGAAACTCTAAATACACATAGCCATATATTTTAGAGGCCCTAAGAAACAGCAATAAAAACAACAAATCCCTACGTAAATTGCCCAATACAGTCCTCAAAACTTCCCCAACAAGACAAATGGCCAAGAAAAGTACGAAGGTTTGTTACAATCGTTGAATATAAAAAAAAGATCCCAAATGGCCAATATTCAAACAAGAAGTCAGATATCTCCGGCACAGATAAGAAAGTCACAATATTGTTTTGACATGGCGGGATAAGAAAGTCTTGTCGTATAATTATAAAAATAAATAAAATTAAAGTGTCTGTTTGTTATGTTAAAATAATAGTTTTTTAAGCTCATACAGTTATGTGCAAGTTATTTATTATTTATAGATTATATTTATATTTATTATTTATAGATTAACATTTTGATTAGGAAAAGTTATTTTCACAACAAAGGAATAAATTATTCCTAACACAGTTTCCCTTTTTAATTCTGATGTCCCTCTACTGTACCACTTAAGCAATCCCAACTCTATTAAAGAAAAGCTAGATTCAATTTATTTAATACAAAAAAAGTACTTTTAAAAATCAAAAAACCTGACTGCTAAGTACCATTAAGAACTAAAAAGTAATAAACGAGTTGATGTAAAACATATTATGTATAACTTTTTGATAACACAAAGGAACGAGTTTTAAGCGTCCATTATGCAACCATCAATCATTACCAAAAGTAATGATTGACGGATGTTCGTTGGTGATTGATGAAATAAAATCGACATCAAAATCTCATCATGCAACCATCAATCACTGAATTAGACGATAGGTTATTCGTCAATCACCGTTTTGATTGTGACAAAATTGACAGCAAAACCTACCGTGTAATGGGCGCCTTACAGTTTTTTTTTTTTGCTAATTCGAAGCCATTGATTTCAATTTACCTTAATTAAATTTATGTAATATATGTATTAACGAAATATTAAACTTTCAGAAGACGGGACTCGTTGAGGTAACAATGTAATTTTCTATGAATTTACTTTAAATGAGTACCGCCTGCTAATCCCACTAATATTATAAATGTGAAAGTTTAGATGGATGGATGGAAAGATGGATGTTTTTTTACTCTTTCACGCAAAAACCACTGAACCGATTGCGATGAAACTTGGTATGTAGATAGCTGGAGAACTAGATTAACGCATAGACTACTTTTTATCCCGATTTTCCACAGGATCGGGACTTACGCGGGTGAAACCGCGGGGCGCTGCTAGTTTAGAAATATGTAAATATGTTTATTAGCAGCCTGGTTACCATAGTATATGCTCTACTTAGTTTGGGATCCGGTAGCCGTTTGTGAAATGTCTCAAGTTATTATTAAGCTATTATAATTATATTTTTCGCTCTATTTTACCCAGTCCACGATGTGAACGAATTCTATCGTCAATGGCTCGATTCTGACTACTAATTTTTAATAGCTTTGTCGTCAATTCTGCATAACCAGCCGGGGGCAATTCTTCGGGTTCCAACTAGTCGCTCCGAGGAGTTGGCAATCAATTGTCCTTATAACAGCCATTGCTCCGTTAACAAGACCGTAGCTAACATACATAACTCTATTTTTTCACGAGATTCTAACCCGATTTACAACTTTATTATAGGTATGGAACATTTAAACGAGAATAATTATAATAAAAATAATGCTTGTAGATCCTAGCTGATCATTCAAAATTGAAAACGATTAGAGAAACCCCAAGGTTTCCAAAGACCTATTCAATGATACCCCACTTGACATAGTTCGTCGAGTTCCATTTTTTTCTTTATAACAATATGGCGTCTGGTTGTCACAATATTAAATTTTAAATATTTCAGTGACACTCGCAAGATTGAGACAAATCGATTGACGTGAAAACAGGAGGAACAAACATACATAAGTTAGGCTGATAAACACCCTCCTTTACGTCGCACAGTCAGGTAAAAATAGCCGCTAAGGCTTTTGATTACAAAATACCTAAATATGTCCACCGTGCATTAAAAAAAACAGTACCTAAGGCACCGATAACCATATACTAAGCCTCTCCGATATATATTACAACAACCACGTTCGACTTACAATTTTGAACCAATATGTTCATATAGTTATATTTAACATTGTTATATTGTTGAAACCTTACATCAAATACCGCATAACTACGACCTATACGATTATGGAAATACACTACCTCTCACTGGTAACTATGCGAGCAAATAGCTAATTTACAAGATTATTTGTACAACCAACATCGACTACCTATACCACCGTATAACGCAAGTCATTAATTTTAATTTATTCACTAGTTAAACTAACTTGCGAAGTCACAGATAACATAGAATATGAATATATTAAATTATAAACTAAAATCGAAATAATTAATATTAATCTGGATGAAAAAGTTTAGGGCAACGACTTGAAGCTGGCATGAAATTTATTGGTTTGTAAGAGTGACAGAGAGAGAAAATTATTAGTTCAACTTACTTTGATTTCCAGTATGCTATGCACTTGTCATATTTAATCATTATAATATATAATCTAATATAATCATATTAAACATTTTTACAAAAAAGATTGTCATCGAATTTGAGATGTTTTATCCTAAGGTGCATTCTTTATTCAAATTTGAAACATATACGTAGACAATATTAAATTTCATTCGGTGATTTAACTTACTGGCCAGTTTAAAATCAATTTAAATTTGGTACGTCACCACTGAATTGGCTTAAATATCCTTTGATTTTAGAACTAAAGATTTCTTTGGACTTAATCTAATTAGATACTTCAGTCAAAAAGTCATGCCTAAAAAAATTGAAATATTTTTTACGTTTTAAAATTGATTTCTTTAAATATAGCGATAATATTGATACAGAACCGCCAGGAGATAACTCTAACTTTTATATTAACAATAAAACCTTCATATTCGCATAAAAATGCTGCTGATCTTCTTAGATGTCGTTTATATCTATCGAAGTTAGGAAGGATCCTTTGTTCTTTGCATGACGTCCCCATATAAATGGCTCATCCGATTCATGGCATTGAAAACCTTTATTGAAGAATAAAAAGAGCCGACAAAGGTTTCATTGTACCAGCTTATTCTTTTTTCATTATAAAATGTGCAAAGATTGTATAACCCTAAGTACGAGTGATATTTGTGGTGAACTTGACACGTTCTGTTTAAATATTATTTACTTATAAAAAAATTACAGATGCAGTAACCATAAATTTACACATATTTTTAGGAATATACTGAAATATATGTAGGTAGCCGAGGACTGCTAAAAAACTATTTTAAAGAGACAAAACTACTCCATTGAATGTATTAATACTAATTTGACTAAAGAATTTTATTGTGATCATTTTTATAAATATTGTTAAATTAAAGAGTGTAAAATATATTTACATGCGTACTTTTATGAAGAAAGGAAACGTAAAGGAATAACCCGAAATACGGATTTTCGAGAAAATATTTCGAAAGCTTTTTCATATTCTAGCACACGGCTTCCGTGCCGCCTCTCCAGCCAATCCTCCATGGTGGTTAGTCCGGCCGTTACACAAACAAATACTTTTTAGTATATGTCACAAACATAAATTTAATAAATTATTTACATTTATAATATAATATACACGCAACATATATCTGTAGGTATATATATCCTTACAAATTTACTTTCGCAGTTTTTTTTTTTTTTTTTTTTTCTTTATAAAAGACAACTCCCGCATTAGGAATTACTCCTGTGTCGCGGGGGACTTTACAAACATAGAAACAACGGACACAAAGAACACCCAGACTTAGGTAGGAATCGAACCCACAACCTATAAGCATAGCGGTCAGGGTCACTAACCACTAAACCAACAGGCCAGTCGAGTTGGTACCTACACCTAAAAAATCTTGAAGGAAAAAGTTTAAAATCAATAACTTACAACATATTTTTGTTGTCATATCAGTACTTGATTGATCTAATATTAATATTCTATGGAATCTATGCTAATATTACAAAGCTAAAGAGTTTGTTTGGTTGGTTGAACGCGCTAATCTCAGAAACTACTGGTTTTTATTTAATTGGTAATCGAAGGTAATGGAAAAATTATTTTAGTGTTGGATAGGACATTTATCGAGGAAGAGATATATATTGTAGTATATCACACCTCCCACACATATCCACCATTCAATTCGAACAATTGTTATATTTGAATTATATAATTGTTGAAAGTATTTAGTTTGGGCTCCAATATAATTATCTTGATTTACAGCCTCTATCAATGAATATCCCTAAAAGCAATCACCCCTATCTCGAAGTTGCCTCTCAGCCAAACGAGGACCTTCCAATATAAACATAATATCACGCTACGACCAATAGGAGCGGAGCAGTGACCACAGGTAAAACTGCGAGGACGGCTAACATAGTTTTTTCCTAAAGTCAGTCTAACCCATATTCAGAACACCATAAAAATAACAATATTCATAAATCAGACTCAACAAAGTTGGCGGCCAAGATGCTCTTAAATATTTTCAAATAAACCACAATTCGTGGGCACACTAATAGGGGAAAACCACCCTTAGAAAACCCATTTCACCCAACTGTCAACCATTGTAGATAGTGCTGAATTTGCATGGAACACTCAATATTATACGAACACATTTCATATTATATTAATGTTCCGACTTCAAAGGGAGCGTATATGACGAAATGTTTATGTAAGCTATCTTAGAAAGCTCGAGAGATTGGTTGAATGAAACTAACATAGGGCAAATTGTGTTCAGAGATTTTAATTATGTGTACTTGCGAATGGGGCGAAGGTGCCTGTTGCTGTCTGAACAAGGGAAAGGCAACCAATAAAGACTTTAACACGGAGTCGTGATGCCTAATTGAAATTGTAGTTTGTAAATGTTTCAAGGTTTCGTATTGATCCTTGTTTTAAGGAAACGGTGTGATGTCTTTTAGGAACAATAGTTAGAGTAGTTAGACTGTTAATAAATGCAAGGACATTTACAAAGAAACCGTTGTATAAATGTATTTTTTTACAAACTAGCAACCCGCCCGTCTTCGCACGAGTAGCAGAGACATCTTCAACAATCATCATCATATTTCAACCAATTTACATAAAACCTTAACAAGTTATACACTTAAACCTTCGTCATGAATAGCTTTATCTATTGGTGAAAACTGCATTAAAATCCGTTCAGTAGTTATTGAGTTTATCACGAACAGACAGATAGACGCGGCGGGGGACTTTCTTTTATAATATGTATTGATAAATACATCCAGCCATTCCATGAACATCTAAAGTTATGTATGCTATTCAAACGGTAAATAACAGTGGGTCCTAAAAAAGATAAAACAAATGTGACTTATCCCTGGTGAGTGTTGAATAGTTGTGTTGGAACATGAATCTAAAAAAAAAACACTTTGTTTAAAGTAAAATTTTTCACAATAAAAGCAACGTAATGTTTGAATATCGATTTGACGAGCCAATCAACAAGGTCTAGTGTTTAGTGAACCTGACTGCTGACCCAGAGGGGTTGGGTTCGATTCCCACCGTGAACAAATAATTTTCTGATGAACCCGATCATTTGTTCTGTGTCTCGGTGTTAATTTATCTACTATATGTATGTATTTAGCAATATGTAAGTATGTTTATTAGCAGCCTGGTTATCATAGTAATGGCCCGGTCTAGTTTGGGATCAGACAGCAGTGTGTAAAATAAAAGATTCTTAGTTTCTCATAATTATTGATTAGAAAAATACGTTGTAAGTTATTTTACTTTAAAACTTTATTAAGAATATTTAGTATTAAGAAAAAAATCTCATTAGAAATCGTGTCACACAGTATCCAGTGAAAAGAGAACATTTAAACTGTCAAGCCTTTAAAATCCCCCAAGGGGGTTCAGATATTAAGTCCCAGAAGCTCCACAATTTCCTCGGCACGATTCCAATCCTACAGAGCAATTGAAAAATATCTTAATAGAAAATGAAGACACTTTAATGCCACTTGGGGGTAGCAAACGCGTTTTTATTTCAACTGCCTGTACTTTTTAAATTATCTATATGTATAATTTGCACAAATAGTCGCTGAAAAAGAGTGGCGCGGTAGAGCATTCGGCTGGAATGTCAGAGGTTGTAGGTTCGGTTCCTGTTCAGGGCAAATATTTGTATGTCAGAGTAGGTTTATACATTTTTTTTAAGATAGATAACTCCCGCATTAGGACACAAAGAACACCCAGACGCGCGACCAATATTTGTGAATTATCACGCTACGACCAATAGAAGCGGAGGATCAATGAAAAATGTTGCAAAAGCGGGGAAACTACAACGCAGGCGAAGTTATTATAAATATATATATAATTATAAATATATCTCTAACAATTTTAAAGAACAAAGTCCATAAGCATAAACAATTGAGCCAACAAGGCAGTCTCCAGTTAAAATACCTCTCATTTCAAATTTGTCTTTACTTCATTACTCCAAACTTAATTGAGCTAAACATTAAAATATACCATAAACAAGAGAAATAAACCGTGGATACATCTCCGCGAGATGCGCGGAAGACAGATTAATTAAGAACAGCAAGGAGAATGGAATTACTTAGGAACGAATAAACTGTCGACGCTAGAACTCTGGCGGGTATTGATTAAATGTGTATATGGCATTCAATAAGCATTTTTTTTTCTTTTATTAGTCTAATTCAATTACCACGTCAACACGGCAGGAAAATATTTGACAAGCAGATTTGAATGAGCGAATTAAGTAATCACTTTGTAAATAACCACTTCATTCACTTATTAAAATCTCCATTCTAACATATAATCCTACCTATAATCGTAGATCACCTCCATCTTGTAGTTCGCACTTCAATCAATTTTAATACATTCAAATTTACAGTTGTGTATTCTACAAATTTAGAGGAAAATAATAAATCTATGGAATTAAATAAAATCTTATTTTATAAATCTTACGTTTGATCGTATTTGCCCTGGCAATGCGGTATCGTTCATTCGACCATCATTAAATTTTGCACACACGTTGCCAGGTGTATAAAAAAGGATGTGGCGTTTCATCCTGGACAAAGTACTTTTTCCGAGGGATGAAAAGAAAACCCATAGGCTAGTTATCCTCCTCCTACTCGTCTCCCCTTCCCACCTCTTCTCCCCCTCTCCCCCTCTTCCCTCCCTTCCCCTACTCCCACCTTAAATGTCGGCAACGCACTTGTGACTCTTAAGTTGCAGGTGACCCGTCTGCTCGTTTACCCCCTGTACTATAAAAAAAGAAATCTTACTAATATTACAAAGGGGAAAGTTTGTGAGTATGAATGGATGTTTATTACTCTTTCACGCAAAAACGGCTGAACGGATCTTGATGAAATTTGGCACCGAGATATATTATAGTCTGGAATAGGACACAAGCTGAATGTACGGTTCCCGTGTAATAGCTTTCACCAAAATTTCCAGGCGAACGAAGTCGCGGGCAATTGCTGGTAAGTTATATAGTATGATATCGATCAGAAGTAACCTCGTATCAGAACGTGGACAACGTAAAACAAAATTCAATTACAACACAGATGACCAAGTTTAGTCATAATTAGAAGAATAGAAGATCTATATAAATAAAAATCATTGTTTGTATGTTTGTCCTCTATGCGTTCCGAAACCATTGATCAGATTGTAATAAATCTTTGGTTGGGTGTTCTGGGTTTGAATGGTGAAAAGGAAAATAATGGCATTGCAACGCATGCCGGGTGCAGCTAGTATTATGCGTCTTTTACGTATGCACTTGCGTGAACTCATAACTAGCAGTGGGAAAGAGCATACAGCATTCGACATTGACTGCGGCTTTCTATTACCTAAATATTCCTAGTATTTGTTTGTTTACTGCAAAATTATCTCACTCTGCAGAATACGTATTTCTTATTTCAACAATAAACAGATTTTAATGAGTTTCTCTCTTTTGCAAACTAAACCAACTTATAAAATTAAATTCACAGCACACATACTAGAACAAAGAATATTCTCATTTACAAAGACCACGCTGGTGTTAAACTTCTTCCGAAACTGGGGCTCTAAAACAAAAGAGAACAAACCAACATAATAATAAAACAGTAGTTCACTCACTCGGTCTCTAGAGAAACATTCATTCACTCGCTCTTTAGTGAACGTCTAATTTAAGCACTGGAGTTTGAGATTAACAATCAACATTGTCATTCCGCTTTGTTGTAATTTGTGATAGCGATCTTGATAAGAGAAATTGATTTAGAAGTCGGAATAAGTTTAAATACAGAACACTGACAATAGGCTTGTAGCCTGCTTTTAAAATAAATTATGAGACACTTCTCAGGACATTTTTTTATTATGATACTAAAGTTACAACTTACAAAATAATTAAACAACAAGGTTGTATGACGACATGGCCACTTACTTCATACAAGTTTCTACAAAATGTATCGTTTTGACATTTAATAAAGAGGAACTCATTTGACTTGATAGTCTATAACCAACTTCGGCGCCAACAATTCTAAAGAGGTAGGATTGATTGCGAAGTTTTATGGTTTACTAAGATTCACAGAAATCATAAAGCCTTAAGCCCTGGCGGCCATAAACTTAATTTAGTATGTAATCATTTTTATGGGGAACCAGTGCCCTCTTACATCGAAAACAGTTTTTCAATCATAATATTTTGAAACTTAACTGTAGAGGGAACTAGTTCGATGAACTCATTATTCTTTTTGGATTAAAGACCTTTAGACCTAACATGTGAAAAAGTATGTTCATACTACATTCAGTGCAGAAACGGATGACCACATTGACCACATGTCACTACAATCTTCGTACAATAAATGGCATAGGATATTACTTTTCGATAATCAGGACTACCAGAGTTTATTTACTTTCTTTTTACAAAAATCATAGCTAACTCTGAGTTTCGTTTAAAAACCTCAAATCTCATATAAGATGCGGCATTGTACGTAAAGTATGTTCGTTCGCAAAGAAATAAAATAATTAGAAGAAATTAGACAACTTTAATTAATTTGCCGCTTACAGGTTTATTAAAAAGGTACCTAACCTAGTCCGATAAGTGCACCATCCACCTCCACTTAATAATTCTTTAAAAAAAAACCGACTTAAAAAAAAAAACTATTCCATAAAAGACTTATATGGTTTTTTCATGGATGCCATTGTCAGAACTGGACCAAATTGAAATGGGACCACACGGGAACCACCAGCTTTCAAAAAAAAAAGAATCATCAAAATCGGTTCACCCAGTCGAAAGTTCTGAGGTAACAAAAAAAAATACAGTAGAATTGAGAACCTCCTCCTTTTTTGAAGTCGGTTAAAAACAAGAAAGCGCTGTTAAAATACAATAGACAAAAATATACCTACAATAGTCTTTGTATTTTTCTGTTTCAGTTACGTTCTTGTGTTGATTGAGAACAAAATCAACTTTATAATCACCAAAGTCTCTTTACGATAAGTGAGACTTACTTTTTGAGTAGCCTTTAAGCTAAAAACTGACCTGATTAACTGGCAGGGGGACGATGTAAGGGCAGGCGGTGGACTGTACTTATTAGGTCATTGTGAGTACGGGTAAAGAGCTCCATTGTATGGACATTAGGATAATGCACGGTTTCGTTATTTATGCAAAATATGCCTATGTATATTTCATAAGGTTATTCTGAAGTTTAATGGGGTTTAATAGTGCAGTTACTTTATAAGGTTGTTGGTAGTACGTGTGTTAGTTCTAAGTGGGGAAGATGGAAATTGCAATTTACTGGTACCCGTAAATTATTAAATAATAAAGTTAGGCAATTTAACGATTGGATGTTTATACAAAACGTTACGGAAAGACGAAAAAAATTAAAACTTTTTCGCCTTTCCTCGTGTATTTAATTTGTCATTTTCAAAATACGATTTCTGCATAAAAAATACGGAATCAAATTTTTTTTTCTCTCTCAAAATATCTATCGTAATTGTGTGTGAAATTATAGATTGGCCCTGAAAAAAAATACATAAATTCAACACAAACAAAAAAATCGTCGTTATTGTGGCATGCAACTAGATATAAATACAATACAAAGGAGTAATGTGTATAATATCGGGAAAACAATGACGTATCTTTTCTATGTTCATTAGCAACTCACAAATATTCTCAGAAAACAAGAAATGAAAAATCTTGAGGACCCTCTCCCTATAGCAATCCAAAAACCATTGTTCTTTCAGTTTCTACTGTTCCAGGAATTTATTCGATTTCGAATAAGTACTTCAATAAAAATAATAATTTGTTTGATTGTATGTAGGGATAACGTTTAAATTGACTAAACCTGTGCTAAAAGATATTTAATTTTAAGTAGGTACTTGTTTATTTTTCAAAATCCGTTTTTTCGGCTAATTCTATTATTTTTCGACTATACATAACACTCCTAAGTTATGACCAAACATATCTTGTATAGTTATTAGCAGTAGTATAAATACCTACATAGGTATCAAAACTTTGTTATTGCTAACAAATACAGGCAATGAAAATATGGAAATTCAACAATAAAAAATTAAGAAGTTCTCAGACCCCAAAAACACAAGTTCCTTTGTGTTTTATAAAGAATAGTCTGAACTATCAAATAAAACAAAAGTCGAACCATTATATTAACATGTAAAGGAGTTTTAATCTTCAGAAGTTTAACATACTAATTTTGTCGCTTGGCAACACTGTAAGTAGTTTTGTTTAATGGAATTACATTAAGGATAATTTCAATGACCTAGCATAAAGAATTCTAATTTCTTAGGCGTTTTAAATAATTTAAATTAAAATGAAATAAAATTGCGAAAGACATGAAGCCCCTCAAAAAAAAATATTTTATTTATTTTTTTTTTATTTCTCTTTATTGTACACCTTTAATTAGTAAATAGTGCAAATATAAGTTACAATGTTAAGGTATAACAATCGGCGGTCTTATCACACACGGCGATTTCTTCCAGACAACCTTTGTACGGATATTGTCAAATATAATTGAGGGTAGTCTGTGGTGTACAATATAAGGTTATGTTAATATACTGTAAACTGAATACTATATATAACCATAAACGTATCACATACATATACCAATATTAATATTACTTACACATACACTAAAATATATATACATATGTATAATAATATAATTAAAAAGTATTTATAATGACAAATAATAATCCTTCACTTGTTTTTTAAATGACTGCAAGGTTTTGGCTTGTCGAATTGTTTCAGGCAAGTTGTTCCATAACCTGACCGCTTGCACTGAAAAGGACTTGTCTGTGAACTGAGTGGAATGTCTCGGCATTTTCAGCTTTAAATTCTCTGATGATCTCAGGTCCCTGCAATGTGTGTTGTGTAGGAACTCAAAACGTTCCTTAAGATAAGAGGGAGTGTGAAAATGGAACAGAGTACTGTACAAAAGAGAAAGAATGTGAACATTCCGGCGAAAGCGTATAGGTAGCCACTTGAGCTTAGAACGATACTCTGAGACATGATCATATTTGCGTAATCCAAATATGAATCTAATGCAGACGTTTTGGAGCCGCTCAAGTTTGTTCAGCTGGTCTTCGGTGAGATCGAGATAGCTGACATCACCATAGTCAAGGATAGGAAGAAGAAGAGACTGTGCGAGCGCAATTTTCGTGTTGGTAGGAAGGAAATTCCGAAGCCTTCGCAGAGATCCCGCTGTTGCAAATAATTTACGACTGATTTCTCCAATTTGAGGGCGCCAGGATAGGCACTGGTCCATATTTATTCCTAAGTTTTTAACCTTCTCGCTATATGGAATAACCGAACCATTGCAATAAATAGCTGGCATTTGCTGAAGGTTTATTCTGCAGTTCAGCCTAGGACTACCCACTACAATGACCTGTGTCTTTGACGGATTTAAAATTAGTCCATAATCTTTACTCCAGGTACATATTTGCCTACTACTGAATATTGTCCTAGGTTTGGCGTTGTTTTCTTAAGCTTCGTAAGGTTTTCTAACCGTAATCTATAAAAACATAGGCCAACTTCAGTAACTTTACTTAAATACCAAGCTTTCTGTGTAAATATATCAACGAAGCAGACCCTAAGCTTAACAAGTTTTACAAGACACAAGACTCGGAACTTGACAAGACATGTTTATTACTTTAATCTTATCGTCTTATACCTCCTACAACCCATCGCAACTTTGGAGTTGCGAAATGGGTCACATTATATGGCTTAATCATAATAATGCACGAACAAAAACAGGTTCAATGGACACAGTGAGTGTTTGAGAAATATATTTCGGGGGTAAAAGACAAAGTGTAATTGTGGAATAGCGGTTTCTCTTTCTTCGTGTTACTTAGTTAAGCAAGTACATACTTACGGTGATGTATTATGTAAGGTTCTAGGTCAGCATTTATTACAAAGTTTGATGTTAGATGTTTTTGTTTTTTAGTTTGACTCAAAACAGCAGTTATAATCTGAACAGTCTTTAGATTCGACATTTTTTTATGGCATACTACTGATGGTAAGTGACTTCCACCGCCCATGGGCACCTGCCACTCAAGAATCACAAGTGCGTTGCCGGCCTTTAAGGTGGGAGTAGGTGAAGGGTAGAAGAAGGGGAGAGGGAAGGGAAGGGTTAAGGCCTCCGGTGCTTTACTGCCGGTTTTCTGTGAGGCCGTGGTATTACTCCGGTCGAGTCGGCCCATACGTATACTTAGATTTAATAAACTTCATAAATCTTGAGCATTTAGGTACTATGTATTTTTAGGACTTACTAATTGGACCGCGACTTGGACTTTGCACTAACTTAGTCATACTATTTCACTCTTGGCCAATTAACCGAGAAAACTAAAATTGCACACGTCCTGTCATGTCGACGTACCACGGTCGCCGAGGAAATGTTTAAAATTATATAATTATTGACCGGACGGCGCGGCGGCGTACGTAGCGGTTGAATCAGTCATGTAACACCCTATATAGAATTACCTGATAATTACATATTGAGAGTAGATCCAGTACCGGAATGGAAGTTGGACAGTGAACAAAAATAATGCAAACCACAAAATGTTTCGTTGTGTTGTTCTGTTTCGTCAATACCAAGACTTCGACGAAACACGCCAGATTCAAATAAATATCTTTGTTAATAAAGAGGTGTGACTTTTAGTAAGAAGGAAAATATTGTACCAACAACATCGGCCATAAAATTACCTGGATGGTAATCTTGTTTTTTAATCTTCATTGTCTGAGTTCATTAAAGTCCAAATGAAGCACCTACATACCTAAAATATGCTTAAGTACTGAAAACTTTCCGCTTTGCCAAAAAGTTTACCGTGTCTTTTAAAGGACTGTCCGTTCTAATGGTCCTTTCATCATTTTGAAACTTATTTTATAAGGATTTTAAATCTGTTTTCTGCTTCACGAAGTATGAACATAAAGCAAAATCCGAAAACGTTTCACGAACTCGCTTGGGTTTGTATGTCGTCGTGAACAGTGAAATATAAAATGTTATATGGACGAAATACAAACCCTGTCTGTGGTTCCGAGAGGAAAAGTTAAGAACATAATATTGCGTAACCTCTTTAAAAGTAAATTAAAGATCCTCGAGGCCTGTATTTGGCGTATAAACGCTTTCTAGGGCGAGTAAGTTATGTTTTATGTATGGTTTACCCGTCGCGTCGTTACCATAGATTATTATAACCAAAAAAATGTAAAAACCTAAATGAATATAAAATAAATAACTGCATTGGTAACACAAGGAATAAACTGACTGCTCGGATAGTAGAATATTGGTATATATGGTTACCTCACTGAGTGTTATGCGTTGCGTCTCCATATGAGGCCATTTTCTAAATGATTCACAATTGGTATATAATATGTTATATAAATATACTCATTGGCAGTTAATGGTACGTTTTAAAACCCTTGCTGTACAGAAATAGTGCTGTAATCTTTTACAGGCTAAATATATTTTCTTAACCAGATTTCTGCGATTTGAACGCGTATTCCTTTAAGACATGCTTGCCTATCTTTCGTATTTTATTGTAATATATTTCCTATTTTAGTTATAACTCTGTATGGGAACTATTTATTATACATACACCATACACCAAACTTATTTCAATGAACCAATCATACTTACATCTACAGTTCATGTATAAAAAAACGGTACATCAATACCTATATTATAGTTCCATCCAATTCACAACCTACCTTCCGATACCCGAGCCCTGCTTATCCTATAAAACATTTTTCTTCTCACAACCAAATGGTAATAAACCACAAATTTATCGCCACCCACAGACGCACAAAAGTACAAAATGTACTGAAAACACAATACAAGATATACGATCGGACAAATACCTACTGAATCGTGTTAACTGCGGTACGTGAAACATTTCCAACGTATTTCTCTCTCTCTAAATGTATTATACCTTTACCAGGGACAGAATGAGCTCACTCTAATATATGAGCCTGAAACATCCACAACATATGATCTACTGTAGCGACGATGCAAAATTCTATCACATAACGCGTTTCGTTCATTCTTCCTTCTTCATTCAGTTAAGTTTTACTGTGGAATATTCTTTAAGCGTTTAGTTCATTCTTCCTTCTTCATTCAGTCTAGAAAAGCAGAATATATAATAGTACCAGTAGCGACCAGGATAACTGTCTTGCCTTTGAATCAAAGGTTAAAGTTCATCTCCTCGATCGACGGTAGAAATATAATGAACATTTACGTTTATTAAAATAATAGTAGTAATTTTACACAGTATTTTCTTGGCGTAAATTAAACATAGCTTGTACTATGACTACTAGTTGTAGGAACCATTACGGGCCACTTAGCCCTAAACCGGCACCTATTCACCATCAATGCGGCAAACAGTCCTCTATGAGAGGCTATCTCAACGCGGAGGAAACGGCCGCCCACGTTGTCCTGGAGTGCGAGGGAGTGGCCACACAACGGGCAAGTATCCTCGTGGGAGCGAGGTCGCCCCTAGAAGCCTGCGAACTTCTGGAAGGAGCTAGGGTGGCTCAACTAGTCAGCCTATCTGAACGCATAATGGGCCGTCTATGAATCTAAATGCGGAAACAGACCCCTATACCAATACCAATACTATGAGTACTATAACAGATACTATTTATTTTTCAAAATACAGGCATATTATACATAAAACAATCAATCCAAATAGCCTCATTCATGCATTCAAATATTTGCACTGAGCAGGAATCGAACCCTCAACCCCGACGTTTTGTCCAATGCTCTACCGCCGCGCCACATTTGAATTTCTTCTTTATTCTTATGTAAATATTTATTTCGTTTGTTTAAATAGGCTAGTTGAGAGGCTCGTGGCTAAGTGGTAACCGAATAGTTTAGCATTGCAAGGTTAAGTAATACTAGCCAGGTCAGTTTTAGGATGGGTGACCATTATTAACACATTGAGACCCCTTCGTGCCTCGGAGAGCACGTTAAGCCGTCGGTCTCGGTTACTATACGAACACCTGTGGCATTCGTTACGGGTAGTTGGAGCCGGAAAATAAAAAGTCCCACAACCTGGTCTAACTACAGAACTTCGATATCGCCTTGTACTTGGGTTCTGGAAGAGGTCTGATGGCGGTCGCTTCACGTAAAATATTGAAGTTCGGCTGTATCGTAGTTAGACATAAAGCCAACCCCAATTTAGGAAAAGGCTCTGAGAAGGATGAAGTTTTATATAGGCTAATTACTAGCTTTCGCACGCGACTCCGCTCGCCTCAATATTATCTGATGATAATCTGACGGTTCCTCGGGCACAGTACTTTGTTTCGTGATGAAATATGCATGCAGAAATTCCTAATGATCGGTTGATCATAAATTTAAAATACCCCCGACTCGACAATCCATTAACGATTAGAAACAGCTGATGATCTTCGAACGGTTGGACACCTTTTCTTGATTAATATCTAAGAACACTCTCGATCAAGTCATCTTTCAAACAAAACAAAATGCACTTAAATCGGTCCATTGGTTTGGGAGCTACGATGCAACAGACAGACACACACTCAGATACACAAATACACAGACGCACAGACATGTCAAACTTATAACACCCTACTTTTTGTGTCGGAGGTTAAAAAGTATGGTACCTGTAGTATAATAACATTTGTTGTGCAATATTAATTAAAACAATTCTTTCAGGTTGCATTCAAAAGACTCATAAAGAACTCATGACACAAATAACATTTAAAATTATTTCAATGCAGATCGTGGGCAACGTTTTAATTTTAATCGGCAAATGAATTAATTCATATATTTGCATATTATTAACATATTTATCTCATTTGGAAAATATTTGAGAGAAAAGGATACTATAAAATACATAATACTGTGGATACTGGCTTAATGTATGCATGTACTAGTGATGTAACGAATATTTGCATTCGCGAATATCCGCATAGTTTTTGAGATTGATATGCGCATTCGTATTCGCAGTAAACAATGCGAATGTATATAGCAAACGAAAAAGAAATAAGATTTGTATTTTTTTATTCACTTATAAAAAAATACAAATATATAATAACTGGAAAGTCTTAAGGTTGGCAAACTAAACTGGAAACCTATATTTTTGTTTTTGTTTGTTTTATTAAAATAGTAACGAAATAACTAAACTAGGAAAATAAAATACAATAAAGTTTATTTGACAAAAAAAGAAAACAACTATTTGCAATTCCATTATACAATTATTTGCCTTCAACTATATATTTTTCCACCGTATTATATTATTTTGAAAATAGAATATCACACCGTGTTTTCAAATGTATTTTAATTTAATACTAAAGTAAACAACCAGACACTTAACTACAATTTTATTCAATCGATAATAAATGTTGTATTATAATAAATTTCAATTATGCACAAATTTAAAATGAGTTATTCAACTGAAAACTTAGAAATAAATTATAAATCTCTCTCTCTTTTTTGCAAGAAGCTTTATTTGAAGAGTCAACATTCGTATTCGCGAATACTTTAAATAAATATTCGCATTCGCGAATGTAAAAAATTCAGCATTCGTTACGTCTCTAGTATGTATTGTACATAACATACACGAGACGTAGAAACCCAGTCGAATTTCTGTGTGAGTGATATTGAAATTATTGTTTTTTTACACTAAATAAAGAATCAAGTTTAATTCTGCACAGATTTTCTAAACTTTAAGAGCCAAAATTTACATGAAAACATGTTTCTCGGATATGAATATAAACCTTTTTAATTTTGTTTAAATCCACAATAAGGTAAACATCTTAGAACTATGAAGATATGTCTGAAATGATAAGAATATAAAGGCTTCAAAAAATATACAAACATTTCATCAAACAAAAATATTTGGGCCGGAGTGAAGACTATCTCATCTACAAATTATATCACTAGTAACGAAAGTAAAATAAAATATGAAGAAAGAACAAAATAGCCTTATCCTTTCTTAGTAAGCAAGCTCCTGTATCAAATACTCATCTCCCTCAGAAACCTTATTTCTCTCACATTTACGTGCACAAAAAGATTCGTTCGTCTTTATAAGATTCGCTTTCAAAAGAAATAGGGGCTAATTATTACAAAGCCCTGCCTTATCCTTTATTAATGCCAGATTTTGATAGGTTTAGTAATCAAAGGTTCTATCTATCTCGGTGAAAGTCTACTGAAACTTCTAATTAACTTTTGTTTCAAGTCGACAAAGTACCTACTAATTTTGTTCAGAAAGTAACTTGGTAAGATATTTGTCAGTTTTAGGTTTAATATATAAATGTATTTATACAAAAATGAATCCGTATTTTCCTTGGTCACGGTATCATGCATGAACGGCTGGAACGAATTCGCTAATTCTTTTTTTTGTGTTTGTTATTGTCAGGAAAAGGTTCTTAAGAAATAAAAAAAATAAGAAAGTTGCGCGGAAAATTAGAAAATTCAAGAAAACTTAATGAGAGATTTACGCGGGTGAAACCGTGGGGTGTAGTTAGTATATATCCGTGGCTGGCGTGAACACATTGACATGTCGACTTGCATTTTTTTTTTATTGGCGCAATACCTCCTACGCATTAGGAATTCATATAAAAAAATTACAGTTTCAAATATACATAAATTTTGGAGAAATCGACTTTGGAAACATTTGACATTTCCCATTTTAACGTGTATAACTTGCCAAAACCTCATGTCAAATTAACGATTCACATGATTTTGTGAATGAACATTGATATTTTCTTATATCAACTTAAACTCGGTCACCAAAATAATATTCGTTGCTTGAAATCTCAAAATATACATATAACCTCAAAACTTTAAAATGGCCACCCTGAAAAATAGCAATTTTAGACATATCAACATATTCACGCCAGCCACGGATATATATATATATATATAAACTCGTACCTATATCCGCGAAGGGGTAGGCAGAGCGGTAGCCACACACGTAATAGGGAGCAAGCCTATTGCCGTCAACCGGGCACTTTGATAATGATAATGATAAAGATGGTAAAATTGGGAGCATTTTAAAAGGGAAAGGTAGGTAAAAGGGAAGGCAATGGAAGGAGAAGGATATTGCTTATATGGATGCAAGCTCAAGCAGGTCATATCTGTATCTCGAACTGGCTGTTGCCGTGATGTCCCAGTCCTCTAACGAAAGACATGATTATATACATTCGAATACGAATTAGAAAAGGTAATTGAGCGAAAAAAATGTACGTCATCTCCCTGCGTTTTTTTTACATTATAGGGGTAAACGAGCAGATGGGTCACCTGATGGTAAATGACTACCGTCGCCCATGGTACCTGCAACTCAAGAGTCACGAGTGCGTTGCCGGCCTTTGAGATAGGAGTACGCTCTTTTCTTGAAGTACGCCTTAAATAGGTAGTCTTTTTCTTCTCATATTTTTAATAATGCGAATAAAAAGAGAGGAATATTGTAAAATAAAATTTTATGTTTCGCATTTAGTTTGCAGAAAATACGTGAAGCAATTATATTTGCATCGTGAAACGGTCCTTATTTTGTCCAGGACAAGTGCCTTAAACATACTAAAAACACACTGCCATATATGAATATCAAAAACTGTTCATACTAAAACAATAGTTCTAAGACGATTGTTCGGTATTACCAACAAGAAAAAGGATTCTTTGACTTCATAAATGATACAGATACTTCTCATATACATTGGTCGTGGACTTAATACGGCCTTTGAAACATAAAGGGTGCTTGTGAAATATTCATATTGAAGAAACCTCGTTCGGCGGTAGGTTTATTTTTATACACTTAAATATTGTAGTACTATTGGGTATAGTAAAACTATTAGGAGGTCATATTTTTGTACGAATTTGGTGTAAGGAACTAATACATTATTTCTATGACCTTCTTGTGGGTCCCTGCAAGTAACCACTTGTTCTAAATGGCCGCGTAGAATGCCTTTACCACGGAAAACAGTACTTTTCCGTGGTAAGGAATTCTACGCGGGCGAAGTGACACAGATAGTTTATGACCTCGATTAATACATAGGACACTTCATATGTGTTAATCCAGGTCATAAACTATCTATGTGCCACATTTCATCCAAATCCGTTCATCCGTTTTGGCGTGAAAGAGTAACAAACATTCATCCTCACAATCTTTCGCGTTTATATTGGTATTGGTTAAGGGCTCGGTTTCCACATTTAGACTCAAAAATGGTAAATTATGCGTTCAGACATGGCTTATAGTTGAGCCAGCCCAGCTCCTTCTAGAAGCACAGAAGCCTACTGGGGCGTTCGCAGGCTTCTAGGAGCGACCTCGCATCCGCGGGGATATTTGCCCGTTGTGTGGCCACTCCATCGCATTCCAGAATAACTTGGGCGACCGTTTCCTCTGCGTTGAGACATCCTCTGCATAGAGGGCTGTCCGTCGCAATAATGGTGAATAGATGCCGATTCAGGGCCATATATCCCGTAATGGTTCCTACAACTATTCTGATGTCGAGTTGGTTGAGACTGAGCAGTCTGCAAGTCAAACGTGGTGAGATTTTCGTCAGCACCAATTTAGACTGCCTGCAGCCAGGCGTGTCGGCCCAGCGACCGTTGTGCGCTTCATGAGTCCGTTGCCTTACCTATGAGCAAAATGGGTTGAAAGGAAGTAGCAGCAGTATAGTTGAACCTGCTGCTGATGTTGTAGAACCCTTTCTTACCAGCTCATCGTCGGTGTCGTTGCCGAGTGAATCGCTATGCCCTTTGATCTATTTAAGAATGACCCCATTGGCCGAGGCTAAACGCTCCAGCGTCTGGTGGCATTCATATATGAGACCGGAGTTCATGGTGTTTATATTAGTAAGGTTTGTTAGGCTATCGACCACTCGTAGTTAGTAATAACCACGGTTCTAACTTTTGTATTTTCAAGGGTAACTTACTCAAAGGTAGTGTTCATATAACTTGGGGCTACTTCGCCTTATTGAATATTCATAATTGATTTTACCAATCATGAATATTCAACGGAGTAAATGGTTGATTAAACCAAATGGTTAATGAGACTATAAACACTCGATGGTAAACTCAAATTGTTTATGATATTGGCTTCAGTTTATTGTTTTATATAAATTTTCTTTACAGCTATTAAGCGTATTTTGTTACTATTTTAACAAGCATTTAACCCCCGACGCAAAAAGAAGGGTGTTATATGTTTGACGTGTCTGTGTATATGTGTGTATGTGTGTATATTAATATGTCTGTGATTATATAATCATGAATTTAAAATACCCCCGACTGAAAAATCCCTTCAACTTAACAATATTAGCTTCACCTATTTCTTGTAACTAGTAAAATAACGTAGTTAACGTAAACAAATTTAAGACAATTTTAAACTACTTCTAATTATCGTTAATAGCTATTTTATGTAATGTAATGTATGAAAAAAATATGATGGGGTAATATTTAGGGTATATATTTTAGCATACTTTTATTAGCTTTTCTTTTTAAAGATTTTATTTTCTATGTCTTATTTTAAAGAGTTTAATAAGTAAATTTTAACCTAGTGTTAATTGTCGTACCTAAATCAAACTTTGTATGTATATGTAGTTCGGATGACAATACTATAATTTGGTATCTTGGAGCTGATCTGATGATGGAGCCAGGAGGTGGTACATAAGTGGAACTCTTCACTGGGCACTAGTAAACCCTTCTAGTTTGGGCTCGTTTTGACGAGTTCAATAGATTGGGCTTGGTAACGGATATCTGATGATTAAGCCAGGAGGTGTAGAGTGGATTTCTTTTTTATTTTTTAATGCAGTTCGCTACGAAAGTTTCTTTTAGATTTACTAAACTACAGTTTTTTATATATATACCAGCATAATAACGTATAGACGAGTTTACTATTTTTTTTATGGAGTTGCTTTCCCAATTAACTAGCCCTAATTTTTTTATACCACATTATGAGCAAACAAGCATACGGCCTGCCTGATGGTAAGCGGTTAGTTAGCCTATGGATGCTTGCAATTCCAGTAAGTAAAAAAACAAGTGAACCAACTTGATAGTAAACAGTTTCTGTAGTCTAAAGATGCTTGCCAACACCACGTATTGCAAACGCGTAGTCAAACCTGTAAATTCCAACAAACAGCGTCAGCGTCAAAAATAAAGAGACGTAACGCGCTGATAATACAATGCGTACTTTTCAAGAGACTTACCACGTCAACACAACGCTATTTCGGCTACGATCTTCTCCAAGGTCCTACCCAAGGTTAGCACCTTCGATTTGAACGGATATACCGTGAACAAACCGTGTTGCCCCATCTCGCTTTATATATTTTAATTGAGATAAGTTACTCACTTCTTCTTGCAGGAAATAAACTATTTTATTTTATTAAAATCATCTTTTCAGCAAATATAGTAAGGGTACATAAACTTTGTCCAAAACAAGTTAGTCCATCCTCGCAATTAATTACCTTCATATAGTAAACAAGGCTAGTTGACCACGACACAGTCCAGAGCCAACTACAAACAATTTGTAGCTGGCAACACTAACACAATCCAGAGATAAGATGAACAAATTTGTCTCACAAACTCTAACAAACGTTACCAAACAAAGCCAAACTCAAGTTAGAAGCTAAGTAAATGTTGTACATAGCTTACTAAGTACAAGTTTTACATATTATTATATCAACAGTCAAGAATACAAACGCAGAGAATATATAAAAAATAAATATAAAGCGTTTAAAAAAAAACATCGTGCATTCAAATAATTCCAATGAGCAGTGTTCGAACACGTCACTTCCGAGGTGGCATTCAAAAGCTCTATGAATATGGTATGTACTATGGATTCTTGAACATAGACAAACATACTCAGATACTTTTTTTTGTAAATATATACGTATTATACATAGACATACACGAAGTGTTTTATACGATTCATACCCGTATATTGGCAAACGACATAAAACCTTATAGCGTTCGATGACGGGAAATTGAAAATGATAAAAGTGCTATCACTCGATGCATGGCGCTATGAGAGAATTTACTTTATATTGCAATCGAACCATCTGTGCTAACAGAATTGTTAAACTACACTTACATATTAATACGATATTGTGCACATTTACCAAAAAATACAGTGCTGTGTTATTAAAACTGCTGGCTGTTGCTCGAGATTTCGTTGGCGCGGGAAATTTTAGGGAAATCTATCCCACGGGATACTATGACTGATGAGACTATAATCTATGGCTGTACCAAATTTCATCTACATCCGTTAAGTCGTTTTGCGTGAAAGAGTAACAAACATTCATCCATCTGTTCATTCTCACAAACTTTCACGTTATAATATTAGTAAGGAGCATCATCTAAACTGAAATATTATCCAGACAGCAGCAGTAGTTCAAGAACCGACCGGAATCGGCTAGTGTAAGCAAAGGGTATGATATGAAGTTAGCAGTTATAGACGGAGTGAAGTGCGCTGAGTTAAAATATTTAATTTACTGCTACTATCTACTATTTCATTATTTTAGCTACCAGATTAGTTAATGAAGCAATGAATAATGATAAAAAACAAAATCTTCTTCTGCTAATTTATTTAAAGTTTATTTTGAAAAGTGCGTGATTACAAAAAGGGAATTTTCTCCTTCCTAGTTCCTACACGTCTAATTACGGTAGCGAAACCTAAATACACACTTTTGACAAATAAGTTTATAACACAGAGGTCGCCCTCCTTACCTCTACCCTCCATAAAACAGAGGAGATATTTTTTCTTCATCTATTTATACAAGGATTAAAAGTCTTACTTAGATGATTTTTGTAACAAAGTAAGTATCTACGTGAAGAAATAAAAGAAATCTTATTTTTCGTTGATCCAATAAGTTAAGGCCTGTTACACGCACACGATTTAAAGGATGTAATCCTTAGAATGTTTTATATGCAACAGTATTTTTTTGTTATTAACAAAACACAAACAACAGATAGATGAATAAATATCTATTTAAGTTTCTCTTTTCACCAGGAAACTCTAACGAAGGTTAATTAGAATGTCTGCACAAAATTTGTATACGTTTCAACCACGAATACTGGTCGTCAAAGCAAAGCACTATTTAACGAAGTTATTCGCGTAAGCGTCAGTAATTACGGACCCAATAGGCGACCTGATGTGTCGGTGTCAGCCGCTACAGTCTCTACTATAAATTCGATAGTGGTAAAACCATATATTTAAGAATTCAATAAGTCTTTAGAATTTCAATTTCTTTTCATTACAAAAGACTAAAGGTTGAGGCTTTTCAACCACTTACGAGGATCCGGATGTCTTAATAGCTGCTCCCGGATCCCTCCTATTTTAGGCGCAGTACGGCACACCGTGTGATTTTAGTCGGTTTGATTCTAGCACATCGCCCAACCAAATACCCCGATGGTGTGACGGCCCGAGGGGGTTTCCACAAGCACTTAAAAAAAAATCATCCACTCACGCTGCGTCGCCGTCCTACCGCATACTTAGTTAACAAATAAGAACAAATTGATAGAAGACTATGGACAGTTGAACCGCAACATAAGACCGCAAATGAAAGAGTAAAACATCCTTTAATTACAAGACCGAGTCTGCAATATGGCCGGTTACTTTGAACATTTTCAAATAAAAGGCTACTTTGAGAGATAATGGCTGAAAGCGTACAAGCGGTATTGGTACTAAATGTCCTTTTATTCAGATTTGCAATGATCCAGCTCACTCGAACGACAAACAATTCATGATAATTCGATTGTTCAAGGTCTTTTGAAATTCTAAAGACTTATTAAATTCTTTACCATGTAATTCATCAGTTTATTAAAGAAATATATGATTTTACCACGCATTTCGAAGATAACGGACAATCGAATTTATAGTAAAGACTGTAGCGCCTGACACCGACACATCAGGTCGCCTATTGGGTCATTAATTACTGACGCTTACGCGAAACACACACGTGATTATATACCACTTACTATAAATATGAATATTCCACTCAGTTATCCTGGATTGCGAGGGAGTGGCCACACAACGCGCAAGTTTCCTCGTGGGAGCGAGGTCGCTCCTAGAAGCCTGCGAACGCCCCAGGAGGCTTCTGTGCTTCTGGAAGGAGCTACGCTGGCTCAAGTCGTCAGCTTATCTGAACGAATAATGAGCCGTCTATGAAAAAGAGCCTTAAGGCGGAAACAGAGCCTTATACCAATACCTATTACACTCAATTTTGTAATTCCATACATATGTACTAGTGAAACTCAGTAAATACTTACTGACGAAATGCATTTGAGTTATGAGGTTTAAAATCCAATTTAACTACCAAAGTTATGACTGGCCTGTTGAACTAGTGGTTAGTGATCCTGACTGCTGAGCTCCAGAAGTCGTGGTTTCGAATTCCATCCAGGACAAATAATTGTGTAACGAGCATGATATATGTATGTATTTAGAAATATATAAGTATGTTTATCAGCAGTCTGGTTATAATAGTACAGACTCTGTCTATTTTGGGATCAGGCAGCCGTGTGTGAGGTGTCTCAAGTTGTTGTTATTGTATTTTCTTCATGAACGTCTTTAACGTTCAACACATTTTTCAACATTTTGTACTGAAAGTCGCAAAATCTCATATGGTAAACAAAACTTATTTGCGCTAAAATGTGCCAATGGCCGTTTTGGCTCGAATCTCGGTGAAAAGTGAATCCTCGCTAATTGAAATTCTCATACCACGAAACCTCGGACCGTGCCAAAGTTCTCATGTTAGCTCAAAATGTACATTGCCAAATAGAAATACTTGTAACTGATGCTACTAGCTAGTGGATTCAGTTATTAAGTTTTCTTTTTCGTAATTAAAACTATAGAAAGTATTTTACGAAATTGCATTGGTTACGTCACGATAATACCAATAATTTTTTTTTTTGTAACTGGGACACTAACTACACTCTAAAATTTAAAAGAAGAATTGTTTTCGGATCACTTTTTATGCTGCAAAAGCTCACGGACATCAAATAAAAAAATTAAAAAAAAAACCTTTCTGAATGTTCCATTTCACGCAGAGCTACTTGTATCTTGTATAGGCTCTTCAGTTCAAAGTGAATAGTGCTTATCGGTGAAAGGCGAACCTCTATAGACACGATTAAATTTGTAAAGTTTCACAGATACGCAATAACCTCCTAGTACGATACCATTTTTCTAATCATTAAACCGTTTACATACATATTTTATCATTCATCAATCAATCATCATCAGTTAATCAATTATTATCATCTTTATAGAAAAACAGTGTATCAGTTTTTTAAATATTATTTTCTTATCTGCTCAAACTATCATCATAGAATTTTGTATGCACATTCTGGCAATGTGCATACAAAATTTTATAGGGTTCAGAAAAAAAAATAGGAAAGAAGTATTGGAGTGATACCACGGCCTCACAGAAAACCGGCAGTGAAGCAATATTTGCATTGTTTTTCACCGAGTGAGTGAGGTTACCGGAGGCCCTGACCCTTCCCTCTACCCCTCTTCCCCCCACTTTCCCCCTTCCCTACTCCCACCTTAAAGGCCGGTAACGCACTTGTGGCTCTTCAGTTGCATGTGCCCATGGGCAACGGTAGTCATTTACCATCAGGTGACCCGTCTGCTCGTTTGCCCTCTATCCCGTAAAAAAAAACTATTCCATAGGGACTGAAAAACAAATTTTAAGCAAGCAAAGACGCGGGAAATACCTAGCTAGCCTCCTTTACTGTGTACTATGTAGTATACATACAATAGTCAACAGCCAACGATTCTTATTGTGGTACTCATTGAAGTTCAACTAAATTAAACACGGTTTATTTGTTTATTTTGTGTTTAATTTTTGTCAAACGAATGAGTTTTGAGCTGATTTTGGAATTTCCTTAATATAATTCAGCTGCGTAATGAATTTGTTTTATTTGTCGAGTGTTGGTTTCAGAGGGTTTGTCGGGTATTTCTCTGAAATAAGATTTATCAATTGTTCCCTGACAATTGATTGAGACCTATTCATTAAGAATATTCTTAGAAATCAAGTTAAAATAATGTTAGACTTTCTTTTCTTTCAAATTAAAGTATTGAAATTACAAGAGCAGTGAAAAACAATTCTTGACACTGATTAGTGATTGTATTTAGGGTAAACACAGATAAATAAGAATAAAAAATATCTGTGTATTTGTTCTCTTATCTTATGTTTGTTTTGCTTATCTGTCTATGATGTATGTTTGTTATTTGTGTTTGTGCCAAATTTTAACCTAACCCTTCCAGGGTAACATGGGCGGCCGTTTCCTCTGCGTTGAAACATTATCTGCAGAGACACCCCGTCTGTCGCACTAATGGTAAATAGATGTCGGTTAACGGCTAAATATCCCGTAATATAAAAAAAATTAGGTAAGTATTATTTGTAATTCTTTTTATTGAAAGGAATAGGCCAAACCTAGGTCTCTAGGGAGATAACATAAAAATTTAAAAAAAAATTACTTTATGTGTTCATAGTTTCGGATTTAAATTTATTCTAAAAGACTGGCAAATAATTTTACGTCTGATAGTATGCTTAATATGCTTAATTTCTGTTCTGTGTAAGTCTTAGTTCACACTAATATGACTTTTCATGACCTCATTAATCGTAGTTGACAGTGAATTAACAAAAAAATAGCCTCCGGTAACCTCAGTCACTCGGCAAAAAGCAATGTAATCATTGCTTCACTGCCGGTTTTCTGTGAGACCGTGGTATCACTCCGGTCGAGCCCATACTCTAAAAAGACAAGATATTTTAATTTTGCAAAATCACATATGTATTATAGTTTTCAGTTGTAGAACGTAGCCATAATAGTTGTCACCTCCCATACCACGAGTAAGGAACTTGCCAACTATACCTAAATGTATAGTTTAGCAGCTGTTTACAAACTTTGTTACTTGTCTAACTTCACAAGCTTGTGGTTATCTACTACTAATGGCTAATACTATATAGAGATCATCTAGTTTTTAACCGACTTCGAAAAAGGAGGAGGTTCTCAATTCGACTGTTTTTTTTTATGTTTGTTACCTCAGAACTATCGACTGGGTGAACCGATTTTGATGATTCTTTTTTTATTTGATTATCTGGTGCTTCCCGTGTGTTCACATTTCAATTTGGTCCAGTTCCGACAATGGCATCCATGAGAAAACCATATATAAGTATTTTATGGAATAGTTCTTTTGGTTGAAGTCGGTTTTTTTTTAAAGAATTATATTAATGGCCATCCTGCCATATCAGATTTAAAAACATAGCAACTAGGCTATTGACTTGATCTACAGGTCGCTATTCATTGTAAGGTTACTTGGAAAATGGCTTTTTGTGATAACTCGGCTCATTGGGCATGTATGTATTAAAATATTATAAAATAAAGAGTACGTAACTAGATAATTATTTAAAAAAAAATACCCCAGCACTTACAGTCCTTATTGAATGTATTGCACTAAAACTTACTCCACAATTCAGGCATAGTAAGACCAATGTGTTTGTGTAATAATGTCCAAATGCTTGTTTCTTGCGATTGACACCAAATTAGTCAAACTGAGACCAAACGCCAATACCACTAACATAAAACATTGAGGACATTATTCAAAGTTACCCGCGGAGACGCCTAGATTTATTTCACATGGCAGCCCTACGAAGCCAACAGTTGGAACCGCAAAGGGATCGTTACCGTCTAGTTAGTAATTCGGTAGTTTTCAATAAACCACGCCACGGCCCAATAAATGTTTAATAGATTACGAAACCCTTTCATTAAAGTGATCGTTATGCCAAAGTTTTGAAGTTTCCAAACTAGGATTTCTGATATTTAGGAACAGCATCCATTAGGGAGTGTCACACCATAATGGTCACATTTAAGAACTTAAATTTATAATAAAGTTATGGCCTGTAACTTTGTTCGTGATTTTAAATTAACAATAAGCGAAAATACCTTTAAAAAAACCATAAACCCATACTATAAAAAACCTCATTTTGGATACCTTTTTTATATTTTTTTTAGAGTAAGATCTAATTACTTACTATTTCGTTATATGTACCCGTAAAGGACGCTCAGCGGAACAATATTTAATGTAAGCCTTTAAATCACCGTCGTTCTTATTATAATTAATATTCTTCACGTATAAAAAAACTAGGTACTTGGAAACAGGCGGTTATAGATCGAAATTGACTTATAGCAATCTTACCTACTTGCAACACTTTATTATTCATTTTACTTTCCACAAAGCAGCCCATTGCTGCGGTGACATTGTCTTGATCTATAATATTAGTTAAGAAAAAAACGTTTTTGAAACCAATTTTAAAGATTTTTATAAAAGAAAGATTTAAAATTTTATTTGATTTGATTTTAAACAATTCAATTGAAACGTCATTTTATCTATGTGTGGTTCTCGTAAAAGACGCTCACCCGAACTGTTAATGTTCCTTTGACTAAGCTTTGCAAATGGTTCGCAGGATGCAGACCGATTAATGACGTTATGTTCTGGGCATAGCACTTTGAAGTGTAAATCGACGTTTCGATAGCGTGATTTAGGACAGTTTCGTTGTTGGGTATGATGTTGAGCGTGCACTTACCTTTCGTATATACATATACGCCTATAGTCATAAGATCTTTTATAATTGTAAACGAAATAACTTTTTATTTTACCTTTTACAAAATGAATTCTACGGACCATAGAATTAGTGAAAATATTCATGGTATATATTGCAGCAACGGACTACACGCACCGACTTGCAACCTCTGTGGACTGAATAGAAACCTCTTTAGCGCGTTACATCTGGCTGGCGACCCCGTTCTCGGATTCGAAGTATAGAATAATTCTGATTCGAAATTAGAGAACCATGGAAGAGAAGACAATCATAAACTAAAATATATTATACTAAAAAAGACTGGCAACTCGTTTTGTGTATACCAGCGCCTCTGACCGCAAAGCACGGGAACTTTAGTTCCCTACTTCACCTATAGAGGCGCTGACTACAGGTGTAAAAAGTGTAAAAATGTATTATTACTAAAGCTATAGCTATATGTATAATTATGAGAACGGAATAAATAACACAAAAGTCTAATTGAATTAGTTTATTAATAACATATTTTATTATCATTTCATTTACAAGACTTTATAAGGTTTTGAAGCATATAGGAACTGTCACTGTCACCACATACATTTTTATAAAATGTAGAACTCCATTTGACTGTGAGAACATTGTTCACTTATTTGCACCAATTCATAACGAAAAATACTTTACTATCACAATAAATCTTATCACTTTTATTACAAACAAGAAATAATTTAAATTATTTAATAAATAACAAACCGTCGATTTTTTTTCTGACATTTGACATTTAGACAGAGACCAGAGTTGCCAGCGTGTTATACTGGTTAACTCCTTTATGGTCTCAAGTAATAATTTATTTTATGTCGAAACAATGATTTAGTACTTTAAATATAAATTAATAAAAGTTTTAAACTTTTTTTACTTAATATTAATCACGGAATTATTAAGAATGGCAAACAACTTGACAAGTTATATAAAATACCTTAAATGTGTGACGGTAAAATATGGTAACCTAGAATAACAGTTTTATGTATCAGGTGAAGATGGCTCTTTTAAAAAAATAAAAATTTGTTCCCGAGTTGCCAGGGCATGAAGACACTTGTCTGGGCAGCGTTGCAAGACAGACGTCTGTGCTGAGGCACAGAACCGCAAGATATATTGATTGTGTTGTTCTAATGCTATTATATTGTCAATGTGAATGTAATTCTTTGAAAGTTTAAAGTAAAATCATAGTTTCGTCCGCGTAATCTTTTATACCTCTTCCTTAGAATTAGATCCATCTTTCTCGACACCAGCCTGAGCTTACCACAATATTCACAACTTAGGTGTCATTTTAGATCGTATGCGATATCATCGCATACGATCTACATTCTAAAAGTAACAGTAAAAAATAAAGTTGATTTTTCTAAAGGGAATCATAAAATAAAAGGAAAATTATTTTCATGTTGAACAGATAGATATTCTAAAGAAAAAAGGATTATCTCAATTACAAACAGTCTCCGAAAAGAAAACTGTTTGTAATTGAGATAAACATTTTTTTCGTATCGAAATCTACTCAGTTTGTAAAATTTTATGATTACCTACCTATTTATTTCTTCGAGAGATTAAAACCCCCTAATAAATAAAATAAACTAAAGAAAAAAGTATGAAAAAAAATAGCCCATGAATGTTTGTAGTTTCGTTATTTTGAGCATTAATTTTTTTTTACTATTTTAAAAGTCTAAATTATTCATTTTAATATGACCCTCACGATAAGATATTCTTATGAAAAGAAAATGTTTTTTTTTTTCATTTTAGGTAAGAACATAAAGGTAGTTACTTGTTATTGCTGTACTTGTGACAACTATGAAAGAGGGCTATTTATTATTGATGTGAATTAATAATGCTTATATTTAACTTTATTAACTTCAACCGACTTTTTGACTTTAAGTGTTAAACTACTTTAAAGAACAATGCGATAAAATTCAATGATCATCATATTTAAAATCAAAATGACTATATCTATTACGGATATAATATAAGTCGTATTTTCTGAAACCAGTATTGAATTCTACTACTGTAAAGTGACTTGAAATTTCATATCTTATTTTCTTCAATGTTCAGAGATTTTGCGATGTTCAAAGGTGTAATGGAGTGTGTCAATAGATATCCTGGCAGCAGTCCAATACACAATTGCAGGACATGGCAGTCATGTTAAAGTATAACTAAAAAGGTACGTGTTTTATATAATTTTGAAATAAATGCTGTCTGTGCCAACAATTTTGTCGGGCGAATAAAAAAAATCATTTTCTCAGGTAACACTAACTACGCTTGTGATTATAACAGAGATTGTATCAACAGTACGTTTACTCTACAGTATTAAATTGCAGACGTCATACATTGTTTAATTTACATTTGGAATGTTAGGATAGAATTCGGGTAAGATAGACATCGAAATACTCTCAAATTAATTAATTCATTACATAGATATTATCTTTAAGTTATAAAACTAAGAATGACAAAAACTTGAAATTCCTAAACGTAAGCTTTAAAATTTTAACCTATTGTTTTTTAACTATTTTTATTTTAACGTTTAAAAACGAAAAATTTAAACTTTCTGATTTAAAAAGTGATTCAGAAGCTAAAAAAAGCTACATTAAAAACGCGTCTATGCCCTAATCCTGTTTTTTTTTTGGAAATTCACTTTTTAGCGACTCATGGCTGCATATTACCCACAACAAATAAAATTACCATACACGTTATTCGAGATACGAAGCTTGGTTCTCCGTAAATGCGTTTTACGACATTCGCAAATGTTGCAAATTACACATTATAAAAATAATGAACATAATTAAAACCATTAACTCGACTCAAAACTTGCTACGGTCGCATTTGTGAATACATTTCACATATGACATAGCAATATATTCGCGGCGTCATACCTCTTGCTAAGGTTCAAATATGCGATTCCTGAGCAAATTGCCTAAATAGTTCAGCAAAATCCCTCGTCTGGCAAAATTTAAATTACAAATACTGTAATTATTTACTGAGATAATGAAGTAGTCCTTTTTTGCGTTACGTCAAAGAAGGTTTTAAATTAAAAGGATTTTAAAGGTGTCAATCTTCAAAGCTTTGGGTGAAGATTTGTTATTCGAGTAATATCATGAACGTTCTTAACTTTACTACAGAGAGTAAAAGGTTTCACTAGATTTCGATATTTGAAAAGGTCATCATCGGTTCCGTTAAGGGTAGTCTGCTGGTAAACATGGGGCTCTCGTAAAGACTTCCACAAAGAATTGACAGCAGCTGAGGAAACAAGATTGTCTAGGAGGTGCAGAGTGGAATTCTTCACTAGAGTGACTGATGACCTATTCTGAGTGTCAGGGAGCCACTATATATAGGTGGATCAGATGAATAACAATATACATATATATATATATACGTAACCTTGTTTAATATATATCATTCTTGTACTACTAGTATAAATAAATTATGAACAAGGCCACGGTGCGTCTGATTTTAAGAGCTTCTCTGGTGCCCAGCAACTAATGCTGAACCGCAATTTAGTGTTAATTCACCACAGTTTTCTGTAATGTTGAATTACTTCCCAGTCAGGCGCCTTATTCCCAAAGAACTGAACATAGTTCACGCTTTTTAATCCCCAACGCAAAAAAGAGGGCTCTCATAAGTTTAACGTGTGTATCTGTGTGTCTGCCTCTTTCATCATAGCTCCTATACGGATGGACTTTTTAAATTTTTAATTAGTTTTTTTGTTTGAATTTTGTTTTAAATTTGATTTGATCGAGAGTGTTCTTAGCTGTAATTCAAGAAAATCTGTTCAGCCGTGTAAATATCATTCTTGATTGTAATTATTAAAGAGATTTTTGAATTGGGGGATATTTTTATTTTATATTTGTTACAAATATAATATCACAGTGATTTTTCTAACGATGCATAGGACTATAAGATGCGTTATTCGTTTACTAACAGACAAGTACGAGTATTATATACACTATTTAACAGATTAGTCACATAAAAAATAGAGATGAACGAATAATGAAATTGGTAAAAGAAAAACACGTTTTAAATATAAACTTGGACTCGATTGGACGAAACCGTGAAACAAAACCTCACAATTTTTTCAATCCAAATTCAACAACACAATGATTCCCGTGAAAATGCTTAACAAAACAGAAAACATAAATCTGTGTCAATACCAATTAACTGTGGCCCACAGGCCGGTCGGGCAAAAACACTGGATATAAATCAACAGACGTACATAATGTTATTTTGTTGGTAATACAGATGATTTTGCGACATTGTGAGATCAATGTGGAAAGTTCTGGTCCAACGAATGTTCGCAACCATGGTTGAATAGATGCTTTCACATTTATACGGCAATGTATGATACATCACTGTTTATACCACTTATTTTATTAGCAAGGATATGATTATAATCTCTCAAGTATAGACGCTTGTAATATGTGGGGATTTGTCCAAGTAATAGAAGAAATCTTTATGTGCTTTTTAAAAAACACAATACTGTAGGTTTTGCTTATTAAAAAGTGCATACCAAAAGTTTACATTTTAGACTGCGTTGCAGGAATAAATGTTAAAAAATTGCTCGTGGCTATATTATTCCCGAATTCACCGGGGTTGACCTTAATCTAATCAAATTTAATTATATGCCACATACATGCACAGGGTTCCACTCAGTACTTCACTCTCTCATCTGACAAAATTGAAGTTAAGCACAACCTAACTTTAAAAACTTCTTCGTTTCTTTTCTACACAATAATAATTTGTCAATGTCATTAATTTTAAGATTTGTCCCCGCAATCCAAAGTCATAAATTGTAGAATATTCTTACGGACCGTTAAGAAAAACATCTACTGTCACTATTCAAATGAAATATCTTTATTTTGGAAATTTTGGTGCAATCTATCCCACGAGAACCGTATGTGCTATTCCAGACTATAATCTACCTCTGTGCCAAATTTCATTAAGATCCGCTCAGCCGTTTTTGTGTGAATCCATCATTCCAACCTCACAAACTTTCGCCTTTATAATAACAATTAAAAAAAAGAATTTTAATTAAAAATGATAGACCAACACACAGAGGCGCCGCAACAATAGGTTGCTTTGTCAAATGTAAAATTTAAAAAAAAATTAAAACAGATAATACCGTATCTGTGAGAAGAAAGTATTAATTATTATTCGTCAGCCACCACTGACGGCTTTAGAGGATCTACATGTCTTGTAGATATCCCTTAACCTCGCTTATTACGAGAATCACACATTTGCTCCTTTTTCACTGGCCTCTCATTTACATTGCCAAGTATATGCGTAGACTGTCGTTAATATTTGTTCTGTATGTACATTATAGAAAAAATATTAACTGACATTATACGCAACAGAACATAATTCTTCAAGTATTTTTAATACAAATAAAACAAAATTCTACGTGGAAATCTTGCTGTGGAAATCTTCTAAAATCAATCGTTACATAATTCGAATCGTCACACTTTTAAGACAAAAGTAAAGGAGCTCTTACTCCAAACTCTTAATACAAAGAATTAGCAGAATCAACTAGTCAATAGTTCGAGTCATTAATGTCGTTATATGTATTTATAATAGTATATGTATTATATAGCTATGTATGTGTTTGTATATGTATCTGTGCATGTAAATATATGTTACACTAAAGTTACGAGTATTTGAGTATAATGTTTGTATATATTCGTATCAAATTTTGTGTGCCCCATTCTTTGTTTTTGTAAATTTTTTACATTGCACCTACTTCTTTTCTCTGCATCACCCAAAGGTTGACTGGTAGAGAATGCCTTAGACATTAAGTCCGCTTATGTACTAATGTGCAAAAAGTTTTAATAAACAAATAAATGCCATTAAAAAAAGCTTTTGGAAAACCAGCTGATCATGATAAATTTATTAAATTTGTAATCAACAAACTCAAACAGCACTAATGTAATAAATTGGATTAAAATTATCAAAGCATTTTGACTAACAAGGCGATCACAGTAATTGTTCTGAATTGATAGATTAACGGTCACTGCAACATATGTAATGCTTTAAATATTTTTCGAGGACATCTTTAATTAAGCACTTAAATCATTGCCTGATTATCATATACATACAATAAGATGAAAGATTCTAAACTAATACCTATACCCGAGAGATGGTGGAGATTTCCCAGGCACTCCTTTTTCTCAGGCACATCTTTCCCAGGCAACATGGTAGTTTTTCTTTTAAGGGAAAATACATCCATTCAAAAGTACTGCATTAAGGCACTGAGCATAAAAAAATAGCCCATCGTACTCGGTGGTAATGTAGTTCTTAATAGAGAAAGAATTTTCTGCATCGGATCAATGGTATCAGAGACTACCACTTACATCCAAACTTAACCTGTTTATAATATGGTACAGACACCATTTTTTTATGGGATAGGGGGCAAACGATCAGACGGGTCACCTGATGGTAAGCTACTATCGGACTATCGCCGCCCATGGGCACTTGCAACTCAAGAGTCACAAGTGCGTTGCCGGCCTTTAAGGTGGGAGTAGGTGAAAATGGGGAAGAGAGAGAGTGTGGGTAGGAGGGAGAAGAGAGGGAGAGAGAAGGGTTAGGGCCTCCGGTAACCTCACTCACTCGGCGAAAAGCAGCGCAAGCATTGCTTCACTGCCGGTTTTCTGTGAGGCCGTGGTATCACTCCGGTCGAGCCGGCCCATACGTGTCGAATCATGGCTCTCCCACAGTATTATTATGATATAAAATGTATAAAGTAAAAAACATGGTAAAATGTTACGGTGGAAATTATTATTTATACTGATTTATGTCACACGTCAAGAAAGGTTACTTCAGCTTCATAAAGTATATGAAGGCCAGCGTGAAAGCCGCTCATGTAGACAATCTGAAGAAGATATTAAGGTCATACATCGCTATACAATCATGATAGTTTTTTATGTTATTTATTATGATTATATTATGTTGATGTAGAAGAAGTAGGTATGAATACAATACTGTCTGCCACATCGTGCACTGGATACTCTTATTATTTAATAGATTTTTGTATAAATTTTGTTTGGAACGGTTTGTAAAATATTAGAACCTACCAATAACTTGACGGTTACTTTCTTCGTTGGTTATATAACAACTTGACTTTTTTTCCACATGGGGAAGTAACTCTAACAAAAAAGAAGAATATTCTTATAAGATCTTAAACTCTCTCAATCATTAGAAATATTTTGCTACGAACTACCTTTAGTAACAAAATAATTCTAATTATTGCAACCGCTCGTAGCCTGATTAGCTGTTTTAAAAAAAAGTAGGTACCATAAACAGAGATAAAAATGTTGCCAGGCAGTGTGACACTCAAAAATGTAGGTTTTACTGCTCTGTGTACTCACGTCAAAGAACAAAGCATAGGGTAGATTTTAGGGAAGGGTAGACCTTTCCCCAAAACAACAGACGAAGGGATTTGAATTTACATTTTAGTCCGAACGTTATGGTATACCTATGTATATTATGATGCTTACTTCACATAGCAAAACACTACTATCCGCTCAAACGTCCAGTATGTGCTCGACTTATATTGATTTCCTTTAAAACAAGTATCACTGACTTTAATTAACCTAAATCTTGACAAACTTTATTTTCCATCATTAGAGTTGTGAGGTGTGGTGTACATCCAATTCAATTAAAAAATATTTGAAATCGGTTTATAAGATACTAGCAGCGCCCCGCGGTTTCACCGGCGTAAGTCCCGATCCCGTGAGAATATTGGGATAAAAAGTAGCTTATGCGTTAATCCAGGTCTCCAGCTATCTACATACCAAGTTTCATCGCAATCGGTTCAGTGGTTTTTGCGTGAAAGAGTAACAAACATCCATCCATCGATCCATCCAAACTTTCACATCTATAATATTAGTAGGATTGCATAACATACACATAAAAAAGTAATATTCAGTCGAATTGAGAGACCTCCTTCTCAAAGTCACGAATCAAGAGTCAGTCAAGAGTCCTTTACTTTATTTTTATTATTTGTTCCAAACCCTATACACAATCGCTAACAAAAACAGGTAAAGGTTTTCAACTCAATTTAATGAATAGTAAAATTGATTCACATGTATACTTCGATCTAAGAGAAATATCATAAATGATTCATATTTATCTTCAAAAGCTAATCTCTGCCGTCAGAAAAACAACAAATACATAGAATTCTCTTTGACCTCAACTTAATACTGCTTTCATAATAATCTCCCGAAAGTTGTGAGAGTCGTCATGTCGATTCAAAGATAAGACAAAACAAATTAAAACTTCAGAGCTTAATTTTCGTTTATATAGCCAGAAAAAAAGATATTTGAAGTCGTGAAAAAGTTTCCTAACCACATAAAAGGCGACAATAAGCAATTAGATCGTCTACGTGCTTAATTCTGACCAGCCTTAATATACCAAAATTAAGTTTCTGTTCGTTTCATTATGTGTTACAGATATAATTAGTCCCCAACCCTGGTTCAATCAAAACATATTTGTGTCCATTACAAGGCTGACAGAAAACAAATAATTTACTCTATGGACTATCTGTTTTATCTATGCTCTTAAATATACATATATTATTGTCTTTGGTAGCGGTTGCATAACTTTTGTCTCATGTGATCGCAACCATACGCAGTCCAATGCTAAAAATATGCCTCTCCTAAAGAATCCCACAATGATATAAAGATGACAGACAGCGGTGCAATTAGGTCGAGTGCAAAAAAAAAACCACACTTATATGACATTTATGAGAATAAACCCAGATTAATTTAGTTTGAGTTATAATTGTAATTTATTACAATTTCATTTGAATGATAAATTAAAGCTCTGATTTATAGTATTACAGCAACACAATGGATTCAGTTTCTCTATTCAAAATCTCCCCGAGTGTAAGACACAAGATCAATAGCCCGTCGGCGAGGGTATTGACTAGCGATTGAAGGATCGACCACAATGGTTTAACGGGTTGAAATACTACCTCTCAAATGTTTACTGAGTACGCCGCTTTAGGCACTTTTCAATTTAGCTTCTAAATAGAAGTTATGAATGCTTAATTAAATATCTAATTACCAATATTCCTTACATCGCCTGTAAATTAATGGTACCACTTTGCATAATCCCGTTGTGTTTATCTATAACTAATGCTTTGACAGCAAACTCCAGGAATAGTGTCCCTGAAGCTATCCATGGCTTATAAATCCTACTTTTCTAAACGAGTTTTATCCCAATGTTTTGCACGATAAATACAAACTTGAAGAAGTAAAAGTAAGTAAGAGGAATTCTTATCGAATTATTCACAAAGTATCTTGATTCCTATCTAGTTTAGCTAGTTACTATCTACATCGTCAAGCTGTTTTCTACCATCTAAAAAAAAATGTTACAACGGGACGGTTTTATAAGATAAGGTAACTTGAAATTTTTCTTATCAGAAACTCTTTTTGGATCCTTTTACTGTCTTCGTCTAATCATATGCAAAAAAAGGATTGCATCAAACAAAGGAGAATTCTGCGGGTATGTTGTAGGTAATGAGATTGAATCAAACAAAAGGAATTTCTGTTCATACTTATTACAAAGGAATAGTGGCGGCCACAGTATCCACTTATTTTAGGATGAAGGGTTATGTAATGAACCCTTTCAACCTGTCCGTCAGAGCAACAGCCCGGAGTTATGATGTGCATATTTTATCGAAGAAAATGTATACCCGCTGTTCTATTCCATTGAGTTTTGTCCTCATTATTACTATGAATGTAAAACCAATGAGCAAAAATTAGTACAATGATTGTAGTAGGCAAACTAGATGAACAACTGCGAATCTTATCTTCTCAATCTTAGAATATTTAATTATTAAGAACAACGGTTTAACAATGTGCCTAACTTGTAATCTTTGGTCAGTATTTGGTCAAAACATATCATTCACAATTTCCTTTTCCATTTCTTAGACATCGTCAAAAAATATATTCCCAAAAAGGGTTTTAAAAACCATCCTGCAACCTTAAAAAGATTGCTTATAAGAGCATAAAATTAAATTTTTCATAAGGTGGAATGAAATACAATCCCATTTTTCACTATCGCTACTTGACACACAGCGCCAAGATTTCACGTAGATGTTAAGGTGCTATAGAGATTTGTGTAGAATGAAATGGTAAGGCGCAAACTGAGTTAGTGGGGGCGTCTTGGATTGTAACCTGTTGGCAAGTCAACAAGGGGATGAATCCCCGAGGGACGATCCGTAGTGCTCATGAATGTATTCATTCCGGCCGTGCCCCAGGGGCCAGTATTGCTTTTTAAGTCTTAATTAACTTTGTGTCAAAATGTGATTTTTCGTATTTCGGGTGAAGGTATAAAGGACACTAATATTTGTATTGGATTTTCAGGAAAAATTAGATAGGTATATTAGAGTTGGCCAATTTTATAAGCTAAAAATGTTTTCAATCTTATCTGATAATTAATTTAAAAAATATATTCACACCTTGCTGGAAACTACTCTGCCAGAACATAAAACACGTGTAGAGAGACGTAAAAACATTTTTCCGAGTAAAATCCCGGAGAAAGGAAAGTCTTAAAAACGAAAGACCTCACGGACGAGAATCATAAAGTTTGCAACTCGTCTCTCGAGCCCCGGTAACCAAATCATTACCATCAAAGTAAATACGTACAGATTCACTCGTAAAAGAAGATTTTTTGTTTTATGCCCTCGTATACAGACCCATTTCTGGATATGAAAACATAAGCAGGCCACGCACCTAAATCAATTTTCAGAAAAGTATCCTATTTATGAACGAAAAACCGTTTTAGGACTTTTAAACTATTTAAACCCCAAGTTTTCACGCGGATACCCTTTACCTCGCTGACTTTGTAACCTTAATTCCGGAAGCCAACCGTCCCGGTTACCTCCGTCAGCCGTCATCCCGGCAGCTCACGGGTATCACACACAACACCTCAGCTCTCACCATCACACCAATCGATCCCCATAGGGGTAAACAAACGCGGGGGCGCGGCGGACGCCTGTTGCGTCGCGTCACGAGGCGAAACACTCACCGGGCAGCAAAGCCAGCAGCGCCAAGGCCGCCAACATAGGGGCCATAGCGGCGAGGCGCGGGCATACCACACCCGCGCACGTTGCGCTAGCACGCCGGCGCGCTCATGCGGCCTGAATACACGTGCGGCCGGCCCGAGCAGCGCCCGGCGCGGGACTACTGGGCGCGCCCGCCCCCTAGCGCCCCCTTCACCCCGCAACCACCGCGCTCCCCTCGTGTCCCCGCACCGCTGCGCAGCCGCCAGGACAGGTGCGCACAGCACCCCTCGCCGACCTGAGCCCTTCTCCATGAAAAAGGCTCTCCTATCATCTCGAGTAATCACTCAATACTCAAGTCTAGTACCTACTTAAGGTTCGTATAGCACGCCCTAACTGTGACGAGCATAGGTCGTAAAATATGTGTGAAGGGCGTGAAGTAGGGCAAGGGCTCAAGGTCGGTGCAACCCGGCCGGGATGCGGTCCGCTCCGCCACCTCGCGCCCAATCTCTATGCGCCCTTGGAACGTTTAGCATCTCATCGTGCCGATAAAATATTAAATGTGCGTGGGATGCGCTTTCTAAATAATCAGTAAACATTAACTGTAGTACTGCGTAGTAAATGAAGACGAATAACGCGTGAACGTATAAACTTGTTCTTCCCATCTTACCTAGATTTATTTACTTTAGATTACAAAGAATCAATTCAAATCAAGAAAAATCATTACCTGCAAAAGATGTGTAAAGATATCTTTTTGATTTTCGTTAAAACTAAAATCGCCACGCAATAGAGATCTGCATCTGAGACAAGAACTTGCCAATAAAAATTAGTTTCAGCTCTTTTTCAGTTGCAATTACAATGTAGAAAAGTTCTGCAATCATTACAATGCAAATGAAGGGGTTAAATACATTTGTAAAATTATGTATGTCTTCACTGTTGAATATATAACGAAAGCATCCAGTACTTTAATTTAAAAAAGGAATAAGATGTCAAAAATGAAACGCTTTTATGTATAAAGCCTGTATTGAAAGTATGTATTGGTTAGATAACGAGAATAATATAAATACGAACATAAGATAGTTTAAGAGTTTCTTATTTGGTTTAAAGGACTATTTTCTGTACTACCTAGTTGGATTAAAAATCTATTTTTGTATCTTGATAGCCTAATTTTTGAGAAAGTTTATACGCCATATAAGATCAACTATAAGTTAAACTGCGAAGGAAGGCTAGTTAAAAGGTAAAATAAAATCACTTAAATTAAAAAGGTATTTATATTATAATGCCAAAGAAAACGATTATTAGAAATAACAAATTAAAAAGAAAATTGCTTAGCGGTCAAATTTCCCAATATACTGTTTAGTTTTATACCTCAAGTAAAGATTTGTGGGAAAGGGTCGGTAATCCATCAAAATGAACGAAATTGTCTGAACCCGTTGCGAATATTTCAACCACGGGGGTAAGACCGTTTTGGATCCGGTTTTTAACCTATAAGTTAACGATAAAATGAAACTAGTTTCCCTCAGTATTTCGCGGCTTTTTAACTTTTTAACTACCACTTTTCAACGTTTATGGTAGGAAGTGAACTGTAGCCGCTTTATCTCAAGTAGTTTACACAATCGCTCTAATTACGACATTAACTAAGTTTTAAGTGTAAGTAATGTTTAATACATAAAGGATAATGTCATATGGACTGGTTTTTTAATCAAGTCAAGTTAAATATCTTTATTTCATACAATTCCTTAAAAATTGCTCTCGACTTACTCTTTTTTTTTAATTTTAGATCAACGCAATGGGCTAAAATAAAGCCACCTGTTTCCAAGTAGTTGAGTCTTGTGATAAGAAATCGAGCAAACATTCACTGTCACTCTTTTGATTCCTCCCAATCAACCGTAAAAAGAAGGAGGTTCTCTATTTGAATGTTTTTTCTCGTGTGTCCGTATCTGTGCGGGTGAGTGCGTTACTTCTTTCTTCTTCTTTAAAATTGTGACCTTCTTTAGAATTATTAAAATCCTCATTAACAATTTAATACCTGTGCTCCAGGCAAAGATATTAAATTTTGTGGGACAAACAAAAGGTAAAGAGTACACCCAGATTCTGAATAATCTCTGATTGTGGATGCCCATTCAAAACCTAAACATACTCCGGAAAAAATTTCCAGAAGCCTAACGGATTGAAACATGAATTCCACTGAATATATCACGTTACACAATAGATATCCATAGAATACAGACCCCTAAGTTTATGTAATGGATGACAGTTTTCAAAGTTTGTGTTTGTATACCAAGTTTGAAAGCTATAACTGATATGCAAGCGCTTTTGTTCAAATAACACGACTTTACACCATGTAACGAACATCTTTCGAACTCTTTAGTTGCAGACTCTTAGCATTTCAAAGTACGCCTCAATATTAGTTTTTTTTTTATTTCATACTACGTCGCTAGCAAACAAGCGTAGGGCCCTGATGGTAAGCGGTTCCTTTAGACTATGGACGCTGGAAATTGCACGTTTAAAAACCTGTACATTCCTCTATTTATTGATATCATAAAATTCCCATTAAAGATGGAATGCTTGAGTGCTTCGATTTCAATGTGAACCATAAAATATCGTGGATTAAAATAAAGTATATATGTATATTATAGCAATTTTCAAAACTCATATTTGTAGAGCAAATTACGTTCAACCCGAAAGCTATTTAATATTCTTGAAAGAGAATCCCCGTTCCTCAAGCCTCAGGGCACATAAATTTGAGAAAGATCAGCGTTGAAAATTGATAAAAATCGACATTTTGCCCACGCCTTTAGTGAGATTAATAGTTTCAACGCAAACTTTGAATGTATTGTAAGAAAAATCTTTGCTTTTCTTAGGGTCTGAACGCTTTAGCTGCATATTACATAAATCGTTGAGGCGGTACTTAAGTGGCTGATGACAGTCGGCTATGACTATCATTTTATATTTTTGTTCAAGGAGATTTTTAGCTATTTTGCATACAAATTACATACTTTTTACGTCTTATTTATCATTCTGATATTTTATTCTTTTTGGACCACCCACCTTCTATAGTACAAGGAGTAAGTACAGCGTTCTTTATCTAAATTGGATTCGAATCGAACTGACATAACGTCCGAGAAAGTTATGTACATTGTCACTGTATTTATTTGCTTTTTAAAATGAGTGTTATTAACTAAAACATCAATTCATCAAAGCTGAAGACCATTTATTACTTTAGCGTTTTCTCTGTCCCCAATACATCACTTGCCGAACTGTAACTAATAGTTTCCTATCATCTCATATCGTATTTCATTTTATTTTCAATTCATTCTACGTACATGGTTCAAAGTTGTATTTTGTTACCAATTTCCTGCTATCCTTGTTTCACAACGTGATGTGTACAGAATATGACTTGTCAGTCGAGGTGACCGAATAGATCCCAATGATTAATGATCGTCGAATCACAATTTGTCATCATCCCTTTTATTAGTTTCTTTTTACATGACGAAGATTTGGCATTTCAACTCCTAAACATACGTGTTAATTCTATTATAGATTTGATATTTATGGAAGTGTTTCCTATTTTACTCTGGCACTTCTCAAGTATAAATATTTAATTCTTATACCTGGCACTAATTTTAAGAAATATTCAATAGGATCACATAATTTTAATTCAATTAGAATTAAAAATAAATTGCCAACAAAGTTATTGCTACTTGCGAAACGAAAACAGAACACATCTAATTACCACAGATAAATAATGTATGTTCGAAAACAAGAAAAGGATGAACGTCCTTACGTCCTTTACAATATTAAGCCCGGCCTTTTGAGGACAGAGTTTTGCGCGATTTTTATCCATTGTGAATTTATATCGCCGAGTCTAAAAGCTGCCACACAAAAATATATCTCACTTCGTCCGCGGACGCGGACCGCTAATCACGGGATATATATGAAACGTTTTCAGAAGGTCATATCCACTAATCCCTTGTTGTTAAGCGAAAATATTTACTGTCTTACATTTTAATATCTTATAAGTCATAAAATTATTTATGATGCCTCAAGCAACGATTATAATTATTTACTGTTTTTAAATTTTTCTGATAATCAGATATTTTTGTAATAATGTATCGTAGAAGCATACAATGTTTGACGTTTAAAGTTTAGCCAACTCTATTTGTGGGAATTATTCTAATACCGTAGATGCTACGAAGGCTACGAGTACCACGGTGCTACAACGCGTACTGTACTCGATACGTGCCCTTTCAAGATGTGTGTATAAGAGATAGACATATATATGTTGTAATGAAATTAAAAAAGGATTATAAATTGACTGAAAAAGTTTGAATTGCGTCTAAAAAGAGGTACTCTATAAATATAAATAAATTCACAATGAGTCAGACTTACGAATGCAGTAATTGTATTAGCAACTTAACGATTAACTGGTGTGTGTGGTCGCTCAGATGCATAAATTCGAACATAATCATTATTATTAGTGGAAAATAAAACATTTTTTTAATACACTAAAGGTCGTCATTACCTACCAAACAAAAAGAAATTAAGAATATTGGTTGACAAATAGTGAAGGTAACCTAAATGTTGAAAAAAAATTGTTAATTCTATATAAAGCTCGACAATAGCTACTTAACAAAAAAACTAAAATTGATTGACACAGAGGAGAAAAAGTTATTGAAATGTTTTGTCTTTATCTATTTATTTAAAGGTAGATTTACTGAAAAAATTTAGAAAACAACCATATCGAATGTTGGTGCAAAGCCTCACACACATCGTCTGAACATCGCGACCATTCATTCAAATCGAAAACAATACATCTATTCACGAATGTTTCGCTCCTGTATTTGATATGACACGGGGAAACCATCCGTATGGATTTTCTTGATACGGTAATGTGGGGTAACGATAAGGCCGCGTCCTGAGCCGGGTGGCAGCGAAGTGATGGCTCTATTTTTGTATATCACCTACCTAGACTGTTTATTTGGTTGTATATCTGGTATCTAGCAAATTGTTATTGAGATTATGTGAATGTACTGTTTATGTACGTTATACATAATACGTTCTGCGTACCCTTTCAAGTTTATACAATCAGGCGTAAATAATAAAAAAGACAAATACGAGTCATTTTTAATTTTAGACGGAAGGTCGCAATATTCAAACGACGCCTGTAGTAAAAGTGGATTTAGAATAATAATAGGAAATCAGTAAGACATCAGTCTTATTATTTTTCGAAATGTATTTAATGCATTAAAAATTGTAAGTTTGGCTCATTGTCAAGTATGACACGTGTCGAGTACAAATTGCGTTGTAGCACCGTAGCCGTGTAGCTTTCATAGCACAAACAGTATTAAATTAGTCCCACATACAGAGACACTGAAGCGCCAAAAATGGTAGGACGATTAATTATATATTCCAATATACTTTTTAAACACTATATTTTAATATATAAAACATTATGATAACAGTGTGTAAATATTAAATTCTGTCAGATTGTTATAATCTAAATTATTAATGTTTTGAACATGTAAATATAATATAATCATTGCTTAATCCATCACAAATCATTTCATAACTTTTAACAATACCAAATTATAGGAAATTTAGGAAAGTTAAATATTGTTGTTAAACAGCCCGGGATGAGTGGCTGACCTTTTGAATAACTCTCGCATATTTCCTGTACTTAGCGGGCTGCGATCCGCGATAAGTGAGATATATTATAGCAACATTCCGCGGGTTTTTGATCGCACGCTATAAATTCACAATGAATATAAATCGCGCAAAACTCTGCCCTCAAAAAGACGGGCTTAATATTGTAAAGGTCGTAAGGACATTCGTCTCTTGTTTTTGAACATATATTATTTATCTGTGGTAATTAGGCGTGTCCTATTTTCGTTTCGCGCCTTAATGCTATTCGGATTAAATTCAGTAACTTAATAATAGTGAATTGAAGAGGGAATGTCATTAATATTACATTGATTGGAGTGACACTAATTTCATTGGCAATTAGAAAAAAATACCAATTACATTCCACATCAATGGTTAAAAGTCACTACCTAGGATTACACAGTGTAACGACAAGTATAAGGACCTCAATAGGTGAGCATTAGACTTACTTTTTATACTACTTTTAGTGGGTTGACTCTGACAATACAATATCGTGATAACTTTCAGGTGGTCTACGATAGTAGCTCAGTCGGGTAGCTCAAATTTGATTAAGGAATTGGTTGTACCCTACCTCTTTTGACTACATAGTTGAAGAGTGAGTAGTAATCACTACATATTATAAAACAAAGTCGCCCACCGCATCTGTCTGTCTGTCTATTTGTTCGCGATAAACTCAAAAAGTACTGAATGGATTTTCATGCAGTTTTCACCAATAGATAGAACGATTCATGAGGAAGGTTTAGGTATATAATTTGTTAAGGTTTTGTGTAAATTGATTGAAATATGATGATGATTGTTGAAGATGTCTCTATTACCCGTGTGGAGCCGAGGCGGGTTGCTAGTATTACTATAATTATGAATATAAAAAATGGACACCGAAATACTATCTACTACAAAATTACATTTTACGATCTAGAAGTATCGAGTGATTGTTAATGCTGTGTTGTTTCCAAGCAGCTAAAACATCCCTCGTAATTTTCTTTCACCCCCATGTCAATGTCTATCCATGACACAAACCCAATTTGTCCATTACTGCTCTTAGTTATTTTCTGTCAATCATTGCAGAAATTCATGTCATATAGGCATAGACGAGGAAAGTGGGGCGAATAAAATTCGTATATACGTGTAAAAAATATCGTACCAGAACTAAAACCAGTAAAGATTATATATAGTTAATAATTAAAGGCCATGTTTCACCTAATTCATTTACGTAAAAAAGTCAGCATTGTGATATATGCAGTTATATAGATTACTAAAAAAAAACATAGGCAAATCATAAAATTGAAAGGTAGTAAATAAAAAAGATATTGAAATATATAGGCCTAACCGCTTTAGTAAATATAAGTACGTATCTACGCATTGGTAGGCTCTGTTTCCGCATTTAGACTCATAGGCGGTCCATTATGCGTTCAGATAACCTAACTAGTTGAGCCAGCGTAGCTCCTTTCAGACGCACAGAAACCTCCTGGGGCGTTCGCAGGCTTCTAGGAGCGACATCGTATCCGCGAGGATACTTGCCCGTTGTGTGGCCACTCGTATGTACCCATTTGCAACATTCATACGTACGAAAAGCACGTTATATTATATGAAAGGTAGTCATTTTGCATGTCTCACAGTCTAGCAAATTCAGTATCGAGTTTTTGACCATGCGTGACAGCTAACTGCTTTGACCTATGGACTGGGACGCTTGCAAATCCAGAGTGACTCCGAGCGTTGCCTTAAGGTGCCAACAATCTCAGTGTCCGTCACAAGGTTGATATTAAATAACTTTAACATACAAAAAAACACTTTCCGCTCAAAAAAGTAACACTACATTATATTAAAACACTGTTACTTATCTTGTTGGGTATTAGTATATTTGTATAAAGTTGAAACCACGAAATCCCTTTAAAATAACCGAAGAATAAGTAGTAAAGTAAGTTTCTTAACTCCTCATTCTCAGCAGCAACTCATTGAAGGAGGTATTGATCTCTCGGTATCCAACGAATGCTGTTCTTTTGAGTTTTACTTATATACTTAGTCATTAACTGTTGTCAAACCAAAATAGTAATCATGCTATATATTTTTAAGACTCCCGCACTAGCAATGATTCCTGTGCCACGAGAGACTTTTACAGACATACAAACAACGACACAAAGAACACCTTGACTATGTATTTGTGGATTCCACAAATTTTTGTCCCGTGTGGGATTCGAACCCTATACACTCGGCGAGGCGACCACTTAAACTATTGCACGAACTGTGCAGTTTAAGTGTTACTGCTGAAAGATTCAGATGTCAAACTTTGCGTTTAAGTATGTCGACGCACATTGCAACGTAATCGCGTCCGTTGCTTTTCTTTCTCATTTAAGTTAAACTATAAAAGTTGACTACTGAGAACCCCACTCAATTTTACTGAGTCACAAACAACCCTAATCGGGTTATCGTGTTATTCTCAACAAGTATAAATTCCTCCTTACATAATATGGAATCCTGTCTAAAAAGTGGTAAATCAAATCAAAACCAAATCCAAACTTTAGGAGAATGGGGAGCGTTAATAAAACTGCCTTACAATCTTCCAACTTTTACAATACGTATTTGCCGTTATTTCGCCAAAGGCAAGTTAAAATTTTAACCGCGTACCCACCAAAAATCATCTGGTTTTGTACGTTTATGGAATTGGCAAAGATGGCAGGCGAAGTGATATACTTAATTCATATTCATTGTTTAGCTTTGATTTGTGTTTCACTGGTACAGTACGTTCCTACACTTTAGGTACGTATAACAAGATCGTCGAAACTGTTCATACTTAGGTACATACATATAATTTAATTGCTTAGTTATTTTTTACGTAGCTCATAGCTGTGCCCATAGTCTTCGCTAGGAGCAGTCACCAAATATATGGAGATTTCGACAACACTCCTAAAAGCAAAAAAAATGTAGGTGCTAAACATACTGAAAATGTCGCAAGTACCTAATATTTTTCGAAGTGATGCGAGGAATAATAAAGGAAAGATCGACACTAATACCAATAAAAAACAAGCAAAAACTTCACGTACCTACCTAAAATGAGAATAAACAAACACAACCCTATCAAAACAGTATTATCTTTTGATTAAATATAGCCATTTTGAATATCTAAAAAGCTTAAAGTTAATTCGTAAAGATGGCTTTTGTGGAAATGTTCATATTTGCATACGAAATACGCAGTTAAGTTTCACGAACGCACCGAAGGAATTGGCGGGAGAAACTCCAAAATATACCTCAAACGTTTTGCCACGGTAGATAGGTACGTTCCAGGTTATGAATAAAGTACGCTTACACTTTCCTGGATTATTATTATACATTAAAGGGAATTTCATACCGTACAAAATTTCAATCTTCTAGGATTTTTTTAGAATTGTTATGGAAAGAAGATAATTTACCTGACTACATGCATGGTGTGATTAGAGCAATTATCCTCCTAGACGAGATGACATACATATGTGTAATCGTGTAGATTATATATTATACGTACGTTATAGTATACGTACTTTGTGCCCGTATTTTCAATGTTATTTGGGCCGTTTTCTGTGTTTTACTACTAGTGTGTGTGAGTTTTACTTTTTACTTCTACGAAGAGCAAAGGCGACTTCAGCCAATCGCCAATTGCGGTGGTGTAACGTGTGGTGTCCGAAATTTCATTAATTAATTTGAATCGAACATACACCAAGGCAATTCCGTGAATCTTAGATTTAGCGATCTAGACACGCGGCAACGTGTCAAGCCAAGTTTAAGAAAAATGAACTGGCGACGCAGCAACCGTGTGTTATATTACACCAACCATTTGGAGCCACTTTTGACCGCTTAATAATTCATAATCTATTTAATATAAATACTTGAATTTTTGTTTATTTATTAAAAACCCCCTAGATTAACTATAATCCCAAAATTTCATAAATACACCTCAAACGATCATTGAGATATTATCGTTTAAAAATCGGCATTTTTATCACTGACTGACTGACATATAGACCTAACCCACATCTTCAGGATCATCTACAGAACTTGGCAATCATTTAGATCTCAATTCTTATATCGGCCGTCGTAGCCGATAACCACATATATTATTAATATTGCACTTGACTCCCATTTTCACATTTATGTTTTTGATGGGATTTACAATCATCATCATCATGGCGTTGAGTCCCGGGTACAACCGAAACTTCCGCTTCGGTGCCCAGGGTCCGCTTTCCGACTTATTCTTCTCCACTTTGTACGATCTTTGGCATCCCTGATAGTGAGTCCATTGGCACGCATGTCACCCCTTACGATGCAAACTAGCACTTTTTTCGTCTACCCCTCCTGCCGGGGCTAATATAATTAACTAGTAATAAAAATTCTTAACATGTATAAAATACTTTGTTCTATGGATACTAATATAAAATTGATGAAAATCATTAAACATGTGAACAATGGAATGATTTTACTGGATTTCATCAGATCAGGAAATACACCACTATCCACGTACTGATTAAATATAAAATATGATAAATGACTAGCAACTACAGTAATAACAGTTTTTGATTGAATGATAACAGAATTTCCCCAAAGGTCGGCTGTTTTTTTTTAGCGTGTTAAAGCTCAGAGCAATAATTACTATAGAGGGAACATTTTAAGTAAGAGCACAAAATATGTCAACGGTTTCGTTCTCACTAAGACGTCAAGTCCATAACACAAAGTGAGATAGCAATAGATGTCTTGCGTCAGTTTCAAATTGCAATGCGTCATTTGTAGAATTTCTGTCATCCAGCTGGAGAGGTCTGGACGTGTCGAGTGTTTTTCCTAAAAAATATTGCAGAAACCTATTGTGTGGTTTATTGTATGTGCTCAAGGTGAAAGAAAATGCCTATATTTTGTGCGGCTACCGGCTGCAGAAGCTGGATGGGCGTTTTGACCGAATGCGGTCAAAAAATATCCTTCCATCGGTAAGTCATACACAGTAAATTGATAATTATCAGCCAAATTACGTTTTATTAGGATTTGTAAAGCATGCCAAACTGTAACTGATCGTTATGTTCAACAATGACACACCTATTAATTCTGTTACTTACTATTGAAAATTACTTTAAGAAGAATTTAGATAAAAATAGGTCACGACTGACGTTTTATGTACCCGTATAGTGTTAGACTTTTCAATATGTATGATTATATATTTGCAACAGCGCCAATAACAAGTACCTATTAGTTTTTATATATACAGTAGGTAGTATCTACAACACTTCCTCCATTATGTCGAAAAAAATAAATTTAACCTGTGTATCTCGAACAAACCCACATGTTTGATTTTAAACCCTTTACAACTCGATCATTTGATATTAACGGTAATGAAAATTAACACGGTAATGTTATCTATCCATTATTGTAACCCGGCGCTGTCCTTGAAATAATTACCTATAGCCGCGCGGTATGTAAACACGCGTAGGTAACTTACTTTATTTTGCTTCGAGCTATAGAGGTAATTAGCACTGTTACATATTTATTAGCTGTATTCAAACGGTCGGAAAGCGAGTCATACCTACTTCCGCGTCTAGAGTTCGGTATACACACTCGGTACACAACTAGTCGCGAATGCGCCGCGGTGTTGAAGCAACGGTGTGATGGTTTTGTAAGCAGTAAGCGAGCAATTTGTGTATTTGATTGAAACAGGTGCAAGTACTTACTTAATATTGCAATGGATTTTGAATACCATTAAATTTAACAATGTAGCTTTTCGTACGTCTCAGTCGAGGTGCAAATACTTTTCAGTCTTAAATTTATGAGGGTGGTTTTTTTTTTGATAAAATACAACATGTATTTTTATAAAACAGTTGTTATTTCATTTAGAACGAATTTTATTTTTTTTAATTAAAAATATATTATAATATTTATAATCACAAAACTAGAAAGAAACTCAAGTACCTAGGTAGATGACATTAAAATACTGTAGGCGGGCAGCATTAAAGTTTTACCTTATGTTTTGTAGGTTGAAATTAAGAGCGCGCCAAGAAAAAGGCTATCAGGAGCGGAATATAGGAAGAAGGCTAAAAGGAAAACCTTTTTGCGGATAAGATGAAAAAAGTGGCTTAGCGGAGGAGGTGGCCCGTCAGTACCTGCCACAGCTTCCAAAGATGATATTCAATTGGAAGATATTTCTTGCACGACCAAGTGGATCAAGATTTATCACCAAAATCGTCCAGACAGATTACGAGTACTGATCTGAGAGTGAATCTTCATCATCAATCTTAGTAGATCGATGATGAAGATTCACTCAGATCTCAGAGCAAATTGAAACAATAAAGCCAGAATACGAAGAATCTGAAACATATCACTCGGATTCAGATGAACTGCAAAAAAACTGGATTTGATTTGACAAACCCAGGTAATTACCTGGGTTTATCAAATCAATGTCAATACCTGGGTTTGGCCAATTGGCCAGACACTGAAAAAATTACCGATCATCAACGATCTCTCATTAGCACTCAAGCATTTGTTACGGGTAGTTAGAGCCCTAAATAGTCCGACAAACTTTTTTTTTTTTTGTGCTTGTAGAAACCCCTTCGGGCCGTCACCCCACCGGGGTTTTCGGTGGGGCGGTGTCTCGGAATCGAACCGCCTAAAACCACACGGTGTGCCGTACTGCGCCTTAAGTAGGAGGGATCCAGGAACAGCTTTTATTAAGACATCCGGACCAGCCCTAGCGCCTGCCCGCAAAAGCGCGGGCACCACCTCCGGGTAAAAACATAAAACCTCTCAATTAGACGACGTCCAGGCACACGCGGACGCCGCCTCCTCGCGGGGGGCCTCTATAGCGGGTGGAGGGGAAAACCCGTCCCGTCCACCAGCAGCCACACTCAGGGCAGCATGAGGCGCTGGAAAGCGCGCCTCCGCCATCCGGTTCGCCGGCGGCGAATTAAGTCCGAGTGGAGGTCATCTTCCTGGACCCTTTCCGCCGCCTCCTTCTGTGAGATGACTTCCTCACAGAAGGTCGCGACCGCGGCAAAATTCCTGTCGCTACCGGCCATGGAGCGTATGACGGCCGGTAGCGAGAGATCCTCTTCAATGACTGCAGTGAGGGCCCGGCGCTGCGTTGCCCAAGCAGAGCAGACCGCCAGCGTGTGCTGAGCCGAGTCCTCACTGCAGTCGCAGTGGTGATAGGCGGGACTCAATTCCCTCCTAGCGATCGAGTGCAGGTACTTCCCGAAGCAGCCGTGCCCGGAAAGAACCTGCGTCAGTCGGAAGGAAAGGGTCCCGTGCTGCCGCCCTGCCCACTCGACGATGACCGGCTGGAGCGCCTCCACGGCGGCAAAGCCAGCACGTGGAGCCTCCAGCCGGGATGACCAACGAGCCATGGCCTCACGCCATTCGCGTACCTCTTCGGGGGGGGGGGGCCGACTGCCGCTTCCTGCCCGGTACTCAGCCGTTCGCCGATATACTTCGGCGAGCACTTCCGCCTCCAAATCCCACGGGGGAGTCCCAGCCAACGCCCACGCCACCTCCATTGACACGGTGCGGTATCCGCGTATGGCTCTAACCACCATAACCCTCTGAGGACGCCAGAGGCGCGCCCTATTCTGGGCGGTCAGAGCCTCCGCCCTCACCGGTGCACCGTACAGTGCCATTGACCGGACAATCCCCGTGTAAAGCCGTCTCGTAGCGACGCTGGGTCCACCCAAATTGGGAAAGAGCCGCCCAAGGGCGGACGCAGCGCCGACCAGCCTGGGTAAATAGTCCGACAACCTGGTCTAACTACAGAACTTCGATCTTGCCTAATACTGGGGTTGTGTTGTGGAGGTCTTGAAGGCAGTCGCTTCACGTAAAATATCGAAGTTCGGCCGTATCGTAGTTACACTGAAAGCCTGCCCCAACTAAGTTGGGAAAAGGCGCGGAGGATGATGATGATCTACTATTGTTTAACCCCTTCAACAACTATAGGTCAATAGTCTTTTCTCACAGTATACTCATAAGGTTTGGAGTTTCACACAGTTCGAATGAAAAAATCGATTGCCATCTATTCGAGATATTTATAATCAAGAAAAAAATAACTACCTTTTACTTGATTAAACGTCTTATTAATGTCAAACATCTATTCTATAGAATTTATAACTTGAGCATATCTAGCACAGCTAAAAATAAATACACAATTGAATAAGTTTTTTATTTGTATATTTAGGCTCCTTTACTTGTGTTTTAAACTGAGACGTCTGAAATCTAAAGAAAGACCGCATTTCATTATATAATTTAAATTAAATTAAACTTTCTCTTTTTGTTAAGTTAAAATCCAAGTCAGTGGGCAGCTAAATAAATCGAAGTACCAAAAACAACTTTGGCGTACATTTTCGTTATGATCAGAATTTCAACAGAAAACTAAAACTGGCGGGCGTGTCCACAATCAAGTCCTTACAGGGTTGTTAAAAATAGTGTTTTAAGATTAGGTATAAATATACTTAAACTATATTCTTTGTAGTTTTTCGCGAATCACAGGCATTCCCTATTTTCCATCGAGTTCGTACTCGCCGGGTCTACTACGGTTTGAACCAACATTTATTAAACGTTGTTGATTACCAGTAGTGATGTGCCGGATCATTAAAAATGTATATCCGCCGATACGGACGTACGTACGATTAGTGTCTATATCCGCGAAGACGGATACGGACCTCGAACTTTTTTCTCAGTTGATGCCGATACGCTCATACGCGTGACTTTGACACGATAGTTGTCGTTGAGGACAGTAACACGAAAATCACCCAGAAACATTAAATTTAGATCAACTGAACACGCTGGCAGACATTTAATATCTTCTATGTGGTACAAAACATTGGGCCAATGACGAAAACCTTAAAAGATCTTGGCTTTATTTTTGTACGTGTTGCAAAATTTACCAGAAATCTTCTTTTTCCGCTACATCTGCGTTGTGTACTGCAGGGTTTATTAATTGGAAAAAAAGCTTCAGAGAGACTAAATGAGCACGAGGCATCTCAAATTTACAAAGAGTGTATGATTGATGATTAAGTGGAAAACACGAGTACAACAAATTAAATCATGCCAGAGTATTGATCAAGAGATTGAGGGAGTAATTCAAACAGAGAAAGAAAAATGGAGACAGATCCTGCGTATTGTTATGGATACTGTACTGTATCTATCGACAAACTGTCTTTCTTTTCGTGGTCGTTTCTTTCGTGGCGCCACGAAGCCCCTAGCGAGCTCACCACACAATGTCCTCAGCCTGGTCAAGGAAACTTCTTGAATTTAATTTTCCTGCTCTGCAAACATAATTCAACTCTTAAGTTTCAATTAGAAAACTTAAAAAAGGAACAGGTATCATATTTATCAAAGGCAATGCAGAATGAAATTATTGGCATAATGGTAAAAATAGTTAGAAATAGCATTCTAAGCGATATCAAAGAAGCCAAGTACTACACAATATTGTTCGACTGCACTCCAGATGTGTCGCATACAGAACAAATGAGCCAGGTCATTCGCTATGTAAAAAAAAAGTGGTGATATGTGTGAAATAAAAGAATGTTTCATTTATTTCATAGAAGTTGCTGGAAAGACAGGAGAATACATTTGTCAACAGATTGTGGAAAAATTGACGTTTGATGATTTATAGATATTAGACAATGCCGTGGCCAATCTTATGATAATGGGTCCAATATTTTGACTGGCCTTTTGGTCTAGTGGTTAGTGACCCTGACTGCTATGCCATAGGTCGTGGGTTCGATTCCCACCCGAGTCTGGGTGTTCTTTGTGTCCGTTGTTTGTATGTTTGTAAAGTCCCCCGCGACACAGGAGTAATTCCTAATGCGGGAGTTGTATTTATAAAAAAAAAAAAATATGACTGGCAGCTATAATGGAGTGCAAGCCAGGATTGCAGAAAGGAATGAGCTGGACGAGTTCGTACCGTGTTTGGCTCACTCCCTAAATCTTGTCGGTGTCAATTCTGCATCATCATACCCGGAAGCAATAAATCTCTTTGCAGTAATTCAAAAAGTATATTATTTTTTTATCGGCTCTACTACTTGGTGAGATACTATGAAAAAATATGTTAAAACAAATTTAAAAGGAAGCAGTCATGGTCAGAGGAGATGGTCGGCGAAACATGTCACTGTGAAAGCCCTCTTAAATAATTTCAACCGCAAATCAAGCGCTTTCAATCTCTTGCAACAAATCTATAAACATGATTTGCAGGATGCTTTTCCTAATATTTGTATTGCTCTGCGAATTTACTGTACGCTTCCTACTACATCCCCAAGCTGCGAGCGAAGTTTTAGCAAACTAAAACTTATTAAAAATTATCTACGATCATCGATGAGCCAGCCACGTTTATCGGTCTTGCAATTTTGGCAATAGAAAATCGAACTGCTTATGAGATCAATTATGACAAGGCCATAGATTTGTTTGCCGAACAAAAGGCCCGAAAGGTAAAATTGTGATTTTATGTGCCGTATAATAATTATTTTTAATCTCACGTTTTATTTCAGACACAATCCTGTAAAATAAAGGCGTGTGAGGACGGCATTTTTCAGTTTTTGCCCCGCCTCGAAAAACATCAAGATGCGGCTGCATTCCTATCAACAATCTCCTTCAAAATTGACTCTGGAAGAGTTGGTGAGGAGTTCAAACACAGAAATATTAGTTTAAAAGTTACTTGTTTGTTGTTAATTTTCAAACTAAATTCATTGGTTTGGTGGTGCTGTTTCTAAGTCTCGCTATTAACAATGTTCCAAGTGGTCTTAATCTTATCATCGCTCTGCTCGTTTGCCCCCTATACCACAAAAAAAGTAGGTTCAACACCAGTGCCAAAACCATATTATAAGGACTTCTAATAATTACGATAAGTATAAGAAGTTTTTCTATCATTTATATCTTGAGCTGTCCGTTTATCAAGTTAAAATTATTAATTAGATGCATGCTGACATGTAAGTTAGAAGATTTTATTACTTGGTCATCATAAACACTGGCGTCTCCTTGTTTCTATCATGCACACGACGTACTATAGCTTAGGATCCACACAACAAAATACACATTGTCATGATGACACTGGTACCTTATTTTTAGCGAAGCCGACTAGTTTATCTAGACATGGCAACATTGGTCAGAAGTTGACATTATAGTGCTCTCGAGCCTACAGATTCTTCAGTATTTCTAGTATTTCTACCGTCTTACCGAAATAGCAAATAGCACAACGTAGAGACTTATTTACGATTCTGAAGAATATTTCTCTCGATTTTTCAAAATGTAAAGATTTTTTCACAATTTCAAAAAATACATAGAAATAGTTTGGGATAGTTAGCGCTGCTTGAAGGAGGCCTTCGTCTAGCAGTGGACGACGATAGACTCATGATGATAATTGAAAATCTCAAATTTTTTTACAAACAACCGAGTACAAGCGCGGGTGCAAAACAAAAAAACGTCTACAATTTTACAGAAAAGAATGGGTAGAAAATTTTTCAAGCTAAAAGGATATTAATATTACATCAGGAAAGACTCTCTAAAGAAACCTAATTCTTCCAAGTACACTCAGTATTATCTATTATCAAAGAATATAAAATCACAACCAAAGATTTCATCATTTACTTGGACAAAAACTGAAAAATGTGATGCACTAATTAACCAAGGTAAAAATATATTTCTATGCTTCTACTAGTAAAAAGTTACTTGTTTACACATACTTCGTTACATTATTTTGTATTCTATTAAGCACAACCAGCAAGTGTAAGGAATGATAGACATTATAATCATCATCGTCAGCTTATCGTTTTCCATAGATTTTTTTCTTTTTTTTTCATCTTGGGTCCAAATATACCGATTTTTGTAGACAACTCTACCGATTTCACTCATTGACGTTCGAGACAGATGCCAACTTGGAGGTTTCCTCCCTAAATTTAGGGAGAAAAAACCTATACAGGAGGTTTTTAGGTGTAAAAACTAACGACTAACTAAGAAATAACTTTTTGGGGGTATTTTAGGTATAAAATTTTAATTGTTTTTTTTTTAAATTGCACTACTCTCCATACTCCATACTTGTATTCAATAAAATTTTATAAAAAAAATTGAATTGATCAAATGATACTACTGTCATTGATGGTTCCTAGATGGTGCTGATGCAAATGTCTATATACTAGTCGTAACAGCTGACAGCTAAATTTATAAATGATCAAGATGGACAACGTTAAATCCAAAATTTATAATCCTTCAACATCGAATCACCAGCGCCATCGAATTACGAACAAATTCAATAAAACTCAGAAGAATATTTTATTTAGCGAGATCATTTCGAATGCAAGTTACTTGTAAATTCGGTACTGAAAAAAGAAATACATATGTCATTTTAGTTTTTTTATAGTTTTCCTCAGTTACATTTTTTAGGGAGTTTTTTAGTAATTATGGCATTTTTAGGGGTTTTTTACTTTAGTTTAAGGGTAAATAGTTTTTGGAGTTGGCAACACTGGTCCGAGACCGCCTGGTCCGGCCTGGTTGACAATAATGACAATTGAATGAATTGGACATATCGCGGTTGTTTTGTTTTAATTCTCAACGTAAATAAGTAAATGTATACAGTAAGATAATTAATAGTACGGTAAAAACTTCAAAATGAATCAAACAATAAACGTGGAGCAACTGAATTCTGCTTTAACGTCTCTACGTACTTTACGTTCGAGTGTCAGTCATGTTTTTGAGACGCTTTCTAACGGGCTGCGTGCTGACCACGGCGAAGATGGCAAGGATAAGTTCCTTATGGAACTGCAGGAACTTCTCAACAACGTTAATATCAATCTTCGAGAGCTGGACCAAACTGTCAATAGTTTACCGATACCTACAGCACCATTCAACTTGGGGACTACTACTTATCTTAGTCAGGAAACAACTCAAGACCGGCAAGCATTATACACGCAACTAGTAAACAGTTATAAATGGACTGACAAGATACATGAGTATAGTTCCTTTGCACATACCCTCCTAAGTCAAAACTCGCTGAAGCGATCCTACATCAACTCTGGGAGCACAAAAAGACGCGGTAAAATGCAGAGTAACCACAATGTCGCACCTGTGCAAGTCGATAACGTCATAAATAACATTGACAGATCATATAGTGACATGAAGATAACAATATCTCGACCTTTTGCAAGTAACGCAGTTGTTCAGATCAACTTGAGTCATGTTTTAAAAGCTGTAGTGGCATTCAAAGGACTATTGATGGAATGGGTGATGGTCAAAGGTTATGGTGAAACACTTGACCTGTGGACAGAGTCGAGGCATCATGTATTTAGAAAAGTGACCGAAAATGCTCATGCAGCAATGTTGCATTTCTACTCTCCAACATTACCGGAGCTAGCTGTCCGTTCATTTATGACATGGCTGCACAGTTATGTAAATCTGTTCAGTGAGCAATGTAAGCGGTGTGGCTGCCACCTTCACCACACTTCACTGCTGCCGCCAGCGTGGCGAGACTTCCGTACTTTGGAGCCTTTTCATGATGAATGCAAGCAATAGTTAATGTGGTATTGAATGAGAAGGCTAACCGAAATATTTTGGTGCCTTTTCCTTCAATAACCAAACAAACCAGTAGAAATGAAAGACTTCTTGAAGTGAGTGAACAGAATATGGTTTTTTTTATTGTTCTTAGCCATAAAGAAAGTCATAATTATTTAATTTATATTTTTGTGTGTAAATTATAAGCTAGCTAGGTGTAAATTAGGACTGGAAATGATTATGTGTGCGTTCCGATACTGTAACGTATGATGTCAATTCAGTATACTGCGAAGCTGTTCCTTAATAGTTAGATATACTGGTTACTGTTCATAACGGAACGCAGTCCAGTATACTGTCAGTTGTCAATTCAAGTCAATCGTCAAATCACATAATAAAAGTGACAGAGTGACAGCACTGAGAGCATCTTACCTCGAAAATTCCAGTGCTCATAGTACAAAAATGGCGACGTTTATGACATCATATATTTCCATAGGATACTGTAGCAGTATACTGTCAGTCTCTAACGGAACTAATTTCTCCCCGGTATGAGCACTAAACAGTGCTCGCAGTAATATCGGTGCTTCAGTGTAATTCCAGTGGTTGTGGATATTAAATCATCTATGTATATCCTAATATGCATATAATTTTTTATAGGCTGTTGTCAAAGAATTGAAAATACATGTAACCCCCAATTAATGAGTAGAAGAAATCCTACATTGTGTATTACACTTAATTAACATTTCTAAATATTCCATTTATGCATAAACAGACCAATGCCAATGTCTTATTGTAAATGTAATAATAATTAAATTTATAAGAATCTGACATTCTTCATTCAATTCTATTGTATTAATTATTACTGAATGACCAGGGACTTTAATTAAGTCAAATGTTCTTGCAATTAAGTAAACTACAAATTCTATTTTGTACTAAACACCAACCATCGAGACCTTTTTCAAGAATATGCAAAACAGTTCCTTTACTTTTTAGTCATAATAATCTTGCAAGAGTTAACATCTAAATGCAGTTTTATTCTAAGGAATTTGAGTGTATAATCAAATATATCAACTAATAAATTAATTGTTAACATACATCAGTTACTCCTTACTGTACATACATGCAAGCCTTGAATTGGTAAATCCTTGTTGTTGTTGTTATGTAAAAATACAAGTTCTACCACTTTATTAAGATCCTTGTTAATGACGCATAAGAACTGCAATAAGTTTTTTATATAGAACTGTATAGTTAATCTTTCATATTTGAAGAGAAATTAAAAATATACCATTAGAAATATCGAAAATCAAGTCTCTTATTGTGGTTATTTTGCCATGTAGTAGTTTAAGAAATCAGCTTGTCAACTACCTTTAAAACATTTCCGTACTGCAGTCATTTTTTAATCAACTTCAAAAAAGGAGGAGATTCTCAATTCGTCGGAAACTTTTTTTTTATGTATGTTCTACGATTACTCGAAGATGCCTGAACCAATTTGGAAAATTCTTTTTTGCTTCCCAGGTGGTCCCATTAAAATTTTATCAAAATCGGTCGAGCGGTTTTGAAAAATCAACAAATATCTAAAAATTGTATACCTACAATCGATGATATATTCGATTACTCCGAAACCTCGCTGTCTCATTGGAGCAGTGCGTTTAGTTGGCCTACCCATATTACATTTAAACAAAATAGATCTACTTTCCACCAAAAAATTCAAAATAAAATTAATATTTAACCGACTTCAAAAAAGGAGGTTCATCCCGGTGTCTACCTTTCGTCAGAAATCTCAATCGGTGCATTTCTGCTAATGCTCGTTCATTGTGTGGTTTACTTAACAGTTTAGAGGGTTCTAAATCAGATAGAGCTATTCTTTCTAAAGTTTTGACTCTGCTGAAACCTATGTATGCTTGTCCCTTCGCAGTTTTAAAAATAAGTTATACTAAAAACGTTTTCAGTTCTGGGTGTAAATTTGCAAATTATGTGACGTCTCACAGTGAAGGGGGGTCCCAAAAATGTGACCACCTGTTACAAAGACGGGGGGGGTCCAAAATTCGTGTGACGTAATTTATGGATGGCCTCTTATTACAATTTATCATGATAAATTGTAAAATATAAATGTGATAAATTGTAAAAAAAGTATCACCAACTTCAATGTACCTAAATCATGATTTAGGCACGTTGAAGTCGGTGATACTTTTTTTTAAAGATAATGTTTTATAAATGTTCTGCCGATAAATTACTTGTTTTTAGAGAAATGACCATTTTAGTCAAAAAACCTGTTAAAAAAATATGAAAATTGTAGGGTTTTTTTGATTGATTGATTTGTATCTCTGATTTTAAAAAATATTCTTAACACAAACATGAAATATAGCTAAAAGTGAAGAAAATTAAATGAATGAATCCCCCCATGTTACGACATAAGTATGTCTTGTGCTTGCTTACAATAATACTATAGAAAAGCAGGAAAAACATGTTTAGTGCAGTAACAAAATTTCTTTTTTATCATTCTTCAGGAAATAAATAGTAGTAATAGGAAAGTAATAGATTTATTGCTAATTAATCATTAATTATAACAGTCTTAAAGCGATAAATACACAACAATTTATATAAACGGCTTACAAGTTGCTACACTATGATCAACACTGCATGCCACATTTAACACATGTGAACCAATTGCAACTTTCAATGGAAAATGTTGGTCTTTTGTATGTCCTAAACCAAGGCAACCTTGCCGGTTCCTGCCCCACATGTACAAATCTCCAGAATTAGTTACAGCCGCTAAATGCCCAATCCCACATGCTACTTTTTGCACCACACTAGTTGGGTTGAATTCGTTGCGGCCGAATAACGGAGGTGGTATATGCTTCGGAGTTGGAGAGTGTTGTACGTTGGGCCCGAGACCGAGTAGGCCGTAGCCCCAGACGAACGCGTCTCCTGCCTCTACAATGAAAAAAAAAAACAAATTGAGAAACCACATCTGTAGGACCAATCTTGTTATATGTGAGAGCTTCTTACGAGAGCCTCCACATTGAGGCAACCGTGGCGTTAGATACCGGTATCTATGTTACACCGATAGTTCAGAGAACGCCCATGTCAGGCAGTAGGACAGCGTGAATGCCTTACCGATTACGCAGCCAAAAAAAGGGCAATTAATACTATGAATTATATAGTGTGTTGTCATGTTTTATTTGATGTTAGGTGTATCTGACAAATAGTTGTTTTACCTAGAAAAAAAAATTAAAAGGTTTTTTCTGGTGTAGGTGCACATTTTTCGACAAGATTTCATACATTTTGATGTCGATTTCAGCCATTTTATTTTAATAAGCGAACATTTTTAGAATGATTCGATCGACATGTTTGGTATGAAATACTTACCTATACTTTCATTCCTGTCAGCCCTATTTGTTACGAAATATTAGCTTTATCTAATATAATAATAATAAGTAATTTTTTCAGTTAAATTTGTAATTTTCGTAATAACATTTGTATTTCGTTACTCACGGGGTCATCCTAAAATAAGACCACACCTTTAACACCCTGTATACTTACCATTTACAATCAAACAAAAGGAACCGCCGGCAGCTATATCAATTATTTTGCCCAAACCCTTTGTAAAGTTAACAAGTGCGTACGACATATTGACTTGTTGCTGTGTGGTCGCCATCGGCACTTGACCATATTCGGAATTGCCCCAACCAAATAATTCACCATTTTCTGTGAAATTAATATATGAATGAATACAATTCCTTAAAAAAAAATCTGTGGTCAAAAAAGTAAATATTGTAGATAATTTTTAGCCTCTCGTCTCTTTTCATGTAACGAAATCTCTTTTCCTACGCCTCTATCTTGAACATAATCTTTCATGGGCGTCCCTGCTTTTGGCCCAGGGGGGGGGGGGCGATTATTTTTGTCTGTCCCAGGGGGTGCTATTTTATGTCGATGAAAGGGGGGCGAATAAAAAAAATTGACACAAAATTACTTTAGTAAACCTAATACTACGTAATACAAACACCAGCCCCCCCCCCACCCTGGTACGCCCATGTAACCTTTAGTAACAAGCAAAACATTAGGTACATATGTTGGAAAGATCATCCACACTATCTTAGGTTGATTGAACATCAGTTTTACCATGCCGCCGTCGCTGTATACTGTCGCCGATCTCGGTGCTAAAACGTTTACTTCTATTTACAAGTGTACTTTCAAAAAACAAGTAAACAAAAACAACTTTACAATAAAAAGCAAGCTCACGCTTGGCTTGGGCCTTAAGGCCGACGGATTTATGAATAAAAAGATAGGTGGGCACATTTAATAAAATAAAAAAAATACCAACTTACCATTTAAAGCTAGTACACAATCTCCCGTAGAAGCCACCTTCACGATCTTCTCAGAAGTGATATCGCCTTTTACCAAAGCAGGAAAAGCCTGGTTCTCATACGTACCCAACCCGGTCTGACCATCCGCTCCCCAACCGCAAGCGTACACCTTGCCCTCCTCTGTTACGAACAGACTGAAAAGTTTTTACGGGTCACTATTCTAGAACATTGAATTAACTAGAGATTTATGTGCAAAAGAAAAGCACACTTACTTTTGAAACTATAGAAAGTATAGAATATAAACATTAACAAATTTAAGCTCAAACAATCGTTTTAATAACCCCTTGAGAAGAAAAAAAATCATGCAGTAGGTCCGGTAGCTAAGTAAAGAGGTACTTACGTGTGATCCTGCCCACAGCAAACATCCACAATCTTCTCCGTGCTTAGCTTCTTAATGTTATGTGCTACCATACTGCCTCTATATTCCTCATTCTTGTTAATCTTTCGTCCACATTGACCGTACGCATTGTTACCCAATGTGAACACACCCTCATTGTCCGTTAGTATCGCTGTGTGAGCGCGGCCGGCTGATAGACCGATTATCTACTTCCAGGAAATTAGTAAGTTATCAGTACGAATCCTTGCTAAGAAAGCGAATGACTTTGCCTCTATGAAATGTGAAACTAAAGGTAAAAGTCCGAGATGGGCTGCAAACCGCAAACTGCAAGCGACACCACTGGTTTCTATAAATCTCTATGAAATTGATTCCGTGCGCGGCAACACTGCGGCCTGCAGTAGCGGCTCGCAGCGACCGCAGACTGCAGCGCCAGTGGTGTCGCGAACCGCAGATAGTTCCCACGTACAAAAATTTCGACTTTTTCGGAAGATGATTTGCATTTTAAATTGCATTTGATTGCTAACTTTTAAACTTTCGCGTTCCATGATATAATTATGTACTTATACGGGAATTAACGCGATCACGAAAAGGTATTACATACCTCTGAATTGCCTGACGTTTCGACCAGGTTGCACTGGCCGTGGTCACAGGCTGACTGGCTCAGCGGTGCACGCCCTCCGTCGTCGAGATCGTGAGGTAGAAGGTTCTTCATCCACCCGCACATTTTCGATATTTTTAATATTTTGATTTCGCCATGTACCGTCACATACTATACTAACAGTGTCCCTATTCTCTAAGCAAACCGATGTGCCCCTATTCTGGTGTTCACCCGACTGCGCATAAAAGCGAGGTGGCATGTTTTTTATCACTGGATTCCACGCTGTTGATAATTTGAAACCATCTTCCCGATTGAAAGTTTTGTGTTTTTTAATTTCAATCGCTTCACGTACAACTCTTGAGTAAAAGTGACGTTCCGTGGAGTGAGTTTCACCGTACGCAAGTCCTCTCCACGGAACGTCACTGGATGGATAAAGAACCTTCTACCTCACGATCTCGACGACGGAGGGCGTGCACCGCTGAGCCAGTCAGCCTGTGACCACGGCCAGTGCAACCTGGTCGAAACGTCAGGCAATTCAGAGGTATGTAATACCTTTTCGTGATCGCGTTAATTCCCGTATAAGTACATAATTGCATTTGATTGCTTACATTGCAGTTCATCTCTTTACTCATTATGTTATGTGTTTTTATTATGTTTTTATTACGCCATCCTCACACCATATATTAAGTGATACAGAACAGTAATTTAACCTAATACCATACACAGACAAATATGTATGCAACTTTTACATTATATTCAACTTAACCTCCTACTGAGAAGATACAAGCTGCTATCAATGTATAAAGATAACTTACTGTTTTGTGTCTACTACTATGACCAGGGGATATTTTTCATCATAGATTTTTTCTAATAAGTGATGTCAGCAAACTCCAATAAAATATAGTGAATGATGTGAATGTACCTGTGTTTCCAAACTTTTGTATGGTAGAAATATGGGAGCAGGACTCAGCAGTAGCTCAAGCGGATGCCCAATCCTTGGTGCGTGATATCCAATCTGCGAGTCTGTATTGATACCAGTGCCAAATACCTTGTGCTGTTCCTTTGTCTTTATAGATGTTACTGTAAAGCCATAGCCTGCTGCCATGTGTGTCACCTGGAAATGCAAACTTTAAAACTATTATGCATATGCATGCATATTATTTTGTTTGCTATGAACATCAAATGTAATAGAAGTAAGAACACTTTGGGACATTGTATTAGCAGATAAATGCAGTGCTTCTGTGACAATATAGCACTGTCAAGCCCAAATCTGTTTCTCTTTAAGAGAAAAATGGTAGGCTTATTAGAAACTTATATAAAATAACTTGTGACATCATTGTTATCATCAAATCATATTACTTTTAATGATTAGTTTATCAATTAAAAAATAACAGCAAGCCAAAGAAAAAAATTAGTTGTCTGTAAAGTCTGTTTACGGACGATAATTTTACGTGATAATGTCATAAGAGAACAGTGGAAGAGTGATAGATGCGTCACAAGCCGAACGCTTAGGCCGATCATGCCTCTCTATCGCTTGTTCCGCAGTTACATTCCATTACAAAATGGAGTGATCAGTGCATTATAAATAGAACATGTTGATATACACCATTTTAAAAAATGATTAATCTTGAAAATGGAATAGTGTTGTAAGGACTTTACTATACCATCCAAACAAATAAATCTTCTTAAATATTACTATGCTCACATCAAATCTCTCAGCAAAACTTGATCGCATTGGGTGCCAACAGGAAGAGAAACTGTTCCTATATTGTTTTCTGCCTTTTTTTCCGCGAGGCATATGGACGCCGAGCGCACCGGTCTCTGCCAGTCCCCAGACATACATGCGACGGTCTGTGCTCTTGCTTACGGGATATTGGAAAACTGAAACATACGAAAAAGTCGAATTAATACAAGTGGATGCACTTTCGATTTATAGTAATATTGATTATTCGAAACATAAATGTTTGAATGTTAAGTTCCAATAGAACTTATTTTTATATTATATAATTGATTTATATACATTTAGTTCTTTTTTATTAAATAAAAATAATGTTTACTTGGAAGCGATTCTTCTTCATCGGGATCTGGTATTTTCTTCTTTGTGGTTGCATATAGACGGTTTCCAATAGCACAAGGGGTTCTACTTCTTAGTATCACTTTTATAGTATTCATATTATTAAACTTTGAAACATTTTCTAATAATACAGATGTTTAATTTTTGAAGTTTTCTCTGAGTTTTGAGGTTAAGTGCGAGATTTGACTTTTTATAATACATTCCCATACACGCAACACATTTTTATGTATGCCCTGTCATTTCTATATGTTGCCTGCCATACATATCTATCACTAAGATTAATAAATTTAAATGAGATTATCGCATTGCCTTTCAGGTAACTTCTCACGAGCCCTTCAAACAATTATTTTAAAACTTCTTATTTTTCTTCTTTGGCCATTTTCAACCGCTAAGTTGTACGCCTCCTTAAGCCATCTTCCTCGGTCTTGAACAGTTTCTAACCACTTTGTCCCTCCAGTCTTTTTATGTCGTCATACCAACGTATGACGATGCATCTCATGATCATCCTCGTGGACGATACTCCTACCAGCATTCTCTCAATTGCTTTTTGGGCTACCTCAAGTTTGTGGAGGATCTCCTTGGAAGACTCAGGTCCAGTGTATCTTAACGGTATACGTGAATATCGATAAGATACACTGGTCTGGTCGTGAATGAGTTTAAAAGCTAAATTCTCTCATTCACAATTGATGCTTTTAAAACTTCAATTTTTGTAAATGACGTACCAAATTCCAGATTACGGAATGCTGTTTTACAAACATTGGTAGTGTGTTTCCGAAAGTAGAGATCGGCAGTAAACTGAAACCCCAAGCCTCTGGCTTGAGTAATGCGCTGCGATAGGACCCCCTCCTTATGATACTGATGATGATGTACATTACATTAAAATATAGTTTCTCCTTCTCCATTTTACAACCCTATTTATATCTCGTTGCAATAAGTCATGATCGTCATTCTGTTTCACCTCACTTATCATTTTCAAGTTGTCAGCAAATAACAAGGGTGTTGACTCATTGACGATAATCGGTAGATAAGTCATTAAAAATCATTCAAATGAAAAGGAGGGGGGCCCAAGTTACTCCCTTGACTCACTCCAGACCACGTAAACTAAGGTTCGGAAAGGCATTAACCCTTAGTCCACATACTGGCTTCTATCCCGCAGATAGCTTGCAAGAAACGCTGGACTGCATATTTCACGTTGGCCAGTTTCAACGTGTCGGAAGCCTTCCTGAAATCAAAGAAGGCAATATCCACTTGCAAGCTGATATCAACCGCAGGCACCAATTGCGTCATCAGATGCAACAAGTTATCTGTAGTCCCACGCCCATGACGAAACCCATGCTGCGAGTTGGACAACTGAGCCTGGGGGCATGTGCAATGTAAGCAAGCCCCAGAGCTAAGACTAAAGTATGCTATTTGGCTTGTTGGACTGATAAATGGAAGAGCGAGAGAGCTAGCGCATGTGTTGAAAAGGAAAAAAAAATGTGGCATGGAAACAAAATGGAAGGGCACGGTAGCTAGCGAGATCGGAGAAGGATACAAGTTCTATTATTATGGTGGTGATGGTAAGAGAAATGGAGTGGGAGTAGTATTGGATAATGTTCTGAAAGAGTGTGACGGATGTAAAGAGGATAAATGATAGAAATAGTGGTTCGGGAGAGCCTAATTCCGAATGTTATTAGCGTGTATGCACCTCACCAGTAAAGAAAAAAATTGGCAAGATTTAGATACGGTGATGGCTGTCGTAGGTATTTCAGAGTGAGGAAATTAATTGGCACGTGTGAATAGCGAATGAGGATTATGAAAGAGTACATAGAGGATGGGGGTTTGACGATCGAAATAATGAGTACTGCAGTTGCCTTGTTCTTTGACATCGCGATTGTTAATACCTGGTTTCAAAAGTGACGAACTGTGCAAGTGGTGCCCGGGGTACCCATTAGCGACGCAACATAGATTACTGGTAATGGAGTTGAAAACGAAAGTTATAGGGAAGAGAAGAAGAAAGAACCGATCCCCTGGACGGATCAGGTGGCGAATGATAGAGAAGGATGGAAGAAAAAAACCCAAATTGTGAAAAGGGCAAGATGATGTCAGAATCGATGTTGTTGTTGATCGTTGACCGTTGTCATTCCTCTCCCTCCATGGAACAATAACATCACAATAACTCCTGCAATGCCAAATTCTCCAACGATGCGATGTGACTGTAAAAATAAATAAATAAAAATAGCCTTTATTTACTCTGACCATATTTTTAGCATATAACTTTAAATTCTAATTAATTTTAAAATTATGATGGTTTCCGATATATTGTTTATTGTTTTGTAAAATAAAAAATACAAAAATACCATTTAACACCGTTTAATATACGAGTATGAGAGATACTGACATCAAACATAGAAGAATAAGTTATTTTATTTTTGAGAGCAAATTCGCACGCATCTGTGTGTTTTGGAACAGAGCCTTGATGAGACTGCGTATTTCTTCAGTTCTGAAATGGATGGCTAGAGGGCCAGTGCCATCCTTCCAATGGTTTTCTATATCCTTCAATGACCCGCCGAGCACGAAGATCAATTCTTGAAGCTTAGTCCAGCATTTGACGTATTTTTCTATATCTTTTGGACTCTAGAAAAGAATAAGGTATCATTAAAACACGGGCTTTAAATTAAAAGTTTATTTTGCCTATGGATATAATAGATGGCACCACGGCTACCCCCGAAAGGACAGACCCTTAAACTCCGTCCTCCCGAGCACGGGAGCATTTCCCCCTACTACCTACTAATAAAACCAGATCAGAGAACACACCCACCCCTTGTTTCGTAAATGTTTAATAATAATAATTTCTCCTAGAAAACTCTCAACTATTGTAACCCTCCGTTCCAGTCTCTGGCCGGTCAAAATTACGGGGTATGGGGGGTCTATACTAGATCAGTGCTAATCAATTCAATTCAATTTATTTGTGAACACAGGTTACAAAAGGTGTTACATTTTTAGGTAAATCTGAGATCTCTATGTCCTACCACTAACAAGTACAAATTATAATACAAATTAAATTCATGCAAAGGTACATACATTGAAATAAAAACATAAGATGTAATTAACATTTGAAATGAGTGTATATATAATGTCATTTACTAGTCTATCATTAAATTATATTGTTCAGAAAAATTTTAGTGCTAAATATTAATTTTGAAAAAAAAAAATTAATAATAATTAAAGTTGGAGCCGACATTTATTCGCTTTCAAATGTAACGATTATGCCATTAAGTTACTGCCAATTCCTGTTTGGTAAGTTTTCAATATTTTCCCCAATTATTACTACTTTATGCCTAGTTTACCCCTGCCTTAAATCACTTGAATAACCGTAGTTAGTCCATCTACAATATAATCAGAAATTTAAAATTTATAATACCCCCGACTCGAAAATCCCTTTAACGATTAGAAAAATGCTGATGATCTTCAACGGCTGAACAGATTTTCTTGAATCATATCTCAGAACACTCTAGATCAAGTCACCTTTCAAACAAAAAAAAAGGCATTTAAATCGGTCCATTCGTTTGGGAGCTACGATTCCACAGACAGACACATCGAACTTATAACAAGGGTTAAAAATAGAAGAAGAAAGAGAATTCGAATCTCCCGCACAATCTGCTAATCGGATTTTGGTTAAATATTTCTCAACAATGTGTCTCTGGTGTATAATATTTTAAAATGGAACTTACTTGGAATAAATGTGGAGCTTTCTGTACAACAACAGTGTACATTTCAGTGAGCTGTGTTGCCATCTCCATGGATATATCCTCAACCGTACACACGCGGTGAATTAACTCCTCTACAAACATGTCTACAAGAGTTGCCATCAACCTAAAATTAATTTTTATGTTTGATATACGTTAATTATTTTGGCGAGATATAGTGCATATTTAAATTTGACATTAAATACTAATACATCAACAAAACAAAATTATAATAAACGAAAACAACATTATACAATCATTTCAGCCAAATAAAAATAATAAAAACCTATCATAAGGTGTCTTATTTAGACTACGCCCATATCCGAAACTCTTTTTTTTTTTTTTCTTTATGAAAGACAACTCCCGCATTAGGAATTACTCCTGTGTCGCGGGGGACTTTACAAACATAGAAACAACGTACACAAAGAACACCCAGACTCAGGTGGGAATCAAACCCACAACCTATAAGCATAGCGGTCAGGGTCACTAACCACTACACCAACAGGCCAGTCTTTTATTTATATACTTTTATAACATACTTTTATAACACTCCATCTATCCGAAACCGTAACCAAATCGCGGTTACAGTTTCGGATACATTTTTATTTCAGACTAGCAGCGCCCCGCGGTTTCGACCGCGTAAGTCCTGCTCCCGTGGGAATATCGGGATAAAAAGTAGCCTATGTGTTAATTCAGGTCTCCAGCTATCTACATACCAAGTTTCATCGCAATCGGTTCAGTAGTTTTGGCGTGAAATAGTGAAACATCCATCCATCCATCCAAACTTTCACATTTATAATATTAGTGGGATTGTTGTGGCGACAGTCGCTACTTAGGAGTACTAATGTACTACTGTAAAAAAATATCCCAACAATTAACAAATCACTACATAATAAAAGATGTGTTTCTGCGTATAAACATCTGATGCTTCCTGAAGGGTTTGGATTTCCATTTCTACAATGGTTACCTTGTGAACACGTTGTTCGGGAACACACCGATCCACACGTTCTTCAATAAATGTAGTTGCCTTAAGCATTGTCGTACAGCTGCCTCTGCATTCTCGCTCAAAACATCCTTGACTACAATGCAATTAAGATCTGTAACAAATTTAGATATTTATTCATTTAGATCATTATTATTTGGGGTGCTGATTTTAACTGTTTGACACCTAAGTTGTTTACAGCGTGTAAGTTTCAGTTTTGTGAAAAACTTATAAAAACGTCTTTCTGTCGATACTTATCACAATACCAAAGATAGTTCATCATAAAATGCAAGATTAAGGCTTTATAGTCATTAGTTTCATTTGGCGCTACGCAATGTAAACGTTAGAAACGTAGGTACCTATTCTTTTTGTGCTGTACGGTGAACTACCTTAAACGTTCGGTGCCGGCAGGACCAGCTGATGGCATAAAATGTTTAAATGTTGTTTGATTGATTACATTGCAGTATTTGGCCGTATGCGGTATTTATTCCTTTTTTTCTCCTTAAAATGTTCTGTTTACTCATTGTGATATCACTTTTAATCAAAACAATTTGTAAAATTATAAAAAAAAAATAATGAATTTTCCGGCAGAACATTCCAATGCGTCGACTCAGAATGATGATCTGAATACACTATTTCAGTATTCGGCACGGTGTTTCTTACACCCTGTATTGTAAAAATCGCTTAATACAGTCACTTACTGAACCTCAACTTAGTCAATCGCTGAATCACTCAATAATTCCTTAGAATACTTATATACTAAACAAGTATACAATGGAATACATTTTTTGTTTTTTATGGTATAGGGGACAAACGAGCAGACGGGTCACCTGATGGTAAATGACTACCGCCGCTCATGGACACCTGCAGTTCAAGAGTCTCAAGTGCGTTGCCGGCCTTTAAGGTAGGAGTAGGGGGAAGGTGGTAGAGGGAAGAAGGGGAGGGAGAGAAGGGTTAGGGCCTAAGGTAACCTCACTCACTCGGCGAAAAGCAATCATTGCTTCACTGCCTGTATTCTGTGAGGCCGTGGTATCACTCCGGTCGAGCCGGCCCATACGTGCCGAAGCATGGCTCTTCCATGATAATAACATTAAGACTAATCAATTATATCATTATAAAATATATACTTTAGTTTTTTAAGTAATTAAAAACTTTCGCTTTGACTTTAAAAAATATACTTACTGAAAGAACCTATATAACAATGTTAGAAAGATTGTTCAGAAATTTCCTATGCGCTGTACATAGCCAACAGCCCTATACCAGGCCAGGTCCACTCCACACTTTAGGTATAAAGCGACCAGTACGGGGCGGGCTCGACTAATCGTGCCAAAAATTCAGTGGGCTGCCGCGTGCCAGCCGGGTTCCACGTTAGTTCGATGCTCACTTACGCGCTGCGTCGCGTCATCCGTTCATATCTAGACTATCGAGTTAATTAGTACCTAGCTTAGGTTTATTTGTTCACAAACATAGAGTAATATGCACATAACTTACTAGTAATTAAATATTCAGATTCATTCATTAAAAAAATTGACAACCCTAACGTAGCGGCGTCGTAAGAATAGAGAAGAGTTACGCGATAGAAAGGAAAACTTCTAGGTGAATATAACTGTAGGTAATTAACTATTAAGTAAATTATTTTCGTCAAATCATCGCAAGGAGCAATTTAAATCATCACTAGGAACAATTTTAATCACATTTGAAGAAATTTTACTACCTAATTTAAAATTTAAGGCATTTTTATTAACCTACTTCAAAAAAAGAAGGAGGTTCTCTGTTCGTCGCAATCTGTTATTAATTTTTATGTATGTTACCTGATTACTCAAAGATGACTGGACCGATTTGGAAAATTATTATTTCTTTTGTTTGAAAGGGTATGCCTCAGAGTTGGTCACATTGTCATCTGGTCAGAATCTGATGATGGGAACAAACATATTTCCAAAAAGAAAAAACAACATGATAAAATCTGCGAGGACGAATTAAGAACGCTAGATCCGATTGGGCTATTTGCTATTGATAAAAAATTTAAATAAATAAGTTCTAACGAGAGTAGAGAGCACAGAGTCTACATGAAAATGTAGCTTTCAGGGAACGCGTTTTTAAATAAGTCTACCGAAAAATGGAGACGATTTTAAAAGAAAATATTCAAAAGACTTGAATGCAGTTAATTTTTGCCAGAAATAATTAGTGGTGTTTAAAGACCCAGTAACCGAAATTAATGAAAAATGAAATGCATTCGACTTATTACATCATCTATGCAAGCATGACTTGCTAGGAGCGTATACTAATGTTAGTAGGTATAGCTTTAAGGATATACTGCACATTACTGACGAAATCTGCAAGCTGTGAGCTTCAGCAAACTGAAAATACACACATCAAAAGTGTCTAGGGATCAAGTACATTTTTAACTATAAAAAATTATCCAATTAATATTTACCAAATCTAGTCTTCCAGACTGGCTTCTTACTTTAATTCCTAATGTTTAAGTTATTATATATATATATTTTTTTCTATATTTTGTAAATATTAAGAAAAAATGCATTTTTTGCAAATTGTGGGAAAATAACCTAAGTTAATGTCGTCAATTACATGGCAAAAAGGCAAAACTGAGGATTTAAAAAAAAAAATTGTAAAGATAAAATAATCTGTGTTTCCACCATTGACACGAATCACACAATTACAGCGATTTGGCATGTTTAAAATCAGTTCATCAAAATCACTTTGAGGAATGACCATATCCCATGCGTGCTCAATTGGGTTGTCTGGCGATTGAGCAGGCGATCTCGTCTGCGAGTGTTGATGCGAGATCGTCCTCCACGTCGATCGGCCACGCTGCCCTGGTACGATAGCGTGTCCAGAGGCGGCTTATGACGTTCTGCGACAGCCACAGTACATTCTCTGGAACTTGCAACATTCCGCCGGCACCATCTCTTCTCGTGTCAAACGATGTCGTCGCTCCATATCGATGCATTTTTTTGCAGTTCCGATGCAAAAATTGTAATGGTTTTGTAAAAACGCTATTACGTGTGTAATTTGTAATTTTATAGGAATCCTAATTGACAGTTGATTTTCTATTTTTAAACAAAATTTAAAGAAATTTCTTTATTCAAATAGTGAAATTCACTAAAAAGAATAAATAAGGATTCAAAAAAGTTAAAATAATAATCCTCAATTGCGACAATACTCTAAAACGTACTTGATCCCTAGACACTTTTGATGTGTATAATTAAAACCTATCTGCGTTCAGCAATGAGTCAGAAACGTCATTCTGTCCTTATGATCCTAGGAATTGAAAATAAAACTGCTCATGGATTCTTTCGCAGAAAAACGAGCAAGCACGCCGTGTAAGCAAGTTTATAAAGAAAAAAATGCTGGGACCTAAACACACACACCTGGGACTGTAAAACATTTCTTGATTATCTGTTATCTTTTCTGGTTAGGTACATGTTTACTATATTTAATTTTACGTCACAATAATTCTTTAAAAAAAAAACCGACTTCAACAAAAAAAACTATTTCATAAAAGACTTATATATGGTTTTCTCATGGATGCCATTGTCAGAACTGGACCAAATTGAAATGGGGAAATTTTTATTTGAAAGCTGGTGCTTTCAAATAAAAAAAGAATCATCAAAATCGGTTCACCCAGTCAAAAGTTCTAAGGTAACAAACATAAAAAAAAACATACAGTCGAATTGAGAACCTCCTCCTTTTTTGAAGTCGGTTAAAAATGAAGAAATTATTAGCAAAAATAAAAGTGAAAATTTATTCTCCTAAAAATGCACCACATTAGGTATATATTGCCATTTCATTTTTTAACAATTAATCTTAAACGCTGGAGAGAGGGGACGCCACTATCAAGTTTCTGCCCCAGTTCGAAAAAATCGGAGATCCGAGGCTGACTAGACATCTACAGAAACATTTAAAATATCTGAACCTTAAAGGGTTTATAACCTGTATATTATTTTAAAATTGAGTTGCCGTAATAATATTTGAGTACTAGCTGCCCCGACTTCGTTCTGTCAAAAGTTATTGATTGACGTCAAATGCTTGACAGAGGAGTGAGGACATGTGTTTTAATTATTATTTACTCTGTGGTTTGTATAGGAAAAGTGTTGGTTTTACTATTTTCCTCGCAATTTTTACGTTTTTACTCTCCATAAGAACCTTCCTTGTGCCTTAACGAAAATATGAAAAAAAATTAGCAGAATCTATCGAGAAGTTTTCGAGTTTTGTGCTGAGCAACACAGTTGGCGATTCATTTTAATTTATATAGATATGTAGAAAGCTATGCATCTATTTATTAGCATTTTGGTCATATAAATCTTCAGAACCTACCTGAAGACCTAATATTATCAAGGATCTGCTTCCGCTGCTGCTGCATGTGGATAGTCAAGTGCTTATATCCTAGGTCACGCAGCTTCTGTACCAGGTCCACAAAGCTTATGGGGTAATCAAGCTCTCGTCCTTCCATAAGAGTTGACCACTTATCTCCAAATGTTTGAAGGTTGTGTGCAATATACATGCAGTTGTTGTGAAATAATGCTGAAAGTAAAAAAATAAAAATTTGAAAAAAATATGTTTTATAATGAAAGAAATTAATGAATGAGTTGATTAATTGAATGATGAATAAATGATAACCCCTGAAGAAGAATGGAATGCCAGTTTTATATTGGTTCAAAAACCCTATATGATGCAGATTATCATAAGCATCTTCATCATCAAAATAATAATTTATACAGATTAAGAAACTCACCCACGTATTGTGGAATGGTTTGTAAATAGTTCTCATGATGATAGGGCACTACAGCATCATACAACTCAAAGACCAATCTAGTAGTATTGTACAGCTTTTTACACACTACATCAGAACACTGCACAGCCTGCTCCATCATCATATACACTAAATCCAACAACTCCTGGGCAGTCTTTGAAATCATACACCTTGGAAAGTAGAACAAACTCTTTGGAATTGTTTTATCAAGAATATTCAAAGCTTCTGAGCCTTCTTCTGTCTTTTTTGAAGAACCTCTTTTATCAGGAATGCTTTCAACACCAATAGACATGGTGATACTTAAATCCTTTAGCATTATACTCCTTGCAGTCTCCAAAAAATACTGGCTAGACTTACTAGCAAATAAAACATCAATATTTTTGATATATTTTAAAATAGAGTAGTTTTCTGTAAAGAACTTGACTAAGACTAGAAAATTCTGAAAACCTTCTATTTCTGAGGTTATTCTACCATAAGTCTGCAGTTCATTAATATTGTTCGGTATTGTATCAATCAAACAATCTCTCTCCAAGATAGCACTGAATTCAGAACTGATCTTGTTGCCGACCATCCGCATAATGGTTGTGTCCCTCTTAAACTCAACATTCAGCTTACTATTAAGATAATTAAATAATAATCTTAAATTAGATATGACAGCATCATACGGTGGCTTGTAATTTGGCTTGTGCACTATTGCAATTGTCATGAGCTCTGGTGTTTCATCATACACACTGCAGTCATTGTGTATAATAGGTACTAACACATCATTTAATAAAAACTGAGAAAACTCCTCCATCTTTTCAGGAAGTTTCTTACTTTTATCAAGTGCATTTAAAATATCCACTGCTACGAATGAATCATCTATATTTAGGGTTATAGTTACTATAGTTTTACGGGCACTGGCTTTAACATTCCATGAGACCATACGTGTCCACTCTGTATATAAATCATGGAGTAAGCTATCCCATATCAATTGTGCATTGTTTTTAGTGTTTGCATATACTTCTAACTCCCTGAAACCCTCTGCAGGTAATTCTATGTGTTGTAAAAGATCATAGACAGCTTCCACAGCTCTTGTGAAGCTTTGAGCCTCTCGCCCATCGTCAAACTCTTTAACATATTTCCCACACTGCACTACATCATAGACTATGTTCATAGCAAAATTAATTTGTTGTAGTTCTTTGGTCAATTGGTCACGGTTCTCAATAGACCTAAGCATTTCAGCCATTGTCTGCTCCTCAATTTCTTGCTTGCATTTTTGCATGTCTTGAACAAGCAAATTACTTTCTTTACATAGCTGTGCACTTTCCTCCAATATTGAAGGTATATCAAAATCTGTAGTGTTCAAATATGTCTTCAAGTCAATTTTAAGTTGTTCAATTTCTTTAGTGATGAGAGGAATTTTGTCTGAAGGTTTCCAGTTTGTCTCATTGCTACCGAAAATGTCATTTAATATGTTGTTTACACTGTATTGTTCCATTTTAATTTTTTCTTTTAGATCTATCTTTCTTAATTGAGGGTTCTGGGTGTCTATCTCGATTGGGTGATTTGTGCGAATGTCTATGGTGTCTTGAATGATGCTTGTTAGAGCTTACAGCATTGCGTAGTGTATTAACTAAGAAACGCTTGTTTGCTTTTTGTTGTGGAGCCTTGATCCAACCAGAGGGACCGACGATTTCAGCTCTGGCAGCGCCTTGGACTGCTTCTCGCAATAATTCCTCTACAGCTAATCTGAAAAATTCAAAATGTTAACTAATTAATAATGTTATGTTACAAATTGAAGGTTAATAAATTCGATAAAAAATTGCTTAATCATTTGTTATTTTGTAACATTAACCGAAAATTGACAGGATATAACTAATTTACTGGCATAATATAAGCATAATTTACTTCTCTAAGGCTTCGTCATCTAATGGTTCTTTTTCGGGTTTATTGGTAACATCTTCTTTCTCTGTCATAGTTTTCACTACAACAATATTAAATAATACTACGGCACATGTACATACGAAATATTCAGTAGTTATAAATTTCCGTGGAAATCCATTTTCAATCTACGAGAAAACAAACACGTATCTTTTGACAGCTGTAGCATTTCATGCGTTCCAATATGGGATGGGACTACTGAAAATACTCTTTGATGAGAATGGTTCAAAATTATGGAACACGCAGTATTAAGTATTACAATGAAAAATATTATGAATTATTATAATTCAATTATGGTTACTCTAAGAGTCTTTAAAAAAGTAGAAATAATTCCATATGTGATATAGTTTTTTTTTTTTTTTTAAATCACAGTCCTGAAAAATACACAGCTCGTAATAGTTATACTATTATGAACGCATCTTAAATCTTAAATTAATATTTTACAACTGGCAATCATTTTGAATGCGTGGAGTGAAACGTCAGCCACGTACGATTGCCTGTCACCGATTCTCTGCAGCGTTACGAGAGTCGATCATTTAGTTGTTTAATAATAAGCATAAAATAAGGTAAGTCAAATCAATTTTGAGTACTATCTGATAACTAGATTTTATAATATCACTCACTTTATAAGGTTGCAGTAAAAAACGATAGTTTAATTCAAAAAAACTCCCTTGAATTTGTTGTTTCGTCTGCAATCTACATATGTATCAGAATTAAGCTCTTATTTTTCATCTTTCAGACATAATGACCGCCAAGCTGTTATCCCTAATCCTCATTCTTGCTACTGCGGTGACGGCAGAAGATGAACCGGCGGTTGCCAGGTTACTTGTGTCCAAGCAAGTACTGAACAAATACCTGGTAGAAAATTTGGACATTTTAGTGAAATACACTCTGTTCAATGTTGGAACAGCGCCCGCTGTAGACGTTAAGCTCGTAGATAATGGATTCCATCCTGAAGTATTCACGGTTGTTGGTGGGCAACTATCGGCGCAGATTGACAGGATACCCCCTCAGACCAATGTTTCCCATGTTGTGACAGTGCGCTCTAACAGATATGGTTACTTTAATTTTACATCTGCTGAAGTAACTTACAAGGCAAGTGAGGATGCCGCTGAGGTGAGTGTCTAGTTACTTTCTTTGACATACTTTCACTTATAATATTACACTGATGATGAAATGGTGCTTGTAAAAAATAATATTAAGAAAAAAGATATTGACAACTAGTTCTTAATAAAGGTAATAACTTTAGTAACTAAGTTTCACTGTTGAGATGTTTGCTATAGGTACTTTAATAATATGGATTGCAATTTAGGTTTAAAATATTAATTTATATATTCATGTATTTCTAAATAGACCTTTTAACTTCATTTGTTGCACTCTTAAAAGGGGTCTCAATAAATGTAATACATATTTATTGAGACTCCTTATTGATGAGTTCCCTAAACATCCTAAAGTAATAGGATCATATTATAGTAAAAAGTAGGTATTTGTAAACTTTTCAAATAGGTAGTTATTTAAACAATTTTACTGTAAATATATCTAACATATCTGTGTTGCGTAAGTCCCTTCCTTCAAAGATATGCATATTTTTTTATGTGCTTCTATTATGCTAAAATCTAAACATACCTACAGTTTAAAAAAAAAAAAAATGCTGCTGAGCTTTAAGCTAAAAGATTGAATTGTGTTTCATATTGATTGAGATCATAATCTTAAGTACAGCTCAAATTTTTTCTGATGTGGGACAGAATCATGGGTTTCTTCTCCATTATGTGATCTTGTCTAATCTGTTTCAGGCCCAACATGCAATCAGCAGTTCCCCTGGAGAGGGTGCTATTGTCGCATTTAAGGACTACGACCGCAAGTTCTCCTCGCATATCTTGGACTGGGCTGCTTTTGCTGTGATGACCCTCCCATCTCTGGCTATCCCCTTTGGCCTCTGGTACTCCTCAAAGAGCAAATATGAAAAACTATCAAAGCCTAAGAAGTCCCATTAGTTTTAAGTAGCTGTTAGCTAAGTAAGTCATTGTTAATATTGTATGCTTGAGGAAGGCTAATTGATAATAATTTTAATTTATACATAGAATTCATACTGTATAATAGTGTGTGCATGTGCATCATGATAGGTGAGTGTTACCATACTCAAATTGAATCAATAAACAAAAAACTGAATTCCTAATTTTAATAAAAGCATACTGTATTAGCAGTGATTTATCTCATTAGTTATAAACAACACCTTTGTTAATACTAATTTATATGAACAATAAAAAAGTTTTATAATGTTTTAGCTTTTTAACTGATTGCTGGAAGAGGTGCTCAATTTAACTTGTATATTTTTTATGTATGATCAGATAATCAACTTTTTATAGTCCAATAGATCTCTTTTGTAAATTTGTACGAAAAAAGAGTTGTTGAGACGCTGTGTATATGGTAACCACAGTTCCAATTTTAGCCATGCACCAAAAGATTCTTGTTGCATTATAGAATCCGATTTTGATTTGATTTTTTTATTGTAGAAATACCATATTGGCTGCTTAAATTTGAAAACTAAAATCTAAAATGGTAGATTTTTCTGTTGAAATTTGGCATACATTCGGATGTAAAAAAAAAAAAATGAAATTGATTATTAATAAGTATTTTTGTTAACTCGACATTTTGTATCGAATCGCCCCAATCGTAGTCACGTAACCGCTATGAAGCCCTAACTTACAAATATCTTATTCTTATTATTTTCTGAACTTTTTGTTTTTTTTTTATCTTTAAGTTTTTGCAATCTGTCTGATCGACATTCAGCAATAGGTTTGTTAAGATTTATCAGGCTTGTACACGGTACGAGTCCACTGACACGTCCGCTTTATTGTATCTTTCTTTTTAGTCTTCGAGGCAGTGTGAGCTCACTCATGAGATACTTTGCAAGTATGTTGGGATGTTTTATGTAGAATACTAGCAACGTGAGTCACACATTACTAGTATTCTTGTTAACCCCTCCAGCTAAGCTAAATGCTTGTGTTAGGAGTGGGTTCACGCCCGTAGTGCACTGGTTGGGGTTCGAACCCGCAACCACTTGATCGCAAGTCCGACGCGTTAGCCACTACGCTACCGCCGCTTTGTATTATTCTAGTTTTATATGCTTCCATACTCTCTTCAATTTCTCGTCTGGCTGTTTTTATATTCAGGTCATGATGCAGTCTCTCATTGGTTGTACGGTGCGCCAGCTATCATACGTAGCATTGTTGACTGAAATCTTTGTACGGTTCGATGTTTGAATTAGCTGATGTACCCCATAGTTGCAGGCCATAAGTCCAAACCGTTGTTAATATGCACTTGTAGAGTAGCAATTTGTTGTGTAGCGACGATTGTGACTTCCTGCTGACCATCCAGTACATTTTGTGCACTTGTTGACCCATTCCTAAGCGTTTGCTAAAACTATGCTTTCTCCATGTGAACCGTCTATATAGAAACATCCCCAGATATGTCACTTCATCAGCTTGAAGGACTTGCACTTGGTTTAGACTTACTGGTGGGCATGTAGTTCTACGAGTGGTTAAAGTAACTTGGACAAATTTAGTCTCATTAGCCTTGATACGCCAGTCTGAGCCCGTCTGATATTTTATCAAGACTGTTTTGTAGTTTCTGAGAAGTTATATTTGGTTAATTATCCACAAATAAAATAGCAGTATCGTCAGCGAAAGTGCCGGTAACGACTCCTCTGTGTGAGGGAGATCTGCTGTATAAAGCAACTACAGGGTTGGACCTGCCCTGCGGTACTCCTGCCTGTATTGCGTGTAGCAACGATGTCTTCGCCCTGTTTAACAATGAAGTGTCTGTTTTCCAGATATGATTAAATAGAAATAGTTTATTGGGCGGGTCTTTGTAATTTTGAACAGGAGCCCGGCGTGCCAAACTTGATTAAAAGCCATTATATCTAAGAAAGCAGCAGCACAGTATTACTAATAAACCGATATTAAACTTAACTCGTCCATCATTACGAAGTCGCAATAGTACCTACCAGTCGTGGAGCATACGGCGCGGCAGTCGTAAAGATTTTCATTCAAGGACCGACTTCTACGAACCCCTCGAAACTATCTTCTGCTGATAAAAAGTGTGTGCTATTAACAGGACAACCACATATCACATGTACGTATGTTGCGTATGCACCTAAATCCCCCATTTTCAGCCCAAAGCAAGTTCTCACCCCACTTTCACTGTTGGTAAAATACCTCCAGATACTTACTGACGGGAATCCATTCCAAACATAAGCGGTATCACGAAAAAAATATTCATCACCTATCTTAGGGAATTTAATCAAAGCGTTTGAAGATACGCCACAATTTTCTGTATATGACACAAATATAGCCGTCGCAGATAAAATGGATCATACGCCAATCATCACAATCGCAAAATGTCAATAACGTAATAAGGTCAAAGAACTTGAAGTTGCCGAAAAAAGCGTAATGTAAAATAAATAAAATATTGCTTAGATATTTTTTTAGATTTGTCCTAGTTCAAAGGGCGTCGGAGGAGCGTCCGGATGGGTTTTCAAAAGGTGTCTGTAAGGGGAAAATTATAATTGTTACATAAATCGTTAACAAGCTGTTTAAGTTAATTAAAAAATGTAAATGGAAACTGTTTTATTATAATTTTTTTTAGGGTGTCCGGGTAAAAATCGCGATTTCACACATGTGTCCGGGATTTTTGAAGTTTTTATCCGGCGTCGGTAATTTAAGTGATGGCAGGCCTACCCCATTAGTACCTTGACTCACGCATGTGAGGGTATGGTATGATACGAGTTTAAAGTGTATCCTGAATATTCCACATATTACTGCCGATCACCAGAGTACTGAGCAAAAAATTTTAGAAGGTCTGAAGGTGAAGGGTGTCACCTAATTGAGAGGTTGTTACACTTGTTACCCAAAGGTGATCCCCATGCTTTTACGGGCAGGCTCTAGAAGGGGTCCGGATGTCTTAATAAAAGCTATTTCCGGATTCCTCCTATTTAGGTGCAGTATGGCACACAATGTGGTTTTAGTCGGTTCGATTCCGACACACCACCGAAAGCTCCGGTGGGAGAACGCCCCGAGGAGGTCTCCACACGCACAATAAAAAAAACCGGACAGATTCAGTTTGGATTTGAAAAAATAAGAATGAAAAGCAGAAATATGCACCCGGCTTTCTATATTTCTGCCATTTAATTGATTGCTGTTGCCATTAATGTTGATGATGATGTTTGCTAATGCTGAAGCATTGCTAGCAAGCTAATGCATAAACGTGGCAAAATGCAAATAATCCTATATTTCTAATCACTGCATATTATAAAACAAAGTGCCCCACCGCGTATGTCTGTCAGTTCGCGATAAACGGAAAAACGACTGAACGGATTTTCATGTGGTTTTCACCAATAGACAGAGTGATTCATGAGGACGGTTTAGGTGTATAATTTGTTAAGATTTTGTGTGAATTTATAGAAATATGTTGATGATTGTAGAAGATGTCTCTGCTACCCGTGCGAAGCCGGGGCGGGTTGCTAGTTTATTATAAACGATTTATAAAGTTTCGGATTTTTAATAAAAAGTATTTTGTAGCTGCTGATAATGACCCGAAAGGTGATAGAATGAATAATCGCCGCAGAGTGCGAATCTGATATGATAATAGGTAAATGAAAAATCAAGTTTTATGAAACAATTTAATTAAAAGTGCTTTCATTGCTTGCTAGTTACATAAAATACGTACTTTATTCATTTTATTTGTGCAAAAAACTTAATTGTGTGTTGTTAGTATTGTAAACGCGTAAATAAGATTCTCAAATAACAAAAAAATGTAAGCGACTTAAAATAGCGAATACCTTCTACAATTAATCTACATCTTAGTACTTACGTATTTTACAAATTTATTGCCATCATAAAAAAAAACATTGGATTGCACAACTCCACAGGGTAACTAGACCTAATTTATAAGTTCGTTGATGTATCCATCTAAAAACACGCGTGAAAGACAGTTAACCCAAAGTAACGTACCTCCATGATATTTATTTCACAAAAGCCAAGTAGGTAAATAAATAACATAAAATGATATCTTGAAGCAGGTAGTGGATAACTATATAGTAGTAGATAATAGTAAAATCCGAACTTATTTAAAGTCTGCTCAAGATTTCAATTACCTACCTTAAAAAAAGGATATAATATGTATCCTCCTTTACAAAGCATAATATTCCTTGCAGGTTCCTTCATCAATCTTTCGTTTTCTGTCGTTTTTTTTATTAATTTCAACTAATTAGACAAGCAACTTGTACTTAGTAACCGCTTGTCTATAATATTATATTTACGTCTGTAAAACACTATGATTACAATAATCGTACATATCCAACCCTTTTTACACTTTTATTTCATAGTATCTTAAAATAATAGACTCAAGTTCAAATCACAATACTCTTCTAGAATATTGTTAAAATTCTTTGTTACTTAAGTAAGTACATACTACATCTAGGTACATTATTTTGTTAGTGTATACGTGAATAAAGATGTTTAGATAGTGACCATCGGACATCTTACACTATTGACTTACTGTCTTACTTTAAAATCACAAAAAAAGAAGAAACAGGTTCGAGTTCAACAATAGTTTAACAGTCCTCTGCAAAAAGTTCGATGACCTATGTAACTGAGGGTTATATCGAAATACAAGAAACTTTTATAAAACTAATATTTCCATACAATAATCATATAAACAACATTGTGATTCCACCCTATTCGATTCAAAATCAGTAGACAATTTGAAATCTGAAAACCCGCGTTAAAATTAAATGCAGCAATGTTGTTAAAATTAAACCATTTCGAAAACAATTAAAAAATGCCCATGTTATTGTTTATGGCATACAGCTATGAGACGATCCGGAGAACCAAGTCAAGATGGACAGATGAGTCAATTAATTGAATTGCACCGATTAGACGGGTCCACTCGTAACCACGATTCTTGATACCATGCAGTTTGTACCAAGTAAACGAAATCTAACTACCTACTCACAATCAAAAAAGTTTTGGTGGGTTTATAATATAATTGGTGCCAGTCCTAAAACAGATATGATAAAAAATACTTAAAAAGTACTTGAAAACAGACGACAGGACACTGTTATATCGATGACTGTACATGGTCTGTACTATCTACGAGTCATAGTCTCTTGGAAAGAAAGAAAACAAACAAGGGTCATCAATTTTCTCTCTGTGACAAATAGTTCTGTGCTGTGACACAATATTTTCACGCCTTTATCTCTAGTTCGTCAACCGGTTAGAGGGACGCAAGGTCAATACACGACTCTACAACTAATTTAGACCATTGAGTTATTATTACAACGGTTCTAGACACGCGGCAGCGTGTTAAGACAAATTCAAGAAAAAGAACTGGCGATGCAGCAGCCATGTGTTATGTTACACGAACCATTTGGAGCCACTTTTGACACCTTCATAACTCAAAAGTTATTTAATATAAACACATGAAATTTGGTTAATTTATTAAAACCCCTTAGGCTAACTAGAATCCCAAATTTCATAAATACACCTCAAACGGTCATTGAGATATTAACATCTAAAAATCAGTATTTTTATTACTGACTGACTGACATATAGACGTAAAACCTAACCCACTTCCAGATGACCTAGAAAGTTGAAATTTGGCGTCCAACTAGGTAATTGTATACATACAAAGGAAAAGTTATGTGATCTGAGTTAAAAAAATCGAGTGTTCAGAATTAAGAGGTTATATATTTAAATAGCAAACATTGTTGTAGCAGAGAATCAAGAATGTGTGTCTTAAATTTATTTTAGAATGTTGTATTATTTTATTTATATAAATAAATTTCAAGATTATCTACAGAACTTGGCTACCATTTAGATCTCAATTCTTTTGTTGGAAAAGTCGATAACCATGCTTATTTTTAACATTGAACTTGGCACCCATTTTCACATTTATGTTTTTGATGGGATTAGATTTAGACCATTAACCAATAGACTAGTATTGCAATTTCCTCAGTCACATTGATTAGGTTCACATCGTTAGAGTGACACTTCATACTGGTGTTAAGGGGTCCTACCTTATTATTATTATTACTTTATTATTATTACCTTATTATTAATCTAAAGACAAAATAGTGAGGAGACCAGCTGAGATTAGCTACAACCTAAAGCGCAGCGACTTCTTATCTGGCTTAAAAATATACAAAGTTACTGTTATGAAATGTTTAAAATTCAAATTTAGAATTTATAAAGACTAGCCTCTTTTCAAATTCAAATATTAGAATTCCAAATACAAACTGTTAATAACAAGCAAGTTGAACGATGTTAGTTGCTTATTTATCTTTTGTTTCATAAATGCTTTAGTGTAGTTACCTGAGATTAGATTGCTTTTATAAAAATAAAAGTCTGCGATAAGAATGGCGAGAAATGTAGAAATTTTACATGGTGGAAACAATATTTGACCATCTAACTAATCTTACTATTAATAAAGGCGAAGTAAGGATGAATGGATGGATGTTTGTTAGTCTTTCACGCAAAAACCGGTGAACGGATCTGGATGAAATCTGGAATAGCATAAGGCTACTTTTTATCCCGAAAAACTGTGTGGTTCCCGCAGAATAGATTTCACCAAAATTTTCACGCGAATGAATTCTCGGACAACGGCTAGGTAGTATTATAAATGCGAAAGTGAGTTTACTTGTTTGTTACGCTTTCACGCATCACCTACTCAACCGATGATTAGGATTTTTTTTGTACACGTTGTCAGGGATACACAAAAGGACACCAGGGTACCGTTCTTCTTTCATCCCGTAAAATAGTACTGTTCCGGAGCGATAGAAAAATAACTTTTTAGCGAGCGAAGCTGCGGACAAAAGCTAGTTGCTCATAAATGTATTACTGAAATGCCACATATTTTAGATGACTCATTAGGCTTTAAGGTTAGTGCCTTTATAAAATAAAGCGATTTAAATTTCGAAATGCGATATTACAATCGCCAAGGGTCATTACTCGAGTCAAGTTCTCACGTGCCAGGGCACGACGAATCGTTAAGATCGATTGATTAATTTTATGATACCATGATAATGTGTACGGTGGGTACAAGTACTTAATATTTTTAATAAATAATCGCTTTGATATTTTGACTTTGTTAAATGACGTCATGAAGAGATAAGTAGGGAGTTATCTAAGTAGTAGTCACTTTATTTTATCAACATTGCTAAAATTTATTTGCCTACGACAATGTACCCATTAAGGATAATTACATTGAATCAAGTGAGTTATTTATGTAGAGTAATTCATGAGGAAGGTTTAGGTGTATAATATATTAAGGTTTTAAATAAATTTGGTGTAGTATGACGTTGTCTTTGAAGATTTCGGAAAAAATTGGAGTCGGTGTAAAAAATTATTAGACTTTGTAAAAGGTCTCTGAATATTAATCTTACTTTCAGATAGACAGTTGTTTTCAACAATTAGAAACAATTAGTTTTACCTAATCGCAGTAAAACAATAAAACTAATTACTACATATTTTAGTCAAATCAACAACATTTTCAAACGTGTCCATAATTGCAATTTTATTACTATTAAACCATCAATCAAATAAAAAGTTATCTTTATGCATCGTTTTTTGTGTTTTGTTTTATGAATTTGTGTTTTACGTGTTGAGTATTTTTAATATTTACACCAAGATAGTTAGTTATCTTTTGTATCATGACTCATGAGTATGTGAGCATGGAGGCATTCTTCATTCTTTTCCTTCTCTTTTATGGTATAGGGGGCAAACGAGCAGACGGGTCACCTAATGACTACCGCCGCGCCGCCAATGGGCACCTGCAACTCAAGAGTCACAAGTGCGTTGCCGGCCTTTAAGGTGAGAGTAGGGGAAGAGCGGGGAGAGGGGGAAGAGGGAAGGGTTAGGGCCCCCGGTAACCTCACTCACGCACCGAAAAGCAATGCAACCATTACTTCACTGTAATTTTAAATTTCTGTTTTGTTAAAACACTAACAGAAGCTGTTTGTCGGGACATTTTGTATTTCGTCGGGAGTCTGAACATCAAATGGAATGTCGCCGGGACAATCCAGACGAATCCCGATCATTTGACAACTCTAGCTGCACTAAAAGAAACGAACTTATACCTAATTGTATATGCATACAATTAATAGTAAATTATTGTTCCTTCATATCCAAGAAAATAATTTGTTTTAAAAGTACCTTCTTGTTAGGCACAAAATAAATACAGAATGGCTACATATAAAAAACAACAAAAAACAATTTGAACCATAAACTTAGTATACTAACGTAATTATAAGTTTATGGTTTAAACACACGTTTCAAGGAATAACGTAAGTAGGTACCATTAGTCATTGTGTTAAAAGAATTTCCGAACAATAATCAAGGCTTATATATCTATCCAAAAAATACTACCAATATGTTCCAGTTTGTGTTCTTCTAAAGTATTGCATTTCCTAATCCGATACGGCAACGCGTCACAATCATACAAGGCCAAGAAACCCCACGTTCTATTGTTGGTGAATGTAAGCAACTGCAATTTGTCATAAATAGATTACGTTATGATCTCGTTTATATCATCCAATCTTTGCTAGACTACCATTTTGTAAACCTGGACAGTATTTTTCATTTAAATTTTTTATTTAAATGAAAAATACTGTCCAGTTTTTATTTTTTAAAAAGGAATGCAGGATGCTGTTCCTTGGTAAGCGCATTACTTGAGAACGGCTAGACCAATTTGACAAAGGTCACTAAAAGAATTAAAAAAAAAAATTACTGTGATTATAAGTGATAAAAGCGGTTTTTACATATTACTTTGAGTACGATTGTAGAATTTGAGGTTAGTTGACGGTATGTATTATTTATTATGATATTTAAAATGAACTTTAGTCTTAAAAAGGAAAAGACGTTCCAAATTTAATTTTAATTATTTAAAGGAAATTCGGGAAAAACTGGAAGTGCCCTATTCCATAAAAATAAAACAAATTAATTAACATTTTCACGGAAAAACTCTGTCGGGTCAGTTAGTAGTTTAGTACCTATTAAATAACTCTAATCCCTATTTTAATCTCAAAAATGTTCTCTTAACCTTCTTTTATTCTCATAAACGCTTGTTCAGGTGATGACAAAACGAGTGTGTTTTTTAAACCCCCAATGTTCCTACTGTTATTTTCACAACTTGGCCATAAAGTGCCTATCTACAGATATAATCAACATCAATGCGAAATGCACAACAACAACGGTGTGACATAGGTGGGATAAACATTTTCTGCAGCACCTACTCTGTGATAATTATACACAATATCAAGTAGGTACCTACCTAATTGCTGGTTAAAATACTCTTAAAGAAATCGTATTTTGGTTCTCATGGGCGGTTGAGTAACAAAGTAATATCTACACGTAGGTACGTCATTCATTTAAATTTAGGGTTTCGTAACCGCCAGCGAGCTTTCGAAACAATCCCAAAATCCTAAAGAACTTGTGAAGTAAGGACTAGTGTTGTTATATAGTTACCTACATAGAAACAAAGCTAAATGGAAGAAACAAAAGAAAGTCTATATTCGACTAATGACATCAATAGCGGTTACTTCGTGACAGTCTATAAAGGTACAATGCACGCCACCTGAGTAAACAATACTGTTTCATTTTATCAAGAATGAAAACTAAATAATTTTATTAACATATAACAAATTGCGACAGACGCTTCAAACTAAATCAGACTTATAAATTACTTGTATTAGATTTAAGCCAAGTAGGCGCTTATATTGTTCTTTATGGTGAGAAAAGAAAGTACCTATTTACAACTGCTGAGAATTTTTCTGAAGTTAGCCATTCTAGCCAATATTTTAAATGCGAATGTGAGTTTATTTGTTAAGCTTTTCCTTGCACAGTTTTAGCCTTAACTACGTAACCGATTTGAACCGATCACCATGAAACAGTAATCGTAGTTGACGGCAATCACCATTTAGGGAAGACGTTAATTTTTAATTTTCCATTATTATTTCGTTATCACTACATATTATAAAACTAAGTCCCGATAAGTAAGTTCGCGATAAACTTCTAAAGCATCGAACAGATTTTCATACGGTTTTCACTAATGGATAGTGATCCACGAGGAAGGTTTATGTGTATAATTCATTAAGGTTTTGTATACATTTGCTGAAATATAAGGACGACTAGCCACTGGGAGCTTTACTGCCGTGCGCCGCGTAAACCAATCGAGTTACTTATATGAAATCAATGTATTACGGAATTATTCGTCTTCAAACTATCTATTAACTATGACAGGAAAAAAAATGTACGCATATATGCTCTGCTACCCATGCGAAGGAGAGGGGGGGGAGGGGGGGATGCAACTGCATAGATTTAAAGCAAAGTAAATTCTGCAGACACGTGCCAATAACAGATGACGTGATGACTTTTATTATTTATAGACACTATTGCATACGACACCGCGTAAGATAGAATTCATTCATACACAGCTAAGACCATTATAATGTTATCAGTTTACCCACATTCAGTAAAAATAAGATAATTAAAATTATATTTGGAACGTCTTTTATAGGACATTGTATCATTTTTCCGCGTTGTACTTACCGACTTGTGGCACTTACATGCAGACCACGTGATACTTCTCATATTACATCTACGTTCTAAGAATAGTGAGCATGATGTCTTGAAAGTTGGTTATATTTAAATAGTGGAACCTTATGTTTAAATATTCATTTGAAATTTATGACTTTTTTGGAACTGAGTTGTTGTTATATTTTTTATTTTTTTTATGGTATAGGGGGCAAACGAGCAGACGGGTCACCTAATGGTAAATGACTACCGCCGCCCATGGGCACCTGCAACTCGAGAGTCACAGGAGAAGAGGGGGAGGGGGGGAATAGTGGGTAGAGGGGGGGAGAGGGGAAGGACGGGAATAAGGGAGAGGGAAGGGTTAGGGCCTCCGGTAACCTCACTCACGCGGTGAAATGCAATTCAAGCATTGCTTCACGGCCGGTTTTCTGTGAGGTCGTGGTAACGAGCGGAGTCGACCCGCCCATACGTGCCGAAGCATGGCTCTCCCACATTAACGTTGTTTGACTAAATTCAACCCTGTGATTTGAACGAGACAATCTGTAGAATAACTGAAGTCGACATAGCTATTGTCAATCGAAAATGGCAAGGGGCAAGCCAAATATAATCGTAGAGGGGAAAAGTTCTCAAGCGGTGACCATGACTTGGCTAGCTTGGGACGTCTCTACACAACACGAACCTAAAACGTGGTCATCTTCTAGAATCTAGAGTCTCTAGACTCTTCCCATCTAATGTGCACCTTGTTTGTTGTGTGTGCGCAAGTAATCAGATTTAGCTTTGTTCACAGCCAGTTCTTACCAGAAAGGAAGTGATCATTTTAAATTAATAATTAAGATGGATGGTACGGTATTTTAATTAGTAATTTAGACTGGTATAAGATGTAACGTCATCACAGATTTAAGTCTGATCCTTTACTTGCTTATGAATATTGTTGCCGCAAATTTGCGATGTCACACAGGATGAAATAAAAAAAAAACATTTTCAAAGCGTTTCATCAGAAAACCTTTACACGATGGAACATGGGTAATGGAAACGATAACGCCTTCTTTAAGGTAAGGCGGCCCACAGTTTCTCCTCATGTCCATCTGATTAGCAGAGGGTACAGTGGAGCGATGCGAGGGGAGGATGGATATGGATTCAGCAATCATTGTGCCGATAGTCATTTCGGCCCATGGGTTAATTGCTAAGAGCCTCGACCAACACCTTCAGAGGCTCACGTAAGGCAGCTGGATCAAGAGCCTAATGCAGAAGGCAGTCCTTCTCGACACGGCACGCATAGTGAGGAGGTTTCTGTCTCTGGAACCCTAACCATCGGTAGCTTGGTCCCTGTACCCGATACTGGTGGGACACTATTTTTTATATTTTTAAATATATTTTTTTATATAATAATGTAATTTATATGTTTTGTAAAAGTTAATAAAGAGAATAATAATAATCTTAATAATTAACGAATTGATAGGTATAATCAGAATCGTATGTTCCGAAGAAATGAGAGGTGGGTTTACCGAAAATGGGAACAAGCGGATCCATGTGTGAGTGATGGGCACTTACCGGATGAAGATGTTACAAATACATTTTGGCGTAACATCTGGTCGGTACCTGTCACTCATACAGAAGGTGATTGGATGCGAGATGTTAACTGATCATGTGAGAGTATACAAAAAATTGAACCTGTTGCAATAGCCACAGAGGACGTAAGTAGTGCAGTCCGTTCATTACCAAATTGGAAATTAGCTGGACCAGACGGACTGCACAACTTTTGGCTTAAGTGGTTCCGTAGCTCACATGCTCGTTTGGCATCTCAATTCCAATCAGCTTTGGATTCAGGGTTATTACCCCATTTTATGACCAGTGGCACAACCCGCTTACTCTACAAATCCGGTAGTGCCATGGATCCCAAAAACTATAGACCTATTACATGCCTACCAACCGTATATAAGCTTCTAACTTCCATTCTGAGACTCAAAATTACTACACATTTAAATAAAAATTCGATCATTTCTATTTCTCAGAATGGATGAAGAAGCGGGACCCGTGGCACTAAAGAGCTCCTTATCAAGGATATGGCCATTAGCCAACAGGTACGTCGTAACCGTAAGAATCTGTCGACATGTTGGATAGACTATAAGAAAACCTATGACTCGGTTCCACATACGTGGCTTTTGAGAGTGCTAGAGTTGTATAAAATTGATACAACTCTTTGCACTTTCTTGAAGTCATGTATGAGGCAATGGAGGACGGTACTTCGCTATCCAGGATGTCTGCAGATTGCGGCAAGCGATGTACCAATAAAGATTGAGCGGGGCATATTTCAAGGTGATAGTCTGAGTCCCTTGTGGTTTTGCCTGGCTTTGAACCCTCTCAGTACTCTGTTAGAGGGCTCAGGGCTAGGCTATAGGTTGCAGAAAGATGATCTAGTTATATCTCACCTTCTATATATGGATGATTTGAAACTACTAGCCCCCACTAATTTACAATTGATAGCGTTACTGAAGGTAACTGAAAACTTTAGCAACTCTATCAGAATGGAATTTGGTGTGGACAAGTGTGCAGTCATGCATCTAAAGAAAGGCATGATAGTGGAATCTGAAGGAGTCGAACTTTCCGATTCAAAACTCAGATCTCTGTCTGCCACCGAAACCTACAAATATCTAGGTATATCACAATCATTGGGAATACCTGAATCTAATATGAAACAAGCGCTGCAGGAGCGCTTTTTTGGCCGCCTGAAAAAAGTGCTAAAAAGTCTTTTATCAGGGGGTAACAAAATGCGTGCCTGCAACGGTTGGGTCATGCCGGTTCTGATGTATTCCTTTGGTATACTTAGATGGACTCAGACGGAACTTGATGCCCTTGACAGGAGAGTCCGTACACTGCTTACTGCATTTCGAATGCACCACCACCCACGTTCATCGGTAATGAGGTTGTATATCCCACGAAAGTTTGGAGGTCGAGGACTTTTAAACATTAAGACCTTACACAATCGTGAGATATACAACCTTAGAGATTATTTTCTTCATAATGATGTGGGAGTGCATTGTAATGTGGTTGCAGTGGACAACGGACTCACTCCGCTCGCTCTGGCTAAAGAGAACTGACGCAAACCTGTAGTTCTTAGTACTAATGAGCGCAGGGAGGTATGGAAGGGCAAAGCACTTCATGGTCGTTTTTATCGGGCCCTAAATGGGCCTGATATAGACTTAAAAGCGTCCACATCTTGGGTACGGTTCGGTGATCTCTTCGGAGAAACCGAAGGTTTTGTCTTTGCAATTATGGACGAAGTTGTTATGACAAATAACTATCGGAAATATATCCTGAAAGATGGTACGGTTGACATCTGTCGGGCATGCCACCGTCCCGGTGAATCTATCAAGCATATTATTTCTGGTTGTTCTTGTCTTGCCAATGGTGAATATTTGCACAGACACAACCTAGTGGCCAGGATTGCACATCAACATCTAGCCCTTAAATACAACCTTGTGAATTCAGAGGTGCCATGTTACAGGTATGTGCTCGACCCAGTTCTCGAAAATGGTCGAGCCACATTGTATTGGGATCGATCTATCATCACTGACAGAACTATTGTTGCAAATAAACCTGATATAGTGGTGATAGAGCGATTAGAGCGCCGTGCAATGACCATCGATTATCGCTGTTCCTCATGACGAGAATCTCGTGAAAGTCGAAAAAGATAATCAAATCAAATATTTGGATTTGTCTCACGAGATTGTCGATATGTGGAATGTCGATTCGGCGATCATTGTCCCGATTGTCATATCTGCTCATGGATTAATAGCCAAGAGCCTCGATCAACACCTTAGGAGGCTCGCGTTAGACGGTTGGATCAAGGGACTGATGCAGAAGGCAGTTCTTCTCGACACGGCCCGTATGAGGTTCCTGTCTTTGGAGCCTTAACCACCGGTATCTTGGTCCCTGTACCCGATGTCGGTGGTGTACTATTTTTTATATTTTTAAATATATATTTTTTATGTATATATTTAAAAATGTAATTTATATGGTAAAAGATGAATAAAGAGAATAATAATCTTTATTATTCTGAAAATGTGCACAGTTTACAATATAGTTATAATTCTGATAATGTGGGCTTATATATAAATCACTCTGACTTCTAAACTAGGTGTTTACCTGTATCTTAGAAGTCAGTGCCACCCACAGAAATCTAATGTAGATTTCTATGGTGCCACCCGTGTTGAAGTTTCATTACAATAAAAATATGTGGATTAAGCGCTATATTAGTAATATACATATAATAAAGTGAGAGTTAGTTTTAATAAACATGAGTATAGTATATCATGTATGAGTGTATGTGTGTGTATGTGTGTGGATGTGTCTTTGTGCGTGTGTGTGTAAGTGTGTATCCGTGTGGTGTGTGTAAGTGTGTATCCGTGTGGTGTGGTGGTGTAGATTAAAATGAGCGCCCATAGAGACGATCCTCAGTATTACGAAACTATAGTTTAAGGAGATATTAATGTAATTTAATTTTACATTCATGTTTATCATTAAGGAATTAAGGATTTGCAGTTTACATAGATCATTTATGTAAATGAGAAAACTATTAAGCATAAACGGGCAGGCTTATGGATTAATCCTTGTACTTTTGACTTGATCTGTATGATATTATTGATATTAAAGAACATACCTACTCACATAAAAACATGAGTCACCGTGCGTTATCATCAGGTTCATAATGAATAATGTTTATCGTTAAGTATAATTTGCAACAAAACATACTCTAACAGAGTTTTGCTTTCCGTATCAGTAAGCCAGGAAATAGAAAATCGAATATCAAAAGAGCGGAGAGATAACAGCGTCAAAACAGTCAGCGTCAACAAGTCAGATTATTGACATAAACCACATAGCTAATTAATGTCAACCATTTTGTAGCCATAGCTGTTGTATGATGCCCTAGATTGTGACACTTAGACCCGGCGGGCACTATGCCTACTTTTCCGTCGCTTAACACGCACGGTTGTCAAACTTGCTGCGGCCCTTGAGACTAGTTGAGACACGGCGCCGCGCGTTTATCACTACATATTATAAAACAAAGTCCCCCGCCGCGTTTGTCTGTCTGTCTGTTCGCGATAAACTGAAAAACTACTGAACGGATTTTCATGCGGTTTTCACTAATAGACAGAGTGATTCATGAGGAAGGTTTTGGTATATAATTTGTACCCCTGCGAATCCGGGGCGGGTTGCTAGTAAATAATAATAATAACTTCACACATCTCACACACGGTTTTCTGATCCCAAACTAGGCAGAGCCTGTACTATGGTAACCAGACTGCTGATAAACACACTTATATATTTCTATATACATACATATTATAGATAAATTATACCCAGACACAACAAATGATCATGCTCATCACACAGTTATTTGTCGTGGGTGGGAATCGAACCCACGACCTCTGGCTAACAGTCAGGGTTACTCACCGCTAGACCAACAGGCCTGTCGAAATTCGTACTACTCGTAACTAGTTTTCGGCCGCGCGTTTATAAATTAGTACTACCCGTAACTAGTTTCCGGCCGCACGGTAAAAAAATATCGCTGGCGGCATAATGTCGCGCGGCAGCGTTGTAACGTATAAGGTTTTTAAAGATATTGCGCCATGCACGCACTCAAAGTGCGGAACTCAGTCGCCGCAGCGTTGAAAGTTTGTATCAAGTTAGACCTGGTTAAAAACGGGTCTCCGCGCGGCTCAAAACCGTTAGTGTGCGCCTAGCCCTAAACTTCGAATAATTTACTATCGAACCGCTAAAGCAAGGCTGGATAATTAGCATGCATACGTAATAGATATCAGAATAGGTAATAACACGTGCAATTATGACTAACCTGTTTTAAATTAAAGGAACCACAATGTTTGGTCTACTGTAGGATTATGCAAACAACACCTTTGTTACTTACGTGTACGTGTAGGTATGGAATACTATTACATATAAAGTGATTTTAGTTTAGTACAAATGTTGCAAAACAAACTTTAAAACACAGTTGCATCGGACAAGTTTCTCTGAAAACATTCAAAATTGCACTTTTTTTATTTTCAAACATTTTGTACAGTATTGCTAGGAATGGCTGCATATTATATAATATGTATATTTTCAACTACTGCTATTATTATTTAAACCATTTAAATGCTGTATGCTTTAGAAGTATTTTATGATTCTTTAAACTAATCAAAATATCTCCCATATCATCACTTTTTACACCAAACTATCTCTACCTTCATCTATTTATTGTCGTCTTTATCCATCCAAAGGTTGCCTTTTTTTTCCGTGTCGATACCCCCACGGGTCATCACCTCATCATGGCTATTGGTGAAGTGGTATGTCGGAATCGAACCGACTAAAACCACACGATGTTCCGTAACAAGTTAGTCTATCGCAAGAGACTCGGGTATACCCTAGGAAGGAAGTCCCCGAGAACATCCAAAGGTTGCCTGTAGATTGATTTTAGCGATAAGGCCGCCCTTTGTACATATTCACTAGAATCTATATGAACTATTCCATGTAAAATAATTATTTTGGTGTACAATAAAGTTTATTCTATTGTGTTCTATTGCATTATGCTATTTCTGTTTTATTTCAATGGAGTTTTCGAAATCACTCGTAATTTTATCACTCTATTCTGTAGTTCTATCTATATTATTAGCGAAATCCGAGTTAGGTTAGTAAGGAAAGGACCTAGAACCGTAGGATTTCTAAGACTTTTCTAACCGACTTCATAAAGGGAGCAGGTTCTCAATTCTATTCTGTTCGGTTTTCTATTCTAAAGAATTGCAGAGTTGTAGCATAAAAAAAGTAAATATTCCAACCCCAAGGGTTGCAAAATAGATAGTAAAAGTTTAAATTTCAAGTGATTTAGACACGTTGAAGTTAATTGTAAATTTTTCAAGATAAGGGAAAACCAAGGGAGTGTTATTTTCAACGGCTCTCATCAATACAAATAAATAAAATTGAAGTGTCTGTTTGTAATGTCAAAAGACTAGTTTTTTTAAGCTCATAAAGTTATTTGCACGATACCTATGCCTAAAAATCAGTTTCATTTTTTTTATCTGTCTGTTTGTTCCGGCTAATCTCCGGGGAACGGATAGACCGATTTCCACGGGAGTTTCACTGGCAGATAGCTGGTGTTATAAGGAGTAACTTAGCCTACTTTATTTTGGAAAAAAATTTGGGTTCCGCGCAAAATATATAAATATGTACTGATGTACATGCGAGCGAAGCCGCACGGGAACTGCTAGTGTTATATATTAAAAGTCTACACAAACGTTCTTTACGAGAATATAAGATTAGACTCTAGAACGATCTCATCGGTCAAATCTCTTCAATCTTTTTTAAGCCACTGTTTTGCCCGATTTCTGAAACCATTTCGAAACGGGAGTTATAGATCGACACAGGCAGGTACGGTATTATCGATTACGAAAAATGTTAATTAACTTGAATTTCTTGTCATCTTGACGGCTCTACCACACTTTGTTTTGTAAGTCTTACATTATTACAGACCGTTATTAAAAGGTAAGGCAAGCACAAGAAAACAAAATAAAGCTTATGAAATATGACAAAACCTTAAAATTATTACTTATTTTGGTGTCATAAATATTATATTTCTGCTCGAGATTCTAACCAGATTCTAATAAAACCATCTCTAGAAGTAGCGTCTGTGAGGGCTCTGTTACCAGATTAACACATCTTTCAACACATTGTGAGCCTCGAGGACAGTCACCAATGTCCAAAATCTTATCTCTTGAATTAATTTGAAGGCCCTCGTCAAAACTATGTCGAAGAACCGGCGGTGTTGTAACCCGACACTCATACCACATAATAATTTTTGTGTAATCTTTAGCAGAAAAGATAATTTTTTGTAGTTTAAATATCCTGCGTTTACTGCTAATGTCAGCTTGTTTAGCTGTTATTGTTCTTCGCAATGCCAGCTCTCGAATGTGGTCCCTATCGTCAAATATACATAGGTTTTATATGTGAGTAAAAAAAAGCCTTTCTTTCGGTAACAGATTATACATCTCATATTTTCGGGTAAAAATCGAGAGTGCATAATCAGTTGAAAAATAAGTTTGGTTCCATCGATAAAACAACTTGTTTTGCTTGATAATAAACCAATTCAGAAGGCATGCTTTGATTGATTTCACGTAGTTGACAAATAATAGCACGTTTCGGATGAAGTAACAATAACAGCTACGTCGAAAAGCTTTTCAGATGACTCTAAAACACTTCAGTTTGGTTTCAAAACTATCATTTCGATTGCTTTTGGGGTATTTTCTCAGATTAAGGTACTTTTTGAAATAGGATTTCAGTAATTCAATAACTCTTTCCTTAGATACGATTGAAATCGAAGCCTTGGTCCAAATATCCTTACTAATCCTTCCTATCCTTACTAATATTATAAATGCGAAAGTAACTCTGTCTGTCTGTCTGTCGTTTTGACCATTTAAATCGGTTCAGTAGTTTTGGCGTGATAGGTGGGGATGAAAAGTTGTATGGAAATATCATCATATTTAGAGCTAGACGCTTGAAACTTATTTTTTAGGTTGTTGATCACTACATAGTATCACTACATAGTATAAAACAAAGTCGCTTCCCGCTGTCCGTCTGTCCCTAAGAATGCTTAGATTTTTAAAACTACGCAACGGATTTTGATGCGGTTTTTTTTAATAGATAGAGTGATTCAAGGTTTATATGTATAATACATGCATAATATAGTAGAGAAACACTGATAATTTTAGAGGTTTCTAATGTGATGTCGTAAATAAACACATTTTTTGCGCTTACATTGCAAACGCTGTCTGAACCCTACGAGATAGATCAAAATAATGTACTACAGTATTGTATACCTGAAAAAGGTCTACAAAAAAGTCCGCGATGGTATATGTGTAGCTCTTAAAGATAACCTACAATAACCATTTTATATCCTTTACTTTTTACGAGAAATAATGGCTTATTCACGAAGCGATTTTAAGCAATACTGCATTAATCCTTATCCAATTAATTACCTTAAATACATTGTACATTTAATATAGATCAATATGGCCCTTTACAGTACAACTTACAATCTTTTCGAAGATATTACAGATTTAATCTAGCGAGGAAAATAACAATTATCACCACATATTATAAAACAAAGTTCCCCGCCGCGTTGTCTGTCTGTTCGCGATAAACGGAAAAATTATTGAACGGGTTTTCATGCAGTTTTCACCAATGGACAGAATGATTTAAGAGGAAGGTTTATATGTAGTATACATGCATATTATTGTAGAGAAAAGTCGAGAAATTTAAAAATTTGTAATGTCATGTCGTGACAAACATATTTTTGTGCGCTTACATTGCAAACGCTGGGTAAACCTTACGAGATAGATCAAATTAATGTACTACGGAATTGTATATCTTAAAAAGATCAATAAAAAAGTCCGCGATGGTATATGTTTATCTCCTAAGGATAACCCACAGTAACCATTTTTATCTTTTACATATTACAAAAAAAATATGGGTTATTTATCAAACTATTTTAAACAATACAGTATTATTCCTAATCCAATTAAATACATTAGATCCGTTGCGCATTTCATGTACATCAAAATTGCCCTTTCCAGCATATTTTTAAAATGAACATCTTAGAAGATATCAGAGATTTAAAAAGCGGGGGCAGAGCGGCTGGCGGGCCGAACCGATTTTGATTATGCTTTTTTTGTTAGATAGGGAACCTCAAGGGTGGTCCCATGTCAAGGAAGTCAGGATCTGATGATGGGATCCTGATAAAATTGAGAGGAACCCTCGAAAATTGTAGGAACGAATAGTGTTTCTGTTTACTTTCATTACTTTATGAGGTTTTTGCGTTTAGAATCATCATCATATCATGTAGCTGAGCTAATGATGAAAAAAAATCAGATTATAAAAATCTTTACTACATATCACTAGATATTATAAAACAAAGTCCCCCGCCGCGTCTGTCTGTCTGTTCGCGATAAACTGAAAAAACTACTGAACGGATTTTCATGCGGTTTTCACTAATAGACAGTGATTCATGAGGAAGGTTTAGGTGTATAATTTGTACCCGTGCGAAGCCGGGGCGGGTTGCTAGTTCGATATGAATACACTATTCCACGCGGACGAAGTCGCGGGCGCAGCTAGTTGTTGATATCTTCAAAAACAATCCCTTGCATATATGAATTGGATGGATCCTTTCCATTATATTTCAATTTCAGGTCGTTCTTGACAAATAGAATAAATTTAAAGACGTCTCTTCTAGTTAGTACCTGCAGATCGTCAAGTTCTTTATATGGTCCTAATATAGCACAAGTAGTCTCACTACATACGTCTCGGACTTATTATTTAAAATCACAAAATCCTTAACACAATTTGCAACTGTACTTTTAAAGCATAAAAATTACTTTGGTTACAAAAAAAATAGTCAGGAGTCAAGTCGAGAAATTCCTCGAAACTAGTTAAAAATTAAGGCAATTTGCGGGTGGATACCTATTAAATTTAAAGTCAAACTTCGTGTACCTAATAGTATATAACACTTAGAGAAGATTTTTTTTTAAATGTAGTTCAGAAATCAAAGTTAAGGATAGCGAAATATCATAATAAAAATGAAAAAAATTCTAAACATTGAAGATCGGCAGAACCAAGATTTAGTTTTAAATTATTTTTGTAATCTACGATCAAATACGCAAATTTTAAGAGGTCTTGCGTTAAGAAAAACCAAAAAAAAATCTAGACTAGCTATAGACTTGTTATACATAAAAAATAGTTATTATTATTTTTTAAAACCAGTATAGCTAAATGACTACGTGTAAAACTATGATGTTACATACAGGTTTTGATCACTGTTACGAAGCATGATCAATATCGATTACATCAGCAATAAATTTATTAACCGCGCTGCTATTTTCACAACCAAACGAAGAAGTGTGAATTAGATGGTAAAACGAAAAATTATGTTTATTTTAATCGACATAAACCAGGTATTGGACTTTAGACTATTAGACGCCGATGCTAATTTAAAAAATAATATTTTCAGGACCGTTACCAAAGCCTGTTCGGTTTTTTTCATTTTCCGAGTTGCATAATGAGCAAACAGGCGGCATAGGTAGATAGGTAAGTGCGCCTCAAAAGCCCACTAATTTCATATGTTTTATGTTTTAATTTATTATTTGATTATGTACGTAAGTAAGTATTTCGTGTAAAAGAAAATCACAAAATATATAAACAGTGTTTATTTGTTACATTATGGTGTTACTAATCTATATATAACACAAAATAACTCACATAAAGTATATACAAATATAAAGCATAATTAACTTTTAAAGTTACAAATTACATAAAAAATGACAGCCATCAAACAATCACAAACGTAATGGACTTCTGATATCTGGCAGAAAGCTACCATTTTAATTACAGAAGGTAAAGTGCAAATGTCTTGCGTGTATAAATTAATAACTTCGTAGGTCAAACATTACATGATAAAATTATGTGAAATATGAATCGATATCTCTAGACCTAACTAACACTCGGTGCGCCTACTATAACAAATATATTGCTAAGACTCGTGAATACTAGTTTATTAAAGCGATGAAGAAATAACGCAGTAGTTCAAGGCCAAGTGAATGACTAACTCTGTTTCGTGGACACTCAAAATATCCGAACATAAGATCAGTTAAGTAGATTGCGGTTAAAACTATTTTTATATAGTATAATGTATGTATAAAAATATTGCGTTGATTATAATTACTTATTTACAATGATAGAAAAAATTATCACCACCTCTATCCCAAACGACAGTACCACATCCATATAATATGCATTGTATTTATTTTTTGTCGTGCGATATGAGGGGATTTGAGTTAAAACAATTACTTGATAAGATTGGGGAAATTCACTAATTCACTTAATAAATTTATATATTTATCGGATCAGGACTGTACGAGTGATTGGTCACGGGTGACGAAGCTCCATAATCCGGGGTCGTAGGCGTTGTGCTAGGAGGGGAATCCATAGGCTTCGTCAGCGCCGGCGCCACGTACTCAGGGAACCTGACACTAGACTCCTCTTGCAGAGGTGCCGGAGGGGTACAGCTCGGGAACGGGCTGAGTAACAAGAACGTACCGAAAGCGACTATCGAAGCCATAATTAAGACTATAGTTCTAGATTCAAACCCTGCTCTTAAACCCGCCCACGCAGCCATACTAACGAGTAACAACAGTACCGATATCCGTACTAGCCTCACAGCTGTAGAGTGAATCCTACCCCCGCCTACACCACTCATGTCGCAAGGACCGTAAGCGAAATATAGATTGTGTTTATCGCCCACGTGTTTAAGCATCATGTAGATCAACCCGAATGGTGCAATCAGCGGACAGGCGAGACTATAGACCATTGTAATTGAAAAAATTGCAAGGCTCCACGCGTAATGGACGCCAAATGGAAACTCGTAAAGAATGGCCTTCTTAACATAACTCTTTTCTGCTTTAGATTTAGATTGCAACAAATACCATACATAAAGGAATAATTCTGGAAAACGAATTAATTCCAGGGCTGTACCAATAAAGCCTGAAGTAATTACGTAATTAACAAAGAATGCCCCCTTGTCAGGCAAAAACACACAATCCCATCGCATAGTGTCATTTTCATGATTGAATGTCCATGTTACAAAGGCTTCAGCACTAGCAAGTCCCAAAGAAGGTAGAATAAGAGTCATTAACAGCAAAAAAGACACAGTTTTAGTCATGATAGAATAATTCTGCTGAGACTTGGTCCAATAAGAAAGGAATTTATCAGAGAATGATACAATTGCAGGCATGATTGCAGCCATCGTCCAGAGAAGTAGGGTTGGGAGGAAATCAAAGATTACAGTACTGATCCTCCCAGAAGTCTCTGGTTTAACTACCATTGTATTGAAAAGATTGACAACAATTGCTGGGGTAGTCAGAAAAAATAGCACAATAAACAGAAAGAAATTGACAATAATGGCTTTTACATACCAGACACCTGGTTGTACACTTAAATTTTCCCAAATAATGTCTGATGGATTTGTAGCATGACTTAAGACCCAGCCACGGTGTAAATTAAAATGGTTAATTACATGTTCAGCTAGCTGGTATGATGGCAATGTCAGGAATGCAATACCAAGTGGATCATTCAACACCATAGCTCGGCATCTCTTTGCTTCATCCTTTAATCTCTTTTCTTCAATGCTGTAGTACTCCAAAGCATCAACCTCTTCTCCACACCATTTTGGCTTGACAGTAATGCGTTTTCCTGTTTTCTTATAGTATGTGTCGCTATATATGAGTGCTTCAGTCACCATTTCTCTTTTTTCCAACACATCATTTAATTGGTTGATGTTGTAAGCCAACCGAAGATCCATAATTTGGATGTGAGGAAAATTATGGCCAAAATAGGCCCTTATAGTTGATTCACTCCTGTCTGCTTTTGAAATGTTAGTGATCATAATTGTTCCTGTCATAGAAGTTGGAGCTGGTTTACGTCCTGTACACCTTCTCATTATCAGGACAGATACTGGAAGGAATGATATGCTGATCAGGGTATGGACCCACAGCCAACTTGATTTCCCATTAATGTTTGACAAAGTTGTTCTACTGAAAGTGCTGGAATCTACATTTAGATCAGTTCCTTGGAAATTGATAGGTAAGATCACCCCTATGGATATCAGTGTGACAATAAACATTAAAGTTATTGCATGTCTTTGAAAGGAGAGGTAGTGCACAGCGTCGGGGCCGCACTTCGCCAACACCTGTTCGCGAGTCAAGCGGAATACGGCAGGCAGCCAAGTGAAAAATCCTTCATCTATGTTAACGGTCTCGTCAGCACTCCGTCTCCTATTAACCAGCGAGTCTTCATCTACGCCACGGTAGAACAGGTTCGTCCATCGACTCTTCGTACGCTGTACAAGCGCCATTCGGCCATAGTTCCATGCAGTTCGTCGCAACACGGTAAACAACACAATTAGGCATAACCACGATACCAAGTTCAATATAAGTGTTTGCGGTATACCATTATAGGCGCCCGTAATAATTACATTTTGTGTAGTGTTTACCAGCATACATCCCTCGTCAGTATTGTTCGAAGAACTCATTTTCAATGTTGAAATATAATGAATCAGGCGATAAAAGAGAAAGTATTCACATAATGAGGCTTCCACAAATCACTAAACTTCACTAAAATTTCACTATAAACTTAATTATGTATCCATGTATTGCAAAGTCGATACCATCTGGAAATTCTATTATTGTCAGATAAATGGAAGCAAAAGATAACAATTTTATGACACTGTGACGTTTCTTCGCAATACGATTGTTGAATACTTACTACGGTCACTACGGATATTCACTTAACATCGATATATCGAAATTATTCGATGTTTACCATACGATATATCATATAGCGGATTGAATCGATGTTTTGATAAATATTTATTCTATTCGCCATATTTATTTATGGAAACATCGAATCTTTGTTTTTTTGTTGAATCTACTGAAAAAACAAATTCTGACTAATAATTAAAATAAAAACAGAAGTAAATTTTTAATATTAGGTATTTAGTGATTTTAGTTTTAAATAAATCATTCTAAAGTCATTAACAGGTAGTGACATCAACAAAGAAATAGAATAATGGTGCGTTTACACGCACGCCGTGCAGCCTGGCAAGCAGCCCGGTACGCAGCTTGCCATACAGCCTGGCACGCAGCCTGCGCCAGGGCTGCCAGATTATATAATTTGATACAAAATTCATATAATTCGGTTATCTTATGTATCTTGTTTGTATAGTAGAATACATTGTATAATTGGATACAATGTCCTTACTGACGATATAACTAAATATATTATATTGTTAACATATTTATTGAAATCCCCACAGAGTGACGTACTACAGTTGTAGTTTGTACAACACTAACTTTGTATAATAGTACATGATTTTGTATGTATAAGTTCTGAGACTCGGTGGTATAAAATAATTTGTCCTTTCTGGCAGCCCTGATTCACACGCTCGGACACATATCAAATCTGTATTAATTGTGGCGTGGATACACGACAGGACAGTAGGGTGTTGTGCCCATGTTATGACCATTGTTTGGTTCTTGGGCTGGGCAAGGTTTCAATCTAATATAAAACCCCGAGCCCAGTTTCTAGATGACGTGTTAATTATATATTTAAATGAGGACTAATAAAGAATCGCAAAAACTAAAAATGTTTTTTTTTTGGTATTCTCTTTTTTTTAAAGGTTTTGTTTTAAATAATACACTCATATAACATAAAAAATTAATATAACTTACAAAAAGTCAGAAAAAATACTTGGCTTTGAACTTAGGACCTCTCATTTGCCAGTCAAGGGTCATATCTAAAATATATTAGCGGTTCCTATAATATCTATGATTTCAACCCTAATGCCTAAAATTTATTTCATTCATATGTAACATTTATGAGCGGCCAGAAGCGCAGAACTTCCAGTGTACCCTATGTATACATTAAAATATGTTATTATCTACTTTTTACTTTACTTTTTTTTTTAACCTAATAATATATACACAGATGTGTGTGTATGTAAATGCAAATACATTGTGAAGTTATGTTTTCACGTCTGACGTGCAGTCATACGACTGACTGTTTTTTTTTGTCTTTATGATGCTTATTTTGGGGTCCCATATTATTTGTTCTCCCTGGTAACACTCCAGAAAGCGTAATATTTGCTCGCTAGACCATTCCGACATATTTCCTATCAAAAATTAATTTGTCATCTTCGTAAAACTTAATTCAGTCATCGCGTCGTCCGTTCGCCACAAAGACGCAAACTATACCAACGTGGCTGAGCGCCGAACGCGTGTGTGTGAACACGCACACAAGCACATTCACCCTTTGATGTGTGTCAAAAAACCGACAGTCATCCCGATCGGCGCCAAGCGCGAGCACATTCACGCAAGCATGCACAAACAGCCTGTTCACATGCTTGTGTCGTTGAATGTCGGTTTGAACGCGAGCGTGTAACCGCACCCGACAGTCGTCCCGGTCGGCGGCGAGCGCGAGCACATTCACGCATGCATTCACAAACAGCCTGTTCACATACTTGTGCACGTGCTTGTGCTCGTTGAATGTTGGTTTGAACGCGAGCGTGATTTACTTAACTTTCAATTTTGCAAAGTTTGTCTAAAAAACATTCCTCTTAAATGGGTATATATATATTTTCTTTTTTTTAGGTTTGTTCAGCCCTCTCTCCGTTATTTATGGACCGATTTTGATTATTCTTTTTTTGTTAGATAGTGGTTCCATGTCAAGGAAGTCAGGATCTGATGACGGGATCCTGATAAAATTGAGAGAAACCTTCAAAAATTGTAGGAACGAATAGTGTTTCTGTTTACTTTTCATTACTTTATCAGGTATTTGCGTTCAGAAATTATCACCTCATGTAGCTGAGCTGATGATGTAAAAAAATCATCAAATAAAAATCTTTTTAACAAAAAATTAAACCGACGAAAAGAAATAATAAAATAATAAAATGATTAATTATACCTACGTACAGTTGGTTGTTTGGCGCCCCGGACTCAAAATTAGATTATAAAAATTTTATAGTTATTTATTTTTTGCTTCTTAGTTCTTTTCGTCGGTTTAATTTTTTGTTAAAAAGATTTTTATGTTTATCTCACCACTATCTTTGTAGTACAATTTCTATTCAAGTAACACTCATAGAAAATCATTATTAGTATAGCTATGTAACTCTGGTTGTACATTCACACATACGAAATCAAGAACAGCAAACATTTTACATTTGACTGGAAAAAGGTAATAGTAAACTTTTGTGGAAAGTATTCGATATTGAAAAAAAATTGATGTTTTCAAGCGATATATCGATAAACGTCGAAACTGGGACCGCAGTTTTTCATTGGATATAAATATCGATTTATTTTTAAGTGGACACCCCTAATACTTACTTATAGTACTCTATGGTTACATCAGAGAGTAAATACTTGACTAATAGTTGTCAGAAACGTCTTGCTATCGAAGCGCTATCTGTTACCTAGTTTTTGAACTTATTTGATACAAATTAGTTATTTAAAATAGAAAATAAACATAGGTAGAGTCCGTGCGGAAAGAGAACCGTCGTAGGATTTGAGGTAGCAGCAGTGTTGTTTTGTTGACAGCACTGTTACGTCATTATAGCTCGACAGTAAACATCTTGATACTTAATATGAAGAATTAAAAAGATAACAAAATACTTGAGAATAAATGAAATGGCGCGTAGCAAATAAGAATTATATTATCAAGACGCTATGTTGCTCCGTAATAATTAGGAACTTAATTAGTGATGTGTGTAAGGTACGCAAAAAGTTAAAAGACAATAATAATATTAACATTTAAGATAGAGAATACATTTTTATTCAAAATACATGGTACTAAAAATATTTTTTCTTATAGAAAATTGCAAACAAGAAGAGAATATTTTAAAATAAAAGAACATTTATGTATTGTAATCAAAGTCTGATTACTGTACTGAGTACGGTACTTTAGATAGAACACTATATATACGGCAACTAAAACTTTATGATAGGTATAAGTATCTAAAAAAGACGAGCACAACATTGTTGTTGGTTAAAGTACCGTATCACCATCGTGTCTGACGTGGGAACACCCAAATACTCCGAAATATTTAATTCCGAATTTCGATGTTCCGATTTTCAAATGTCCGAATTTCATAACACCTAAGAATCATAATGTCTATTATTAAAAATCACGAATTTTATTTTACCGAAAGTTGATATTGCGATTTGTTAGTTTTCCGATTTTCATACGTTCGAAGAATCAAATTCTCGGAAGGTTCTCGGTCCGAAAAACTACATTCCGATTTTCAATACTTCGAATAAACTAAACCGTCAACATGTTGTGCCAAAAAATTTAGTAACAGAAACGAATCGCTGCAAAACCGACTTCACGCAGTCTTGTATGCCCTACCCTAGAGTGTAATTTAAGCCCGCGTAGGCGCGGAGGGGTGGGGCGGCCCGCGAGCTGAGGAGCAGGTGGTTTCAAGGCCCGCCGCCGCGGCTGAGGCTGGCCGGCGAAGCCGGCCAGTAAGCCGAAGGTGCGGTGGTGAGCCTTGAAACCATCTGCGACGATAAGCTCGCGTGGGGCCGCCCAAACCCCGCAGCGCCGGGGCCGTGACAGAAACAATGCTTGCTGCATGCATGCCTGCTTGAATGCTGCATGCCTGCTTGCATGTTGCATGCCTGCTTGCATGCTGCATGCCTGCTTGCATGCTGCATGCCTGCTTGCATGCTGCATGCCTACTTGCATGCTGCATGCCTGCATCATTTGTCTGTGAATCATTTGGGTTATGTTAAAATTATACCAGGAAAATAGGAAAACAAAAGATTTTTATTCAAAAGTAAACAATCATAGTTTTAATTGCATTAATCGGTATTTTAAATAATCGGTATTCGTATTTTTGATGTTTCGAATTATCATTAAGTCGGACTTTTTATTATTCGATCTATTGAAATTCGGTATTTTTAAAATAGTAATTATAAACGTTAGGAATATTAAAATGTAGGATTTATAAAAATAGGAGTAATGATAAGTCGGAGTTCTTATATTCGGAATTTTGAACCATTCGGAATTATGAATATCGGTATTTTGAAATTCGTGTTTGTGACTTTCGGAATAAAGTTTTTCGTATTTATGTAGTGTACCCGTCTGACGTACGTCCCGCCAAGGACACGCACGATGCACGATGAAAAACGATCGTGAATGGTCTTGACGTACGTCATAATTATTATTAATTGCTTGCTGGACTTGCACGACCCATTTTGCATCCAGCGAGTACCCCCACCACGTGCTTGATCATGTATATTCCCAATAAGGAGTAACATCTGGAGTACCTAACAACTGAATATATGAGTAAGTGTCCGTCAAAAGTGTGTATCCATATGGCACAATAGTAGCTAGAGGGTGTAAAAACAAGGAAGGGGAATCTTCCATTTTGTATTGGGGCACATATCAAAGTAAACTTTAAATAAGAAAACACAAAATAATTACAATATATCTGACTAAATTTATTTATTACCTAGTCGTAGGAGTACCTAGTAGTAGTAAATTACCCTAGTCACCAAAACAAAATGAATATTTTAACTCAGCACACTTCACTCTTGGTTGCAGTCGCTCCTTCGTCCAGCAATGGCCGGCGATAGGCTGATGACATTTCACTCCACCTATAACAACTAAGTACCTATAATTTCCTTTGTCTACACTAGCGCCACTTTGGTCGGTTCTTGAACTATGATTGACTGGTTTCATGTGGACACTGGCCAGGAAAAAAAGAACCTCGTCATGTTGCGGAAAACAAATGAAATTAATTTCTCCTAATGGCTCTTGCCATTACTTGGACGGTAAATTTAAAGAACACCAATAGATAGGCAGCTCTGGTTTTTTTTTGACAACACAAAACACTACCTGGTGTCCAGATAACTAAAAGTAATTTCATAAACTGTGTGGTGTCGTGGGACACCGGATAAGAACGAAGTTCCTTATTATAAAAAAATATTAATTTCAAGTTCTATTCGAAATATAAATAAAATAATTATTCGGGTATATATTTTTTATTGTGATTTTTTTATCGATAAAAATCAAACAAACTGCAAAATTATCTTAACATTTTTATTTTATTTAGAATGATTTATAAAAATATATAATAATAAGAATACAGTCATCACGTAGACTATACATTAGACACTGTATATCCATCATACTTAAACTATGCATAAAAATCTTACGTTACGGACGTTTTTTGCCGGCTAGGGTACCCCTCTTCAACGGAACTTCGTTCGAAAACTTATAAAACAGCACGAGTGTTGTGAACTGTGTGGGCTATAGCATTTATCATTGCAACATCCAAGCAATCCATAAACTAAAATATATTTTAAACAATCAGTCTTCATCGATAAATATGTGTAGCTTATAACGATTTATCACTACTCTATTGCTATTACTAACGTTCCGTTTTGCGTTTTGCGGCAAGATCGACTTCAAAAACCAGACATTTAATTCTCTAAACAATGTTTTAATAATAACAAAAATAGAATAAAGTCTAATGTAATAATATCTTAATGTTCCCTAACGACCGTTCTAGTTTAGTAAAATTTGAGACCATGGATAAGATTTTGTAGAAAGAGATAGCAACATACAAATCTACCGGAAAACCTGAGATAGACTTTTATGTCTATAACTTTATGTTGAATGTGAATGTGTAAATGAATTTCTGAAATTCGTAACAAGTTCGACCGTTCGGTTAAGTTGTTTTGTGATAATTATTTTAATTTGATGAATTTAAACTTGGTCACTAGCTAATAATTATGGCAGATTTCGATTGGAATAATTATCTAGAAGTGAATAAAACAATTGGCGTTCCTGAAGAACTGTTTTCTCATGTAAGTTTCAATTATTTTTACTGGTTGTATAATTTATTTTTATTTTTGTTTTTAATTATTAATACCCATAATTTGAGACTAGCACACCTATTGTAGATAATTATTGACGTGGTAATATATTTTGACTAAGGATAAGCTTTTTATTCCGCAAAGTGTTCATTGAATTCGTTAACGAAGTTCTCGCAAAAATAAAAATGATATGTACCAACGATAGTTAATTCTATTTTTATATAATGATTAATGTAACATATGTATATAATTACTTTTTCATTATATAAATAGAAATATGTGCACGTGGTAATTAAAAATTAGTTATGTGTTGACAATAAATAATTTAAAAGAACATGGAACCATATGGCCATGAACAGAAATTACCATGCGTAATTTGGTTCTTAGTAAATTAAAACTAATTGGCCTTCTTAGACTTAATTAAATATTATTTTGGTAGCTATGTTTATTATTTTTATAGAAGCTAAAATTTCAATGGATCTGTGCTATATTTAGAATCAAACAGTACTCTAGAGGAAATATGTTTATTTTATTATTTTCTACTAATGAGCAGGAAATTAAAGGCTTATGCATGTTAATAAAAGTTTTTAAACAGTTTTATGTTGGTAGTAAGAAACAATTTGAAACTATTCTAGAAACATTTCTCCCATTCTTAGGCGCATCAACATAACTCCATATTAACTTTTAAACCTTCGCGTTACATTATATGACACAGCCTATGATCGAAAAGTCGGAAATTCAGAGGGATGTAATACCTATTTCGTGGTCGCATTAATTCCTGTGTAAATACATAATTAAACTTAGTGTTTTAAATAAGTACTAAAATAAAATAATACTTAACTTAAATATTCACAATGTTGTATTCTTGTAATTTTTATGAAAACAAATTAATTATAAATATATGTAATCTCATCTGAACAAGATTTAACACAGTTATATTGAATATTATTTCAGAACAAAATAATTTAACACTATTGATGCTAACACTGCACATCACCGTATTCAATGTATCTTTACAAAAAAGTGTTCTACATTGTTTTACAGTTCAGTAATAACTTGAAATTTCATTCTGATTGTTGTCTAATCAAATTACCTGAGTCTTGATTATGAATATATGTTGGAACTAAGTTTCAAACAGTTATCACTACATATTATAAAACAAAGTCCCCCGCTGCGTCTGTCTGTCTGTCTGTTCGCGATAAACTGAAAAACGACTGAACGGATTTTCATGCGGTTTTCACTAATAGACAGAGTGATTCATGAGGAAGGTTTTGGTATATAATTTGCACCCGTGCATAGCTGGGGCTGGTTGCTAGTTTTTATTTAATTCAGAAACAACTGTGGTTGTTAAAAGCATGGAAACTAGATAAATTAAATCAACTATAGTTTCTTTTGTCAATCAAGTTGTAGAATAGCTACAGATTTATTAAATGTGTACCCATACGCGATAAGATTTAGAGTTGTAGTACATTGTGTCCTGGGTAGTTCACAAATGTAAATATTTGTTACCAGAAATATGTGTGGGAATACCTTATTTGTTTATTTTGGAATATTTGTGCCTGCATTTAAAGGCATAGGAATGGTCATCTATAATTTTTTTTCTTAAGATTGACAACCAATTTGGTATGGCAGTTGAACATTAACTACAACATCAGGGGTCATGGTTTTAATTCCCGTTTAATTAAAATAATTGAAAGCATTACTATGTTTACTCTCTTTGGTCTGGTAAATTACCCAAGTATTATTTTTAGATATTTTTTTCCAAATATGTACATTTCTTATCATCACAATCATTGCTTTTAAGCTTTCGCACTTCATGATATACGTATAGTTATGTATATGTATGGGAATTAACGTAATCATGTAATAGGTATTACATAACATTGAATTGCCTGACATTTCGACCATGTTTCACTGGCAGTGGTCACAGGCTTTCAGACTGACCACATAATTATAAAGCATTGTTTAGTTTGGAACTAAATTGTACTGTGTAATATATTCAAAAGTAGATTACATAGTAAGTACACTAGAGTAAGTAGAGTAGTAATAAGCAGACTACATATATTAAAAACAATATTGGATCCTTATCCAATGAAGCCATAGGACTAAGCAAAAAATAATCCTACCTACAGTTGGTTGTAACATTACCTACAGCAGACATTTCTTTTGGCTACAAACAATTTTGTAGTAAAATTTGATTTATTGGCATCTAACTTATAGTAGTTTTTTTCTTGTCGCGATTATTCAACATTTTTTTCTTAACTTTATCCTTTATCTGTTTAGCTATCTTCTTTTAAAAAAAAACAACAACAATTTATGTATTTTTATTTAGTTTTAAAATTAGATAACAATAAACAACAAACACTTATTTTTTTATGTTTAAAATCATATTAAGTTTTAAAATATAAATTCGTAATATACAAATACCAAATCTCTTACCTTGTAGATATATAGGATAAGAAATTTGGATGAATGATAATTCAATTAAAGAAAAATATATTATATCTAATATGTAAACATCTATCCATCCATCCATCCATCCAACCATCCATCCATCCATCCATCCATCCATCCATCCATCCATCCATCCATCCATACATCCATCCATCCATCCATCCATCCATCCATCCATCCATCCATCCATCCAAACTTTCACATTTATAATATTAGTGGGATTAGTAAGGACTAGGTGCGTGACTTCGTACCCGGATCATCGAATAACCTTGCACTGTCGTAAAATAAGAAACTCTTTGATTTCTATTTCCACATGAAAATAACAGTAACAAACTTACACTCATTTGTAGTCAGTTTGCAAAATGTAGTTTGTTAATGAAGCTTCAGCTTATCTGTCTTAATTATTTATAGCTGGTGCACACGAGAGCCAGTGGTTCGCGTTGACTTCTGGTTTCGGCTTTTCTTTGTAAAATAACGGTTATCGTGTATTTGTTACGTGTACTCTTATTATAAAAGCATTCAGAATCATTGGAATGCAGCGTAAACTCTATTAATATGTGTTCTTAGAAAACCCCCCGTTCGCCATCCACAGCCATTCCGCGTCTTCTGCGATAAAAAAATCCCTGTTTTTTATAATAGGTATAATATTATGGAATGTCGTTTTATAACCATGTTTTAGCATATGTAGTTACACGATGTTGTTCCTCTTGGGTTTTCTCGGCGTTCCGTCATATCATCAATGTTAAAATACTAACTTTTAAATCAGGCCGACTGACTCAGTCAGTCAGTCAGTCAGCCTGTGACCACGGCTAGTGCAACCTGATCGAAACATCAGGCAATTCAGAGGTATGTATACCTATTTCGTGATCCCGTTAATTCCCGTATGTACACAATTTTAAAAAACCTACACCCTTTGCCGACCGTCCAGATGTGATTACGGGTGTCTGATCTATCGCATACCCACAGCATACAATGTGGCACGACCATTTTCAAGAAAAGAGTGGTAGGAAGTAGTATTCGTGATCGTTTATAATCAGTGAAACAATTTACTCTTATTTGCCACCTTATTGATATAAAAAATATAGAGTTCGTATTTATCAAGCACCTAGTCTACGATGTTTTCGGTAAAAAAAATAAGTAGCGTTCCATGGGTACCTAGAAGTTTAATCAACTTTAAAAGATTTTCCACCCTCAGAAAATTAATTATTGATAGATGTAGTCTCTTCAAGCTGCTTGCAATGTTTGTTACGCAATGTTAACATTTTGCTGACCTTCTGTATCTTAATCCACCAACTGGAATATTAAAGGTCACACGTTAAACCTCTGCCCCCAGTAGCGTTATACGGTTTGGTACATGTATGTATGTTCAATGTGCAGGTATGTATAATAACTTAAAATATTAGTTCAGAACTTGACTTATAGAAAGATTGAACCGCAAATATCATGTAACTGAATCAATATTTATTATTACTAGTGGTTGACCCGTAGGGCGAAATTGGACAACTATGATTAGGTATTGAACATTTGAGAAAAACATGAATTTTCTTGTTTCGTAACATTTTTTGTCCATTCTTATACCATCGTGGATGTATACCTACATGCATAACACTGAAGCCTCGTCCAAAGTGGGAAAAAATATAATTGTATCAATGGCTGCTGAACAAAACAACAATTAAAATAGGCAAACTTGGGAGAAAATGGTCCTTGAATGTATTGGCCTATTTATTTACACAGCCTTGCCCTAAATATTGTTACAAGGAAAACATACATTAACTAGCGGACCCGACAGACTTCCTGCCCGAACGTATTCATATTTCAATCAAATATGGATTATACTTTTTTGTGTCATAACTTCATAAGTGACTTCTACAATAAAACCAACATGCTAAAATCAAAAAATCATAAAAAAATAACAACAAAACATTTGCCAAAAATACAAGAATTTCTAGAACCCGGGGAAAAATTGTGAATCTAAACCTTTCAAGCGGGTGCCTGTTGGTTTTATTGTAGAAGTCACTTATGAAGTTATGACACAAAAAAGTATAATCCATAATGATGTTGAGTGGGTACTCAAACACCCACCAACATGTATCAGCAGAACTCTGAAGCTGAACCTCATTTCACGAAATCAAATTCAATGACGGTTTAAGCGTCCAAATATATATATATATATATATAAATATATCTATATACAGGGTTATCTATTGTGTACCCGAAGATTATATACCATAATCATCATATTCCCGAATTTCATTTACCCGAATTTCATTTGCCCGAATGTTTTGTTTGCCCTAAAAGACATATGACATACTTTTAATTGCCCGAAACTTAGATACCATAAGATACGAGTGCCATACGTATTGTTTTTCATATTTTTAATTGCCATAATAATTATTAGACAATATTTAAACGCCATAATGGTTATTAGACATAATATTTAAATGCCATAATAATTATTAGACAAATATTTAAACGCCATAATAATCATTACACATGATATTTAAGCGCTATAATAAATTGTTCTCAAACTACTTCTGGGTGGTTTATAAAAAAATAACCACGAAGGGGATGGCGGGGTCGTTTGAGCGAGCGCGGCGAGCGAAAACACTCATCTCTTCTAACCTAACCTATCCGAGTCGGGGTGACCTAAAGTCCCGATTGCATCCAGTTTCTCCTGATATAACAACCGTTACACACCCAATGTCGATGGCATATGATGTTATGGCATAATAATATGATAATTATGGCATGTGATAATTAGGGCTTACAATGATTATGACAAATGATGTTATGATAAGTGACTTTATGGGAAACAAAGCTTCTAGCACGTGACTAATATAGCAAATAAGAGTAGGGCAAATGAATATTACGTCATATAATATTATGGCTGTTGACTATTATGGCAAATGATATTAGGGCAAATAAAATTCAGGCAAACGGCGGTATACCCTATATACAGGGCTACTGGTAATATAACGGTAATCCAAGGGGATTAGTTAGGAGGGGAAGAAGTTAGAAAATGGCGGAACAAACTATAATTAAAAAATAAGAAAAAAATAACGTCAAGATTTACGAAAAAAAATATTACTTCCATCTTTTAGCTGAACAATGGCTCAGAAATATTTTTTAGTTATTTCATTTTAGTTTAATAATTAAAGAACGCGGAAACGTAGGATTTGAAATGACCTTTAAAACTAAGCATTAATTAGTTAACTTACTTGCTTTATTACTTAAAAAAAATCCTAAAGAATTATTGTGTTTTCACTACATTGAATTTGTTTCACCCAATTTCTGTTATTAACCGACTTCAAAAAAGGAGGAAGTTCTCTCCCGGTGTCCATCTTTCGTCAGAAATGAGATTTCTCAATAACAAGGACGGAGGGGGGAGGGGGGGGGGAGGTCGAAAATTCGTGTAACGTAATTTATGGATGGCCCCGCATTACAATTTATCATTGGGCAACATCGAAGTCGGTGATACTTTTTTTTAAAGATAATTATCTGGTATGTTATTGTATGTCGTAGGATAGCTGAGAAGTTGTACATGTTTTATAAATGTTCTGCCGATAAATTATTTGTTTTTAGAGAAATCGACCATTTAAGTCAAAAAACCTGTTAAAAAAATATGAAAATTGTAGGGTTTTTTTGATTGATTGATTTGTATCTCTGATTTAAAGAAGTATTACAGATACTTTTCTTTTTATGGTTAATTATTATGTAGTGAAGTGTTAGCAGGCGGATAATAACAATAAAAAGTAAAATTAAACATTAGTCTTTTTTTTTATAAATTTACAGTGGTTGACATTTGCATAGTGGGCCATAGGGAGTAATTTGGTTGCAAATTTAATGACCTCTTCTACATCCCCTTAATAATGGATTGCCGACATATTACCAGTAACTCTTGTACCCCATAGGGGTTATTTCAAATAAAAATACACAAAATTTCCCACATTTTTGATGATTTTCCAAAAAAATATATTCATTCTTCCATATCGTTCGCCATTCGCTAGTGATGCGCACATATGTGGCAATTGAGTTTTATATACTTTTTTAATTTTAAATATTTGTAATAATTATACTACATATAGTAACAATGATATACATACATGAGTAGGGTGGTATCTAAATATATAATATACTAGATGAATGTGTATTTGACCATACACATTCATCGAGTGAACGCGAACTCTACTACTATGGTTATTTCTCGTTTTGTTTTGAATTCATTTTCATAGACACAAGATAATTATTTTTTTTCAGTCATCCACATTTACCACATACTGTATACGGAATTCAAAAATAATTCTTTTACCCATAGGTGGAGACCAGTCTTTATAATGGAATCAAGCAGGGGATGTTACTTGAAGTATGCCACAAGAATAATCCAGACATCTACTGGATAGCCGAGATCACAATGGTCTGCGGCCACCTCCTCAGAATCAAATTCATAGGCTCGGCAGCCGATTTCTGGTGCGACATATCAAATACGAAGGTCCATCCTTTAGGCTGGTGTGGCAAATACGACGAACTCATAGAACCACCGGATGAAATTAATGAGAAGTATGGAGATACAATCATTGAGATTATGAAGAAGGCTCTCATGGATGGGCAGTCTGTGTCGATAGAGGCTTTGAACAATAAGGGCTTGTCGCCTATAGATAGAATCAAGGTTGAGATGAAAGTTGAAGTTCAGAATGTTATCGATCCGTACAGATATTGGATAGCTACTGTAAGTATGAGTTTATTTATAGCTTTACTTTTCCTGTATGTACTCCATTCTGCGAGTTTCCTGGCACTGTGAAGTAGGTGTGCCTACCTAATGATATTCCACCATATTCCTTTCTTTTGTATATTATAATTGATAGATTCGGTGTCCAAATTTAAATGTTTTTGTACGTGACATTCGTGGCGGCCATGCCGAGAGTATCATGGATTTCTTGTAGGTTAGGCTCCGGGTTTCCGGGTATCCGGGCTCCTACCCATAGGCTTCCGTGACGGAACATTGTTACCAACAAAATGATATTTTTTTTTATTCCTTTATGCTACATTAGCAGCGCCCCGCGGTTTCACCCGCGTAAGTCCCGATCTCGTGGGAATATCGGGATAAAAAGTAGCCTATATGTTAATCCAGGGCTTCAGCTATCTACATACCAAGTTTCATTGTAATCGGTTCAGTAGTTTTGGCGTGAAAGAGTAACAAACATCCATACATCCTCACAAACTTTCACGTTTATAATATTAGTAGGATTTGAAAACGTATCAAGATTGCAAATCGTAGTTATAACAGCAGAACACGAACAGCAAATATATTCCATTCAGTGGAGTCTCCGGTCGAATGGGGTTCACCCAACTGGGGAAAGCCGCCATAAATCTCAAATCCACCAGGTCGCATAGTAATTAGACTTCTCCATAGTACTTTAAACAAAAGTATTGGAATGACACAGATCTTCCCTTAGCACTGCATGTCATTAGTGTCAGTTGATTGTTACCGATAACGGCATCTACTTAGTGTTCCCTAGTCTGGCGCCGAATTTAAAAGAGATATCCCATTAAAACAATCTCTGTAGGGTCGCTGGTCGATTTTTTTTCTATACAATCCTGGGAAGCAGAATCCACACTAATATTATAAATGCGAAAGTAACTTTGTTTGTTCACGACTAAACGGCTGAGCGGATCGTAATGACATTTGGCAAGGAGATAGATTATGTTCTGGGAAAGGACGTAGGCCGGAAAAATGTACGGTTCCTGTGAGATTAATTTGAATTTCCACGCGAACAAAGTCGCGCGCAACACCTAGTAGCAAAATATATTATGGTGATTTAATAGTCAGTAATTTAACGAAACTGCAGCTGTAAATCTTTGGATGAATGGATGTTGGTTCAATTGACTCAATTACGCCAGAACTGCTGAACGGATCTGGATAAAGTTTGGCACAGAGATATATTATAGTTTGGAATAGCACATAGTGTTTTCATCTCCGAAAAATGTACGGTTTCCTTAGGATAGACTCACACATACACATCAAAATTTCCACGCGAACGAAGTCGAGGTCAATAGTTAGTAGCCAGTAAGTAATAAAAGGCGTATGAAATAAATAAAAAAATCCTAACGTGGTAAATTTAATTATTCAACTAATTTTTGCATGAGAAGTTCCTAAACAATAGTTGATTTGTTACAATGATATTACAGGTTCACAAAAAATAAAAATGTAATATAATATTAAATGCCTATATTAAATTACATTTATATTATTCTTGTTTTCATCATTTTTAAACTTCAAAAGAAGGAGCTTCTCAATTCGTCGGTTTTTTAATGCATGTTATCTAATCACTTAATTACTTAAAAACGACTGGACCGATTTAGAAAATTCTTTTTGTTTGAAAGTATGACTTTTTAGCTGGTCCCATTGTAATCAGGTCAAGATCTGATGATGAGATCCTAGAGGAGTCGAGGGAACCCTTCAAGTATATAGACAAACCTATAGCGATTTGGGTATTTTTTAAAGTAACTCGTGTAGTTGCTCTCGGAAAGCATCAGCCGGTAAAGTGATACTGATCATGAAGACCACAAATATGCCCCGGGACTACTAAATAAGTATTATACGGATTGAAATTCGATTATTTTAATATGATAACTAAGCAATTTATGCTACCAACAGTTTGAAGAAATTACATAAAATTAACATATTTATGCTTAAATTTAACAGATAGAGATCTGTTCTAAAGTTATGCCAAATAACAACGAAAGGAAACGAATAACTTCAAAGCATTTAACATTACTCTCACATTTTAGAAGACAGTTATAACTCCTCTTTTAAAATATTGTTTTATTGAAGTGAATTCTTTAGAATCGTTGTGATTTGAAAATTCTGCTAAAAGTCACACTAATTATCTTTTAAATAAAGTATCATAAATTGTAATAAGTTGCCATCCATATAATTACGTCACATGAATTTTGAACCCCCCCCCCCTATCCTTGTAAACCCCCCCCCCTCCCTGAGACGTAACATATTTTGCAATTTTACACCCAGAACTGAAAACTTTTTTAGTATAAATTATTTTTAAAACTGCGAAGGGACAAGTGTACGTAGTTCTCAGCAGTCAAAACTTTAGAATAAATAGTTCTATCTGATTTAGAACCCTCTAAACTGTTAAGTAAACCCCACAATGAACGAGGATTAGCAGAAATGCACCGATTGAAAAAGTATTAGAAAAGTAGACACCGGAAGAAAACCTCCTCCTTTTCCTGGGAAGTATGCCCTTTGAAACAAAAAAAAAGAATTTTCCAAATTGGTTCAGGTGTCTTCGAGTAATCGGTGAACATAAATAAAAAGATTCCGACGAATTGAGAACCTCCTCCTTTTTTGAAGTCGGTTAAAAAGAGACAAACATTCATAAATAGGATTTAGCCTGCGGGAGAATGAGATAGAATACAAGTATACAGTGTTTCTTATAATCCTTGTCTTTGCCCCTGCATACTACGAAGCCTTCAGAAAATGCGTCGTAGTCGACGTTGTAATTCACGTGTATAATTTTTGTGCATTTACGTATTAAAATTGGTTGTTTAATTCCGTCGCCTGCGTGAACACATTGACATGTCGACTTCCATGTTTCTTTTTATTGGCGTAATACTTCCTACGCATTAGGAATATATATGAAAAAAATTTACAGTTTCAAATTTTGGAGCAATCGACTTTCGAAATATGTTGACATCTCGCATTTTAACATGTCTAACTTCACAAAACCTCATATCAAATTAACGATTCACATGATTTTGGGAATGAACAACGATATTTTCTTATATTAACTTACACTTAGTCACCAAAATAATATTCGTTATTTGAAATCTCAACATATATACATTTAATCAAATCTTAAAAATGACCACCCTGACAAATAACAATTTTAAACATGTCAACATATTCGCGCCAACCACGGAATTAATTTATGTTAATTATTGAGCACATCTGTGTTAATTTGACCAATAACTTTTATATAAATTATCTAAAACTAAATTTATTAACATTAGTAAATTATTTGTGTTGATTTTACTTTTTATTTCTCATTCTCTCGTAGGCTACTTTTCTGAAGTTTCACTTCTGCCGTGTGTAAATTGCACACACACACTTTTTTATATTGTAACTTTTTAATATTTTATATAGTATGTAGTTAATGAACTATTTGTAAAATGATGGTGAAGTCGATGGTGAATGAATTACGTAAGTATTAGTGTTTATAGCACAGTGGAACGACTATTTGTAGCCCAAGGTTACTAGCGCCTTCATAATAGCAGAGAAATTATTACTTTTGCTTACAACACTTAGTACATAAAGGGTACTTACCATTGACATAGTTTAGTAACTAAAGTTGCAAATTTTTTTTTTTTTTTTTTAATATGTACTAAAGATGTTACCTTAAAATGTTTTGTTTTATATATTTGACCAGTATGTCTTGAACTATCAATGTATAGAATTTTCACACCATAACAGGTTAACATATATGTATATACTGGACCCCTGTTTGATTTTTAACCGTCTTCAAAAAAAGGAGGAGGTTCTATGTTCCGCTGTATGTATTTTTTTATGTATGTTCAATGATATTTCGGTCACCTACGGACCGATTACAAAAATTCTTTTTGGAGTTTACTCCTTAAGAATCGATCTTCATATAATGCGCCCGGTATGAAAAAAATATGAAGAGTAAAATTTAGTGATCGTGGGGCAGCGTAACGCTTTAACGCTTTGTTGTGCTTTTTGTGCTTTATTGGAGTTTACTCCTTAAAGAAAGACGCATGTAATATGTGTATTTAACTTTATGTTATATAAATGTATATGGAATATATACTATACGGCGTCTAGAAATGACGTATATATATACAGAAGAGAGAGAGAGGGAGAGAGAGAGAGAGGGGGAGAGAGAAAGAGAGAGAGCCTCCAGGAAATTGTAAACTCCAGTCGTGGGTCGGAGCTGACGCATACCTTTTTTTTTTTTTGTTTGAAAGGGGACGCTCCCACGGTGGTCCTATTGTCACCAAGCCCGGATCTGGTGATGGTATTTGAGTAAAAACGATACCCTCGTTTTTTCCCCCTCAGATATTAAGTACAGATGTAGTGTTTGTTGATTTTTATTGAAATTAAGCAAAACTCGTCAGTAAAGAGAAGAATGTTATTATTATTAAACGACTTTAAAAATATTTTATTACTTATTCAATCAAGTGCAGCATGTTGCTAGACAAACTAAAAACTTTACCGCTTTATCTAAATAAAGTATCGGGCTTAATAAACTAAATTTAATATAATCTAACGTACTGCTTTTAAATTACAGTAGGTAATGTTCTAAATACCTTTAGAATATTCTGTCTCTCTATCTTACACTCAAAATGGAAAAATATACACTTAAAAAAAAGTTGAACCGACTTAAAAAACCACTAACAAAAGGCAGTGAAAAGTGACAAATAATTAATTACAAACTGAATTGAAAAGAGTAGAATGCATGTGACACTTTTAATTTAATAGGCGACATTAAAAAGGCACTAGCTACCTACTGGCCTGTTTAAAGTCATTTAGTTAGCTAGTGCTTTTATAAGTAAATAATTAAGTAAATAAGACTGAGGGACTACCTTCCTTACTTATACATTAACTGGAACTGAAAGAAAAATTGGTTGCCTGTAAAGTCGGTATACGGGCGAAAGTTTTACGTGACAACGACTTTGAGTGGTAAAATAATAACCATGCCCGAGTGGAAGGGACGCGTGCCTCTCACTCGCTCTCATTGTGAGCGCATAACGTGAGCGGAGCGTAACGCAGTTTCTTGAAGTGTCACCCGGCAAACCAATTTATAAGACGTTGTCACGTCAAAAAATAAAATGTTTTTTTGACGTTCTGATTCAAAGTTAACAAATCATGTATAGGTATTATGTAATTTAATTAATTATTCAAGTACCGGTAATCGCAGTGAAAAGAATGGAATTCAAAGAATAAAGTTGTTGCATAGGGCACATGTAACGACTTTATAAAATTTACATACGTATTACCTTACTTAGCGTATAAAGATAATTTTAAATTGTTAGATTACTCGACGAAGACATAAAAGACAAGGTATTTTTAATCTTTTAAAGCTGTAAGTAAAATGTCCATTAGAAAAAACGTAGGTCACGTACTGTTTTACGACCTGCTAATACCATCTAAGTGTACTAACACGAGTCTAGTCACTTCTCTAAGCGATCTAAGTACAAAAAAGGCATTGGGGGGGGATGCGAAGCGATTCGCGACGTCATTTAATCGGGTGGCTTATCGTTGAAACGGCAAATTAGCGCAGCGTATTGGTAACTTATCACCTTTAACTAACCAATCAAAATGAGGTTTCAGTATGGTATTAATAAACAGCTCTAACTAGCATAATTATCTAACGATCTATATCTTTATAATATTGTAAATTTGGTATAAGGTTTATTATTGTATTACTATAAGGTCCTAGTTGTGTTTTTTCCCTCAAAAACGACAAAACTTAAAAGACATGCCTCGTACAACATATGATTGTAGGCATACCTAGATTTTACCGACGATATGATGTAAGTTAGTTACCTTAGAATATCTTAATAGAAGGTGGTCGACATTCAAGGGTTGACACCCCTTTTGTATTTTGTTCTTATCGCCAGGAAACTTCCACTTGTTCTTGTTAACTTTATAAAGGTTAACGGTGGCATACAGCGTTGGCATCAAACCGACTAAAACAACGTGGTGTTCCGTCACGGCAGATCAGAATCCAAAACTGTATAACTAATGGCAAGGTTACCTAACGTTGTTAAAAAATTGTCTTTACAACTTACGAGTCTAGGTTTCAGAGCTATTGTTACCTACACATCTATACCTACAAAAAAAGTAAAAATCTGTACCTATCCTTGTCTCCTGTAGGTGTGTGAGAACGTGGGCGGCCGCCTCTTGTTGCGCTATGATGGCGCTGACGATGACTTGACGCAGTTCTGGATTTTCTTCTCCAACCCTCGGCTGAGTAACTTCGGCTATGTTACCAATAAGGTCAGTTCATATTTAAATATCTATAAAGTATTATTTTATCGCATGTTAAAGGTGGAAGTGTATAACGGGATGAATGGCTTAGGGCGTGCTTGTTATTAAGAAGAGCTCTAAAGCACGTACTCGAGATGCTCTCACGGATGTTCTGCCAACCCTCCTTTATTGTTTAAAAAAAGTGAAAAGAAAATTCTATTTTTACGCTATTGCATTGTAGGTCCTTGGCTTACATAAAACTTAATGTCTACTTAAAAAAAAATGTTATCTCCGAGTTTAGTATTTAGACAAAAATAAGACTAGTAGTCAATAAACAATAAGACTAATTTTATCACTACATATTCAATAAAACAAAGTCCCCCACCGCATTTGTCTGTTCGCGATAAACTCAACAACTAACTAACGGATTTTCATACGGTTTTCTCCAATAGACGGAGTGATTCGTACGGAAAGTTTAGGTGTATAATTCATTAAGGTTTAGTGTAAAATGGCTGAAATATGACGATGATTGTTAAATACGTCGGAAAAAATAAATATATGCATTGCTACCCGTGCGAAACCGGGTCAGGTTGCTAGTTACTATTATGAATGCGAAAGTTTGGATGGACGGATGTTCGTTACTCAATCACACCAGAACGGCTCAACGGATTTGGATGAAATTTGGCACAGAGATAGAATTTAGTCTGGAATAGCACATAGGCTAGCAACAGCTGGTTCTAATATCAAAATATGTATTAGGTGAAGAAAGGTTGAGAAAATATAATAATTTGAAATAAAAAACGCGGCTTCTTGTATCCATCGCAACACGCACACTGTGGATATCGTGTGTCTTCCAAAAGACATGAAAGAAACCTTTGTGCCTCACAAAATTTTGTACGAATAAAATGTTCTGGGGTTATTTTAATGTGTGTAAATCCTTCGATGGCCCGACGTCAAGTTGTCGGCAAGGTGGGCAGCGGATGGATGCGAATTGCCCAAGACCGGGATAGCTGGCACTCCTTTAGGGAGGCCTTCGTTCGGCGATAGGCTGATGATAAAATTCTTCAAACCACGTGATTTGCCACTGGTTTAGAAGGTCCTAATCCTAGACTTATTTTAAGTCACATTGGTTATTTTTAGTAAATAAACGATTGGTTCTTTGTTTTGTTATCGCACCTTCACCACATGATGTATAGGAGTTGAAGTGAAAGAATAAAGATAAGAGATAAAAATTGAGAAAAAACCCAGTAGGTACAAAAGAAAAGACTGAACTGGTTTTTTTACGAAAGAAAAACAATCGAAAGATTAATAGTGTATCGATGTTGTCGTGTCAAGTGTTATTGTGACCGAATAAATAAATTTGACACAAAACGACGTCAGCAAATGACTTTAAGTAAAATTAGATTTTCTTAACCGACTTCAAAACAGGAGGAGGAGATTCTCAATTCCACCGTATTTCTTGTGACGCGATTTCTTCACCAAACATATTAAATTTTTTTGTTGAAAAGGTGGTATCTAAAAAGTGGATGCTTATCTATTTGAAAAAATAATTTACGATTTAAAAATATTTTAACGCATTAAATATTTATTAATTTTAAGATAATTGTTTAAATAAAATATTGTCACATACTTATCATAACACCTGGTCTGGTAGTCCTATACATATTCTTCAGTTAGGAGAACAAACACGTCGGTCATTGCTCTAGTATATCTATAAATGCAATCCTTTCTTTTAAACTCATTGTCTCGTCTTTAATAAGGCGACAGCGCTTTGCTTTGCTTTTAAACAATAGGTAGTTTATTTCATCACGTTTTCTGTGTGGCAGTGAAGGAGTGACATTGAATTTAATTAACTTTTCATGTACTTATTAATCTACTAGTGACCCGGCCCGGCTTCGCACGGATGCAACGTAGATAATAATGTGGTGAACGATTACCGTCATATTTCAACAAATTAACACAAAATAATATTAAACTATACGTATAAACCTTTATCTTGAATCACTGTATCCATCGATGCAAACCGCATTAAAATCCGTTGAGTAGTTTAAAAGATCTAAGGCTTGAAGCGACTTTCTTTTATACTATGTAGAGGTTAATAGGAGTAGTACTATTATACAAGTAACTAGCCGTCCCCGCAGTTTTACCTGCGTTTATGGCCACTGCTCCGCTCCTATTGATCGTAGCGTGATGTTTTATAGCCTATAGCCTTCCTCGATAAATGGGCTATCCAACACTAAAAGAATTTTTCAATTCGAACCAGTAGTTCCTAAGATTAGCGCGTTCAAGCAAACTCTTGAGCTTTATAATATTAGTATAGATTATAAACATACAATATAGTTGTTGATTGTCAAGTCAAATCAGTTACTCTTTATTGAACGTGAAAAGGTTGTGTTCTGTACGCATTTGTATAAAATAACAACCTGTAATGTCATACTGGAGTATCTTCAGATCATGCTTTATGGTTAAACAATTAAAAAATTAAAAACAAAATTAATAATAAAAACGAATCTATTGTTTTAAAGTCTTATATTAATATTTAATAACATTAAATTGCAACTACCCTCTTAAAATATTCACACAAAAAATTTATATAGGTTTATGCGAAAGAATTCCTCCCCATCGTAACCACTGGTAGCGTGCCAAAAAGACAGTCGGCATTACGACGTTACTTGTTATTTTTTATGCACCGATATCTCTGTAGTTAATGGTTTAACTGATCTGACGGTTTAAAGTGTTCGCCCAGACTCAGTTCATAAATGAATAGTTTGGATTTGATTAGCTGGATGTAATTACTAATAATATAACCGTGGTAATGGTTTAAGAGGTCGCCTCGCCAGTACGCCGCACCGAGTGTAGTCCGGCTCGACCGCAGTGATACCGCGGCCTCACTTACATACAGTAGCGGTGTTAGGGTAGGGCGCCGTTGGGCGACCGCCCAGGGGCGCCAGATATAAAGGGGCGATGCAGACTAGGCAATTTAAATTAACTAGGTAATTGTTTTTTTGGAAAATTATTTCTTTAACAAAATTTATAAAAACCTGATGAGAATATCCCTATAGTTCCATGGATATTTTGGTAGGTCACGGGCCAATTAATAATATCGCCAATTATAATATAATATATTCATAGTTTCGGCCTGACGTCGATTTAATAGGCACTCTATATAACGAAGCATTAGGTACTGTTATGTATTAATTTTTAGAAATGGTAGGACTTATAGAGATTAAATTTTTGGCACATTTTTTTTTAAATTGTACTAATTTATTAAGCAATACAACGACCGGAAACACCTGTCTGAGATTTTAAAAAATCATGAAAAAAGCACTTATACCATAAAAAGTTTTACCATTCATGGATTGATACTGAACTAGGATTAAAACACGAAAAACAATAGATTGCCTAGAACAAAATTTGATTAATAACTATAAATTTACATTTTAAAATACCCCCGACTCAAAAGTCCCTTCCACGATTAGAAAAAGAGCTGATGATCTTCGAACGGCTGAACAGATTTTCTTGAATTATATCTAAGAACACTCCCTACTAATTCACCTTTCAAACAAAAAACAAAATCAAAATCGGTACTTTCGTTCGGGAGCTACGACACAGACAGACACACACACACAGAGACGCCAAACTTAAAACTTATAACACCCCGTCGTTTTCGCGTCGGGGGTTAAAAAAGGAATAATATTTTTCCTAGATTGACGCATATAACACTTTATTTAGCTGAAAATAATATGGCGTTCAGAGGTACTTCTGATAAACTTTATACGCCACATAACGGTAAGTTCTTGAGCTTAGTACAACTACTAGCCAAATTCGATCCAGTTATGTAGGAGCACTTGCGTTTAGCTGTAAATGGTGATGTTTCTGACACACTGCAGAAAAAGATATTGAAAATGAATTGATAGAGCTGATGGGTGAAAAAGTTAAGTCAGAGATCATATCACGCGCAAAACAATCAAAATATTATTCGGTTATAGCAAACTGCACCCCGGACATTAATCATGTCGAACAACTTTGTCTGACAATACGATTTGTTGACTTATCAGGTGACGACAAAATATCAGTAAAAGAGCATTTTATAGAATTTATACCTGTCGACGAGTCGTCTGGTGAAAGACTTACTGAAGTCATTACTAATGTTTTAAATAAACATCTACTAGAATTAAACAATTGTAGGGGTCAGGGTTACGACAACGGAGCGAATATGAAAGGGAAAAATATTGGGGTTCAAAGCAGAATTCTGGATATTTTAACTGAGAAGGAGTTGGCTAAAGCACTAGAAAATGAACCTGTGTTTAGAGCGCCAACAAGAATTCGACGTGTTAAATGCCAATCTCGTGAAACTGCTCGCGATGAGCCAATAACTTCTCCAGAAAAAAAAAAATTTAGTGGAATTTTTTAACTATCTTTTTGACACTACCATAAATTCATTCAATGACAGATTTGAACAGTTAAATTAATACTCCGAATCTTCGTCTTTTTTGTACAACAAAGATTCCAGAACAACCAGACCTTCTCAAACTGTGTGCTGATCTGAAATTGAAATGAACTGTAGACTCTAAATCAGATATAGATGGTTGTATGTTGTGCGATGTACTCATAAGTCTAAAATCTTTTTGCCTGATCAACTGATCAGAATGTGGTTACTCCTATCTTTATTTTAAAATTTATCAAAGATCGCAACTTGCAAGAGCTGTATCCAAATGTATGGATAGCATTGCGAATATTGATCACTATACCAGTAACTGTGGCTAGTGGCGCAAGGAGATTTTTTAAGCTTAAGCTGATAAAAACCTATCTTCGATCGGCTATATTCCAATGTAGATTGACAAACTTAGCAACTTTATCAATCGAAAATGAAATTACAGAAAACATAGACTTTGGCGTCTTAATAAAAGACTTTGCCAATAGAAAAGATAAAGTAAAATTTTATTAGTTTTTAAATGTTTTTGTTATTTTATTATTTTAATTTCTATTGTTATTGTTGTTTTCTGTTCCTTTTATAATATTGTTTGTCTTTGTTTAGTTTAAATGTAGACTTTCATAAATTGTATTTTGCCTTATGAACGACTTGGTATAATTACTGTAATGTTCATATGTACTTAATTTAATTTTAAATTTAATTATAATAAATAAATCCCTTGCTTTTTTTTCTTATGGGTTTCAATGGGAGACAAGGGGCGCCGTAGGAATCTCGCCCAGGGCGCTGGTAGTGCTAAAACCGGCACTGCTTACATAAAAATATCAATCATCATATAAGAAGTTCTAATGATTAAATTGTTACATCGAATTCTATTTAGATATAACCATTAATTATTGTACTGTTACATTGTTGTTAATGTAGCATATCGACGATGAAGTGCCAATAACTGGCGTTGATCGAGAAGTAACTTTAGCGTTTTCATTTATAGCCACTAGTGTGTGTAGTAGTGAAATCTTACATTAATACAGCAAAATAGTTGAAGCATAAATTATTATTCTTAAAAATAAATATATTAAATAATTTTTAACTTGTCCAAAAAGTTTTTTCCAGATTCTGTAAATTCTTGATCGTCAGAGTTATTGGCACACTTCGCCGTCGGCGTCGGCATATGAAATGTGGAGTACAAGCTACGCTTACAGTCGTATGAATGTAACATACTCTTGTATGTACGTTTGCTGTGATAGATAACATGGGTACTAGTTGTATTGACCTCAATTCCAAAAGTACCAAACTGCATTTTAAATGTCTTTATTAATTGTAACTTATTGATAGACTTGTTTTAAATGGGGTACTAGCGACTACTTTGTACCCTTTATTAGATAGATACATAATAATTATGTATAATTACGAGTGTTACGTAAGATGTTGTAAATGTATAGTTGAATAGAAATAAGCATTATTGTACGAACGTTATGAAACTACTTCTAAGTAGCAGAATCGTTTTTTTTTTTATTTACAGTCTGCTATTCTAGCCATAATCAGATTGTCTCGTAAAATTTAAAAACTTTTTAAAAGGTGATCCATTCTGACGCATGTTGGTCTAGTGTAGGGCTGCCATCCGTCCGGGTTTCCCCGGATTTGTCCCAGTTTAGAGGGCGTCCGGGAGGGGTTTTCAAAAAGTGTCTGGGTAAAACCCGGACACTCTGTGCCAAGGGACAGTTATAATTGTTAGATAAATCGTTAACAAGCTAAAAATGTAAATGAAATCGGCGTTCTTTTTTAATGTATCCGGGAAAGAATCTCGATTTCACCCATGTGTCCGGTTTTTTTTTAAGTTTTTGTCCGGCGTCGGCAATTTAAGTGATGGCAGGCCTAGTCTAGTGGTTAGTGATCCTGACTGCTGAGCCAGAGGTCGTGGGTGCGATTCCCACCCAGGGTGTTGTGTTTGAGTGTAATTTATCTATAATATATATGTATTTAGAAATATATAAGTATGATTATCAGTAGTCTGGTTACCATAATACAGGCTCTGCCTACTTTTGGATCAGACGACCGTGTGTGAGATGTGTCAAGTTATTGTTATTGATCACTCTCCCTCTTTTCAGTAAAGTACTTTAGAAAGTGCTAATCAAGTAAATATTAAATTTGATCAGAGACTAGAGTCAAATTTAATACTTGAATAATCGAACAAAAATATATGTTTCAGAGGGGAAGATGACGACATCGAAAACCCATAATAAATTACCTGTAACACTTTCGTGCGATAAATGTAAATACTTATGTTTTACAATCGTTACTAATAAGAAACACCTTGCATTACAGGGTTCCCCTTGGCAATTTAAGTATCCGGGCAAGGTTAACAAATTTTCATGCAAGAACAAACTGAGCACACAGCTGCGACAAAGCGCCGAGGAGTCTATCAAAGAGCCTACACCCGCAGACTTGTTTCAGGTAGGTCAATTTTTGTTACAAATACAACTTATACCATATTGCTCCTATTCACGAATACATAACTTAAAAAAAAAAACAATTTTATGGCACCATTAGTTTTTCAATTTCAAACTAATCTCAAAGTGTCATGCATTTCAAAAGTTTGTTTTTTTGAGTTATGATACTATGCATTTACAGACGTTTAATTTATTCGTTAATTCAAACAAACAATCGTCATGTCTAAAATCGAACCCACAATTCTCGACACGAAAATAGCATTTTATGTATATATGAGAATATCTGTATTTTATTTGTTTTTTTTTATATGTAAGAAAAAGTATTTATCAACATTCTTAACTTACAACAGGAATTTTATTCATAAATAAGTTAATCATTCTCATCATCTCTGTTTTTTCGTGTTCCAGCCAACCCAAAATTTAGAATCTCACAACTTCGTGAGCGGTATGAAACTAGAAGCCTTAGATCCGCAAGACATGAAATGTATTCGTCCAGCCACCGTTACCAAAGTGTTCAACAATTTTCACTTTCTAATAGTTCTTGACGACCATGCTGAAGATTACGAAGATACTAAAATGGCCTGGTTGTGTGACTCCATGCACCCATACATTTATCCCATAGGATGGGCCCAGAAAAATGGCCTAAGTTTCAAATCACCCAAAATATGGAAAGAAGAAAACTTCGATTGGGACGATTATCTCACGATAACGTCATCAGTTCCAGCCCCTGATTATTGCTTCGGGACCAAAACGTCATTGAAAGATATTAAAGTAAATATGAAATTAGAGGCAGTTAACCCACAAAATCATGAAGAAATCCACGTGGCAAATGTTGATGCTATCATAGAACATATGTTATGTGTTGAACTGCTACCTATTGGGGAGAAATATTGGTATGCCCAAGATAGTGATATGCTATTCCCCGTAGGATGGTGTGATAGCAATGATTATGCTTTACACATTCCTGATACGACTGTAGAAAAAGAACCACCAAAGCCAGTTGAAGAAATATCAGTCAGTAATGAAAGGAAATCAGACGATTGGTGTGACCGAATTTTCTTCAACTATAAGTGCTATGCTGGTCCATCGATCAGTAGGAATAAGTTGTCACAGTTGCCAAAGCACGTGGGGCCGGGACCACTGTCATTAGTGCTCAAGGAAGTGCTGAATAAAATTATATCAGCGTCATACAAGCCTGCTAAGTTATTGAAGGATTGGGAGACTGAGGGACCACCGGAGGAAGGGATGAGGCTTGAAATGTTGAGAGCAAAGTTAGTAAATACATTTATTAATATTAGGTATATGTATGATGTTAGGTATGAGATTAATTTATGAGCCAATTTCTCCCCCATTATGGTTCTAATTAATTTTTCTGCAGCTCTAGTTAAAGTTGTGTCCTAAATTGCATATATATTTATTGGTCTAAGATGATTTTTTTTATATTTTCTTTTAGACTAATCAAAATCGTTCAATACAAAGTAATGATCTTTTATTAATTTGCTGCTAAAATTCCTGTGATAGGTAAGCAGTAACTTTGCTGTATAAAATGGTAAAATAAATTACATGACTGATTGGTCGGTCGTTCCTGGAGAAGACTATAGTTTTTTCTCCTCATCTCTACTGATAAATAATTTAAAAAAAGTTTGAATGTAATTAACAACAATTAATACATAGTTTTTTTTTATAGTTTTCTATCATCTATTTGGTTTCATAAACGATTGTACATCTTTACAAAATTAGTCTGTGATAGAAGAAAAGGAGGAGATAAACCGTAAAAATAAATGTCTAGTAATATGTATGACCAAAAAAAGCCCCTGAGGTATCTCTCTCTCTCGGCAGTGGCAGGCGAGTCATGTGGTGTGGTCTCCCGCAGGTTGAAGTCGAGCACGTACCACGCGTACGTGCCGGTGGCGCGCTCGTGGCGGCAGGTGGCGGCGTTCTGCCGCGCGGCGTGCGGGCGCCTGCAGGCGTGCCCGAGCCTGTTCGGGCCCACGGAGTACTCCGACCTCTGCCCCGACAACTGCCAGAACGTCGACAAGTCCACGTTCCGTATGTTCACCTTTCTTACATTGTACTACGTTAAGTGCGTGGCGTATCTGCGCCTGCAGACTTTACTCGGTACGAGGCAGATTCTCAACTAGACAGGTTTTGAAGCCTTCTTATATCATTGATTTTATCTTTAAGTAATTATACTATACTTAAAAAAGGATTGTTAATGTAACTGATGACTCGTGCACGGTTCCTATAATCAAGAAACTATTCGTTTTGCTTACGGACGGTTAAATTTCGTTGAATTTTCAACGAAAATTTTACCGTCCGTAAGCAAAACGGTTTGGTTGATTCAAATTAGTCGGAAAGTGAATCAATGCAGACTAAATATAAATCCCCTAGAAGATTCAAACAAATAGAAAACATTCTCTATCTAATTCTCTTTTAATTATATAGAGCATATAAAATCCATTATTTTAGTCTATATCTTTATATTTAGTCTGGTATCTGTAGAATTTGTTTTGTAACCCTGTTCTAAAAATAGTATTCAAAACATCCAGACTCTTAATAATTAAATGTTGACATATTATAGACAACTCAAGCAGTTAAGATTAAACTATTCATCAATTTCACTTTAGAAATTCTGTTACTTAAAGAAATTAATAATCAATTATTCATTTTCGTTATAGATAATGGCACAGAACGTCGTGGACGTCCAAAAGGCAGTCTCAACGGACGCAGGAAAAAGAAGAAGGCTGCACCAGAGAAAAAAGAGAAAGAAAGGGAGCCGCAGCCAACGCAAGAGTCAGAGAGCAACAAAGACGTAGAATCCATTGGAAGCGAGCACAGCGCAGGGTCCACCCCTCCTTCCGAGCAGGGCACTCGCCCCAACTCTCCCGATAGCGTCGAGTACAAGCGCACGCAACGTCGGAAACGCGAACCAAAAAATAACTATCCAAAGCTTGAAATGAAAACTCGAGGCGCCAAGCTTCCAAACTTTGCCCTCCAAATGAAAGAGGCTCATTGGAATAAGAAAGACATGCAAACAATATATAGCAATACATGCGTAAAGAAACAAATCTCACAGGATAGTGACACAGAGAATGAGACCAATGAAAGCAGTTCGAATTCAAGAGACGCCAAAAATATTTCAGATGTATCAGACTCCGAAGAACCTGAACTAAAAAAGCTCAAATTTAACTCTTACGATCCTCTGCCATCTGACAATAAGATGTTCGAGAAAGACATGGCCATGACTTGGATGAAAGGGAAGCTCAAACTTTCTCCGAATCCTCTAGATTGGTCAGTCGATGACGTTTACGCGTACTTAAGTAACACGGAAGATTGTAAACTCATCGCTGAGAAAATGAAACAAGAGGAAATCGATGGCCAGGCCTTCGTCATGCTAGATCTGCCCGTTATCAAGGAATTCTTGCACATGAAGAAGGAATTCGCGTTACAACTAAGCAAACATATAGCTATGATGAGGTGGTATATAATCAATTTTGAGGAGAATAATGAATCGTGATTTTGTTCTTTATTCTATTCTTTATCTAGTCCACAATAAAGTATTTGTTGAATAATTATAATAAATTGTATTTATTAAAAATATAACGTCCAACCTCACGATTTACGGAATTTACGACACAAAAAGTTACAAATTTTGGATATAAAAGATTTTTCAGATTCACGGTCATGACTGAAGTCCTCATTGAGGTAAATATTCTTCTTAGCGTAAGAGACCTTGACAGGAATTTCTCTATCCGGAGCATTGCTTTCTTCTTGTTTCTGTTCTACATATTTCTCAAGTTCCATCTTTTTGGCAGCCACTTTTATCATATTCTCCGCAGATGCGACTTGCTTGCCATGCTCAATGGATTTGGAGGGTTCCTTTATATTTATTTCGGACAGTAGATTGCGATCGTTCATTTTGATCTGTACACACGGATTTCCGCTAAGCAGATAAATATTGAAAACTTCTTCTTTCGCAGCAGCCGCTTTTGCTTTATTAGCCTTTTTTTCATTCAGAGTTGAATCAGTGAGATATTCTTCATTTTTGTAAGCCACTATGGGTGCCAGGCTTTCGATATCTGATTTTTTGTTGGCACTGGTCAGTGTTAGAGTATCTTCCAGATGCATTGAGGTTTGTATAGACGATTCTGCATCGTCGTCTTTTAGAGAATCGTCACTTTTCTTAGAATGATCTGAACTCTTGCTTTCGCATGAACTCTTACTTTCATTTGATATTGATGTATCAGACGACATTATGTGCTGTATCATATCTTTTATGAAATCTTCCATATCGGCAACTGCTTCTGTATCGTTCTTTGCAAGAATTTCATAAAATCTTTTCTTATATAGCTCAAAGTCCCTCATGCTGGCATAAAAATTGTCAAATATCTCTTGGACAGTAGTTTTAAAGAACTTTATATTAGACTCTAGGCTAGTGAGCGAGTTATCGTCAGTTTGAAGTTCTTGAGATATATTTTTAAAAATTTTCATTTCAAGTTTGTCAAGTTCTGAATTAGTCAGTGACCTTTGATCACCAACGTCGGTAAAATCGTAGAATTTCGAATCCTTAACAGGTATTTCATCGTGTTCATATTTTTTGTAGTATTCTCCCAAATTTCTAAGATTGTTAACAATGTTTTCACGTTTTAATTGTCTACATCTTGAAAAATGTATGTCAGATTTACAGCGATTGTCGGATGTAGGTAAATGTTTAGCTGTTCGGGGTGTGCAGAAACTATGACGCATTTTCAGTTTTGACTCTGATTCGTCGTCTGTAAACAAGAAAAATTAAAGAATATTACCTGTCTTCTTTAATCATTATTACTATTAATACTACTAATAATACTATTAATAATTAAAGAAGACAGGTAAAGAACAAATCAGAACGAATCGTAATTAGCCCCTTAGAGTCCGTAAAATTGCTTACTATCTGTCAATACATGCTCATACTTTTTTACCACAGCATCAAGTACCCGTAAGGCTCAGGTAAGATTATCAAATAATTGAAGAATAATAGTATTTAAGTATAACAGAAGGAACTACTTACGTGGGGTAAGGTAAAGGTTTCAAGTAAAAATTGAAATACTTACCCATATTGTTTTTTTAGAAGTCCCAACGAAATTAAATTTATTACGGGGCTGTATGAGAGACTTGCAACAGTTCTTCTTTGCATATACGTTTAGTTAATTTGAGGCTATAAATAAATGTAACAGCATTATAAAACTATCATGATTTAGGAAAATACAAATAATTGACGTCAAGTTAACTAATATGAAAAAAAGACCGAAAACCAAACGGTGGTCGTCTGTGATCGGTTTTCAAAATTAGCGGCTAAATTATTTTTTGTGAACCATAGACTACAATTTCAACTGTAAAACACTTTTATGCTACCCTGTTGGTCCATTACGAAAAAATGTTGTTAAAAATTTGCTATTCTAGTCACGTCGTGTTTGTATACTCTTTGTTCCGGTCTCTACTGTTTTGAGGATGATAAAAAGTAGATTACTGGCTAATCTCTAAGGTAGAAATATCAAATAACCCATCTCATGCGACCCTCAGTCGTGATTTACAGAAGCGTAAAACAGTTTGCACAACCTTCTCAGTCTCTGAAGTGTTGATCACTTTAGTGGTGTGGCCTTATTGGCTCATACAAAGGCTGAAATGGATGATAATCTATATCTATCCATATAATGAAATTGTAACAGGTCGAAGTCTGTACATTATAGATATTGAAGAAAAACCAATAAAGAGTTTGTCAGTGCGTTTGTGCGCGCTAATCTAAAAACGGCTTAACTGATTTGAATGCGGTTTTCACTAATTGTAGTAAACTTCACTTAAAATTTAGTGTTTGTTTTATTTCAATCGGTTCACAAATAAAAAAGTTATATCAATTTAAAGAATCACGTCAAAAAAGTGACTATCGTTTATGTCTTGCGTTTTTGGTTATACCAAGTTATCTCCTCATCTATACGCTTAAATCAAATACAGGAACAGGCAAATTTTATTTTTAAAAATTTCCGTGGTGATGAAGCTCTTTATTTTTATACACACGCACATAATGTTAACCTAAACATTACTAGCTATAATTTTATTATTCTGTTAACAAAAAAGTCGTTATCGTTTGAAACGAAGCGAGGTGGCTTTAATGATTAGTATTACCAAAAAATAAAACTAAATTCATTGTACTGGTTTTAATAAAAAAGTTGGAATTCGATAAGTATTTATCACTCGTTCTAGTTTAATCGTAGTAAGGCTCAAACAATTCATCCATTCACAGGCCAACCACGCTTTGATACGCGCCACGGGGGCACTGATCTGTCAGCTGATATCAACTTTACAAGGCTTAGGACTAGTTAAAACCGTCATTGATGTCAACAATATTTTAAGACATAACTTTATTGATTATGTTAATCATAGAAATAAACATAGCGTGAACAGACAGTATATATTTACAAAATAAACAAGTTACGTACCTATTAAAACTTTAAATTATTATTACTTACTTAAACCGAAACAATTGTCGAAAAACGAATCTGCGAAGTTCGATACACAAACGTGCACGTTTTGCTGATTTTTCCCTTACCAAAAACGTTCACTATTGCATTGAATGAATGACTTATCATTATCACAACTTTTGTAATCCCGGGTAGTGTAGTCTTTTTATTTCATGAACAGGCAACATCATACAGTTCATCATTGCCAAACTCTGTATTCGCATATTCGTACTAACGACTTATTTTCTCGTGGGCACGTAATAATACAATTTATGATAAACATCATCGTTGCGCACGAGTGGTGCCAGCGTGTCTCGCCTTTGTGACGCCTGCGTCTTTATTTTAAAATTATTTTGCCGCTTAATTAACTAATGTGTAAAATATTGAATGAAGTCGATCGTAGCGAAAGTGAGCGAAACATAGTGAACGTAGTGACCGTAGTGCGGCTAACGAGTGCCCATACCACGAATTCTCATTTATTGTTCGTAAACAACATAAATTATTGTAATATTTAAAAAAAATATATGTATTTTACGAAACGAATACTTTTTATGGATTATATTATGGATATAGGGTATAACATTTCCTTACCAAAACCGATTCAAAATCACGCGGTATAAAGCGCGCCGAGTGCCGCGCTGCTGGTGCCTACAGCACTCAATTATTCGTAGTGAACGCACGTATGTCAGAGACGCACAGCCCTCCCGATATATAGATATATATCGATAACGCAGTGTTGTTTATTTAAATAAAAATAAGTGTTATGTAAAAAATCTGTAAGTACTTAAATTTCATCGTTTATGATAAAGTACACATTTACTAAACAACGTTGTGTTAGTAGGTATTGTTCATTATAAGAATACCTCGAAAAGATCGAACCTCTCATAGATCGTGTAGCAAAAATGCTAAAAGGATGAGATTAGTTTGATCACAAGAATCTGAAGGTGAGGCGTAAGGCGAGACTTATAGAAAGATAATAGATTAATAGTATTGCATAATAAATTAAATAGTAACTTATTTCAGCCAACTCCTAATTTTTATTGTCTATTGAATTAAATATATTAAAGACAAATACATGAGAAATTTACAGTTAATATATTAGAATTTTAATTCTGTTATTAGTAGTAACAAAGTAAATTGCTAACTAACCCATTTTCAACTCGTGTTATTTAAATCACATATATTTTTTCACAAATGTAGGGTGTTTGTAATAACTTATTACAGACACCTTATCACAGATACTTTAAATAACACGAGTTAAAAAAATGGATTATTTAGTCATTTTATTCACAAGCATTGAAGCACAACAAGGTTAGAAAAATTCAAGTTACTATAATTTGAATTCTTGTAACTTTTTTTCTGTTTCTGGACCCTAATATTTGAAAATAATTTATTTCTAAACGTTAAATTCTTCTTTTATTGTCTATGGTACTGGTGTTGAAATTTAGAAAGAAAGAAAAGTATCAGTTTGTAGAAGTGCGAGCAGGAAGAGTTGATACCCATTTCTAGTAAAAATTGTCTATGACAAGCCAGTCATTGAACCGTCAATTATTGTTGAACGAACGAACGACAGCGAATCTCAGAGGCCCCGCCTTTATATTCGTATTTTATTATTTCAGTTGGCTTTCGCGATGATATTGTTATAGAAACTGGCACTTAGGTAATATTTTTTACTGAATAAAATGTTTTAGCCCAGTCTACCATAAAATATAATGAAGTTACTAGTAATGGAACGCAATTATTGATTTGTCGTGTACAGCAACAAATAGTGAGATTGTGCGGTTTTCTAGCGGTAGCTTCACCTGAAATTGTGTGGTTCGAAGGGCTAGAGTTTTTCTCCAATTTGGTTCTGCCTAGCAAGGTTTGGTGTCATAAAAGGTCGGCAATATAGTGTATTTGATGATGCTATTTTTAGTGGGTGTTGTCATTGTGGTTCTAAAGCTTTATTCGGATTAGGTCATCGAGTGCGGTGAACATGTGTGCCGGAGAAATGTGCTGAATTATGTTTTAAAGTGGTTAATTTGGTTTCTTGTTAGATAAACGAGTACTACGAAGTAGAAGATCTGCAAAAATGGGTACAACAAGCATACTGTGTTTTGTCGCGCTGATATCATGTTCGGCGGCTTTATGTGAGTACTACTTACTTCTATTTGTTTATAAAGCTTTCTGTGCTTGTTTATATTGAGCACCTAATTGCAAGTCGACTTTTATTAATATTTTCTTTTCTAAGAACTCCCTTGAATTCTGAGACTTTGTATTAGTTGACACTTGAAGGCAAGGCAAAGAGTTTTATTTATGTGTCGCATTCATTCATCGCTTTATCCATACTAATGTCACTTAAATTGTTAAAATTAGTCAATATCCCATAAGTCCAGTTACATAGTTTCATAAGTACTTTATTTTCATTCATATTTATGTAAATTACCTTGATCACCAGTTTACCTGAACACCAAGTTACATATTTTAGTTCTTTATACTCCTGTCCGTATTATAAATTCAAAGTATGCTTAAACATCAATTTAAAGCATTTTAAAAATATATTAGAATCTAGGTCATTGTCTATAGGAAAACTCTTGTATTTTTAATAAGTCGAATTTTAAATGAAGTTAATGGAATTTACTGGACTGAATACTCTTTCTTTATTAATGTAAGAGCTGAGCCCTTCCCTTCAGTTTCACAAGTGTTTAGGTCACTTGCTAGCTCTCCTAGAGGTTGTAATGTAATGTATTTAGCCTGTAATATTTCTAAATTATATCTAATGCAAATTTTAATAAAACAAAGTGGCTTAACCTGAGATTGATGTGTTCAAGCAAACAAACTGTCCTTTATAGTTGATGTCCCTTACCAAACTTATATTACTTGGTCTCTGCTTGAAAATAAGTATGAAATATTCTGTGTTGCAGAAGATTGTAACACCATGTGAATGACAGATATTTTTTTTTTCATTTTATAGTAATCTCTGATTAGACAAACTGTCACCATTCCTGATATTTGTTGTCTGTCTCACTTCACCTTTCACATAGTCATTCTCCTACTTTTCATAGTGTTTATATGCCTTTAAATCATCAACAAATGTCTTTTGATTTGAGTATTGCAGTAATTTATAAAAAAAAATTAAGAATAGAGAAATACCTAAATATAGCAGTAGGAAATCAGGTAAAATATCCTATTTTTATAAATCAAAACTAATATTCTAGATAACAATTACTTGCATTTTCACTTATTTCAATGATGTACAATAAATATAAAATATTAAAACCATTTTAATGTTAATTTTCTTAAATGCCTGATTTTTCTGACTGACAACAGTAATAAAATCAAACAACCTGTATGTAGAAGATGCTATTAGTCATGAATATTGGTCATGCCTTATTCTTGTATCCATACAATACCTTCATTTAGTTCCACATACCAGATTTGTAATTGACAACATTGTTTTGTCCTTGTCCAGGCTCTATCAAGATTTTGATGACATAGATTGAATAAAACTCTGAACAACCCATTTTTAAGAAGTTAATTAATTATAGTTGTCGTACTCTGTCCATTCATTTATTTTGTTCTATAAGTAGTCGATTAGTGATAACTAAAAATGTTGCAAATTTGATTAGAAATAAGAATTTTATTTCATTTAAGAGAAAGTTTTAATTGATTGAAAAGAAGTAAAATGTTAATTTTAGCTAAAAATACTGAACTTGTTTGAAAAATTATAAAACCCATGTTTAATATACTTAACAATTTAATATTAATATTACAAAGGACTCAAGTGACAAATCTAGTGTGTATCATCTCTTCATTTCTTCTTAGTTTAATAGTTTTAGAAACACTTATGTTTTATAAAAAACATAACTATTTACAACTGTAGACGAAAGGCTTTTTATACTGATTTAGAAATAGTTAATATCAAATTTTTACAATGAAACATAATTAATTTTATTGAATAAAACTAAAATCATTTATTTATAAAGAAATAGTATGTGTACATAATGTCTATGAATGGTTATAAAAAGTATAATAATATGAAAAGAGATGATCTATATATATTTCTAACTGGCACAGTTACATTCTCAAAGAACTTTAAAAAAAAAGGAATGGACTGAGTATAATATTTATGGTCTCTTTTTTATTACTACTCAATTATTTGCATGATATTTCAAAGGTTATTTTTATTCAGAATTGAAATGATATGGCAAATGGAAGCACAAAGCAAATTTTTTATATGTTTTGTACTTGCCTATGCTAAGTTAGCCGTGCCTAAAACTTTCATGCATGTTCATGGTCACTGCCTGTTCCTGTGTCCTGTGTGCTGTTATTAGTATAAATTTCTTATTACCTTCTATAAAAAGGCAAGACAAAATCTAATGCAAGAAAATGTTATCAATCAGGTTTTTGAATCTGAGAATCTGGGGAATCTGACGTTAGCATGTTCAAACAAACCCTTCAAAAAATCATCCTTACTAATATCATAAATGCGAAAGTAACTGTTTGTTTGTTACGCGAAATGGACAAAGGGTACTGGTACAAAAAAAAAGGTAGGCTAGGTATTTACAAACAGTACATTTTTTCATCCCAAAATAATATACTGTTTCCGAGAGATAATCAAAAATAACTTTTATATCTATTAAAAAATATATTTTTACATTTTTAGATATCTGTTCTTTACAAACAGTGGTAGTAACCAATATGAAGATTCTTCAAATGTCATTGTATGCAAAGTTATTAGTTTTTGCATAATTTTTCACTTAACAATGTATTGTTGCTTTACATGTCATACAAATGGGCGTCTTTCAGAAAATTTGCACGCCACATAATGGGAATTCCACTTTAAAAAAAATTGTTTTCATTTAATTGTGATTAAATGCATTTATAATATGAATTTTAACAAAAGTATATTTATATCAAAATTATTATGAAATTCCGAAAAAAAAACTGTATTAATACTTGTTTCCACTAGAGAATTCCAATATGTCACGAAGAATAGTTTTAATGAAAATGCAATACAAATTACCTTTGTTATATCAATATAAACATAACAGACTTCTCAATAAAATATAAACACTAGCATTACTCTCAGACATGTAAGTGCTATTATATAATTACTATCCATACGCTAAATTTTGGTACTTTACACTTCAAAATAATACAATTTCTATGGCACAAAAGAAACATACCATATATATAGTAAAGTTAAACACAGTTTTACCTTTATAATTTTTTAACAAAACTGTAATAATAAATAATAATTACTTATTCTTAATCACAGATTTATTAGGATGGAATCATCATACATGTGATGGAAGGGGAATTTAAAGTCACATTTAGGATATTAAGTATGGTCTACAAAGTACTTCCGATTAGTATCTTTATTTTAAATCCACTAGGTAATACTATAACTAAATAAACTTTGAAATATTACTATCATTGCTCACCACCAAGACAAACAGACCAAATAAAAAAAAAAATTAAATATACAACCTTAATTAAGAATCAATAATATTTCATAAATTTTAAGTGACGTAATGGAATTCTAAGGCATAGGTGCCTTAGAATTCCCTTACGTCACTTTCCCATTCCACTAGTACAACACGTGACGTACTGAATGTGACGTATTTGGTTAATTTAAAACTGTAACATAAAATAAAATAGCGATTGTCAATACTAAAGAAAATGTTACGAGAATTCAAATACACTATTTGTTTTTAAACTATTGTTATTACAGGTCTTAAAAAATACCGTAGTGTAGTCGGAATTTCCACCATACGTGATTTCGTAGGACAACACGAATTTAATATTTTATTGCTTTTTTCGGCATTTGCTTGCTTATTTTAGAGCGGAAAACAAGAATTTAAGTACTCCAATAATCTATAATTTTTACCTCCAAACATAGCAAGGAGGTCGTGGGACACGACAAACCCGCATAACATGTTGCTTAGTTTTAGCAATATTTAATATAAAAAGCTATTTCCACAAGCTTTAAATAATACACTTATTAGGATAATAGCTATTTTATAAGAAAAAAAAATGTACAACTCGGGAAAAAAAATCAAATCAAAGGACACGTCAAATCCACAAAGGTGCATTTTTCTGAAAAATGCCCACATGATGTTATGCTCATTTCATTCTCCTAAAGGGTTCCATTGAATTTGTAATTGGTGCCAACTAGGATATAAGGAAAGTCTTCAGAATAATGAAGTAGAAATATATTTTTATATTTATGTATAAACTAGCAACGCCCTGCGGTTTCACCCGCGTAAGTACCGATCGCGTGGGAATATCGGGATAAAAAGTAGCCTATGCATTAATTCAGGTCTCCAGCTATCTCCATACCTAGTTTCATCGCAATCGGTTCAGTGGTTTTTGCGTGAAAAAGTAACAAACATCCATCCATCTATCTATCCATCCATCCATCCATCCATCCATCCATCCATCCATCCATCCATCCATCCATCCATCCATCCATCCATCCATCCATCCATCCAAACTTTCATATTTATATATTTATAATATTAGTGGGATAAAATCTTTTAAAAAATGTTACAAATGTTTTTTAGGTTTTGGATTTATATGAGTGCTAAACTGTGATCTTTCTAAATTGTATCTGCAAATATATTCTCAAACAAATTGTATCTTTTTCATGACTTATCATCAAACAGGCCTTGGACTTTCTTGTTATAGGGAAAACTCTCAATATTTTATTGCTCTGTAATTTTTATAAAAGTTCCTTGACATTTAAATGTAAATATTTATACCTTTTACACTTCTACTGTTTTAAAAGTAGGTCTCAAAGAGTTGACCTTCTCAGTTCAAATTCAAAACATAAATGACTGTAGTTTGAGTATTTGAGGAATGCTTATTTTAATATTTTGAAATGTTTTCTAAATATACCCCTAATATTTTCTTAAGATCCCTTATCAATCACACTGATCAGTGACGATGATGTTTAATATAGAATGAATATTACAAACACATTACCTAGATACCTAATCAATCGGTTATGCCAACAAATATAAATAATGGCACACAGCCACAGAAGAAAATAAGTAACTATTCTGGCGGCGCTTTGGCGATTGTCTACATTCGGAAATGTACCATAAAATCGCGCCATTTCGTCGTCTATTAGGGACTAGCTGCTATATAAAATCACTAATCACTAGTCTTCTGATGTAATCGACTAAATCACCTAGCTTATAAGTATCATGTCATCCATTTTAGCTGAAAAAATATTAGTTTTCTTAGTCTGCTGTAGAGTTCGCTAATTGAAGCCAAAGCATATTGATTATTCTCACCTAACTTATACATAACGTTTAAAGAAGGTTTGCATCTGTCTACAAAGAGTCTAGACACTTTAAACTTTGTCAGTTTAAGTAATTTACTTATAATTATTTTCCCACGGTCCATTCACTAATCGAGTCTTTATTCGAAAGTAATGAGGTGTCTACTTGCCTAAGTAATTTTGTTTAATTAAGATCACTAAACCAGTTAGGTATATTATTCAACTTCTGCATCAGACAGACAGTAAAAAATTATTCAATGAACATTATTTATGTAAAGAAACGGTTTCGGATTATGTTATGTATTAATACATTTTATTGAACTGTAAAGACTTATGGTAGGAATTTGTATATTTAGATCCGATATCTCTTTTACGCAATCTGTTATATCGATATCAGTATGCGCTCTGTTTACTGTTCCACTGTTAGGCATAAGCCTCTTCTGAGCCTGAAACCACCACTCTAACCTTATTTGGGTAGATTTTACAATTCTTAGGAAACACTTTGGGGTACTCTTAGGTTTCTTCCTAATATGTTTTTGTTATAAGAGTCCTTTAAAGAAATAAAATGACAATTGCGCTTTACTCCGTATTGTATAAGAGAAGAACTAGCACTTTTTAAACTATTGCTCCAATATCGTTTTAAAACGTATTCATGCAATTGAGTAATCCGTGAGACGGTGACCTACCTATATTTCCCAGAACATAAAAACACAAGTTGCATACAATTTTGCGATTCTTTGTCTGCATATTAATATTTCTGGTGTACATGTGATAAATTTGTGTACAGTGACGTCACCGCCGAAGATAATTAAGCAGCCGACGCAAGAAGAGATTCTGTTCCAAGTGGCGCAGGCTGGAGAGGTGGACAAACCATTTATCATCGAGTGCGAGGCGGAAGGTGAACCGGCCCCCAAGTATGTCACATTTTATTTTATTCTAGCCATTCCCCCTGGTTTCATTTGCGTTAATGTCACCGCTCCGCTCCGAAAGGCCGTAGCGTGATGTTACATAGCCTATAACCTTCTTCAATAAATAGACTATCTAAAACATAAATATTTTTCAAATCTGACTGATGGTTCCAGAGATTAGCGCGTTTAAACAAATAAACAATCAATAATATTAATACAATACAAAAATATTTTTACGTTATAGAATGACCAGTTAAACGATATCAAATTTAACAAGAAAGCACATATCGAAAGTAATACCGTCCTTCTTCAAATATTTTCTTGAAGGTTAATAAAGATCTCCAAAAACGAAATGCTTCATCACTTTGATACATGAACATCGGTTACCAATAAATTAAGGGAAGCGGTTAAGAATCGTGTCATATTAACCCTTTGGCACTAGTGATAGTTGATAGAGCTGCATCGGGGCAGATAGGATTGGCTATGGTAAAATTATTTACTCACTGCAGACTCGGTCATAACTCAGCGAAGCAGGATAACGATGGTTCTTTTGTACAAGTGGCGGGATGAGAATCAGTGCAGTGCGGTAAGAATCAGTGTTTAAGACCGTTTTAAATCACCGAGTCTGCAGCGAGTAAATAATTTTACTACAGTGTAGGCAGACTGTACACATGTGCTTGTTTACTACTGTGATTGTTCAAGTTGTCAAGAAGGAGAAGAACAGGGTACCCAATTTAAGAAAGACCTATGTCCAGCGGTTAGCCCCTACAGGCTGATTAATTGAGACCGTGACATTTTATGTTAACAAGACCGTGTTTATGTTACCCAGAGCAGTATTTAAAAAAAACATACTGCAGTTTTTTAGGAAAACCATGGTATGACTTTTAATTCAATAATTCCCAGTAAATGTTATTGGACTCGTGATATTCGTAGGTTTCCATTTGATGTATGACTCATAGAATCTTCATCTTTTAGCAATGACAAGGGTATGCGGGTCATGACGGTATTTCATTAAGAGCCTTATTAGGGCCTGCCGTAGAGCCTTATACCTGCTTTGTAGGATGTCTTTGACAATGTCGTTTGTACATCACGATTTCTATAGGTACCAATAGCATACGTCAATTGTCTTCTCAAGATTAATTCTCTGAAACGTTCATAATGTGATTTGGCAAAAAAGAAAGAAGTCGCTAACTTTGGAGGAAGTGCGAATGGAAGGTAAAAGGGCTCCTTCCTAGGTAATTCCTTACTACTTCCTGCAGCCACTGTGTGGATTTAAAAAGTTCGATCTCGGACGTAACCACTAATGGTGGAAAGCGAGATGTTTTTGTACTTGCTAAGTAATAAAATAGAAGTAGGTATAACAATGTAGTTACCTACTTTGTAAATAAAATAACACAAACAAACAAAAAAACAACAACACATTAATGGATGATATAAGTGAACACTTAGTAAATAAAATATTAGATAAATTTGTGTCCCCGGATCTCTACATATTATATTAAATGATAACCCAGGTTATCTGTTAAAGTGGCTCTTCAAAAAATAACATCACATTCGTGAGCTTATATCTTTAACTAGCTGACCCGACAGACGTTGTCTTGTCTTAACATAAATATTGAATTCGAATTGGTATAATTTGAAGCGCGCATTCTGTCAATCGCGCCAACTGTCAAACTACTGACAGTTATGTCAACCGCTAAGGTTACATTAGAAAAGTTAATATGATCATCAAGTTTTCTTAAATTTTTAATTTTCCGCGCAACTTTCTTAATTTTTTCTTTCATAAAAACCTTCTGACAACAAACTTCTGAAAAAAAAGAATTAGTGAAATCGGTCTAACCGTTCACGCGTGATGCCGTAACCAAGGGAAATAGGGATTCATTTTTATATTATATAGATTAGATATTGATAAAAAAATCTACACAAAAATAACTTAATGTATAGAATATATGTATAATATATATGAATAAATAATTATCCTATTATGTTAACATTTTTTTTATACATTTAAGAACTAAATATCACTACTGGTTCAATTTGGATACAACAATATAGTATCTGGCACATATTATTTTAGGCAAAGCCAATTATAGTACGCGTCTTACCACATCAGCCGTTCTATATTTTTTTATGATGTCCCTAACCCGTAATTCTGTGACTGTTCTTCTTAAATTCTGGGAATTTATGATAACTTTATTCTAGAACTCAAAGTATTCTGGAGTACTTCGTCTGCTAAGCCAATGTTTTTTAAGATACAGAAAAATAGAGAATAATAGTATCTGTTTACATCCTAACTTATAAATGCGAGAGTGAGTTTGGTTTGTTTGTTACGCTTTTACGTCGTAACCACTTAACTGATCATCATGAAAATTTGTATAAATGTTTTCAGGGGTAAAGAAATAACACATCTAGAAAAAAGTACTATTCCCGAGGACTAGCGAATTGATATAATTATGTTTTCACACGAGAATTAACGCGATCATGAACTGCCTGACGTTTCGTCTAGGTTGCTCTGGCCGTGGTCACAGGCTGACTCGTTTCGTGATCGCGTTAATTCCCGTGTGAAAACATAATTATGTCATGGAACGAGAAAGTTTCAAAGTTAGTATAGCGAATTGATGACAAAAAACTACATTAACGGAAGCGAAGCCGTGTGCAAAAGCTAGTTTTATATGATTTACGTTACTTGATGTGCCGCGATGATTCACAATAATACGTTCCAACCGACTAATGGTGTGTTGTATGTCAGTCACGTGCGGACGTTCAGATAGATCTCGTATTTTTAAAACACACTTGAACTACTTACACAGTCTGTTATATTCTATTTATATAGTCTGTCGTTGTATTGCCTATTACCTGTTTAAATAAACAGTCTAACATTATCAACATCTAACACAAAAATATTTTTTATAGTCGTATAGCTTGAACTGACAGAACTTGTGTAAAAATTCATAGTCTTCAGGCTAATAAAATATTGACAAAGATAAATGTTTCCTAACGAAAATGTTTAACAATGAAAATGCAACATATAAAAATTTATCCTATCATCGTTCCGAAACAAAATTGCAGTCATTAGGGTATCAATCCTTTCGAGTTTTTTTATGGTAAGTATAGGCAAACGAGCAGACGGGTCACCTGATGGTAAATGACTACCGCCGCCCATGACCACCTGCAACTCAAGAGTCACAAGTGCGTCGCCGGCCTTTAAGGTAGGAGTAGGGGAAGGGAGGAGAGGGAAGAGTTAGAGCATCAGGTAACCTCACGCACTCGGCGAAAAGCAATGAAATCATTGCTTCACTGGTGGTTTTCAGTGAGGCCGTGGTATTACTCCGGTCGAGTCGCCCCATATCTACGTGCCGAAACATCGCTCTCCCACGAACAGTTTCGCCCTGGGATTATTTTTATTTATTTTTTAAATGCAGTACCTTTTACGTAGATACATATTATTTATGTTATGATTATTATTAATTAATTAAAAAAAAGCTATGCAAATGGTCTTTTTATTCTTTCGAAGTTATCGCATAAGTTTGTTATTCTGTAAGCAAACAGAACTACAATCCAATTGATGATTTATAACACCTGTTTCCTGGATCTTAACGTTACATTGCTTCAGTAATGGTATGTGAGGGCTTTAATCTTCCATCTGTAGTCCCACTAATATTATAAATGTGAAAGTTTGAATGGATGGATGGATGGATGTAAAAGACCTAAACAATTGATAAACGAGTTTTTTTACACAAAATTTGTTGACAGAAAAATCATTGTAGAAATTACAAGGCAAGTTATGACGTGAAATGAATTTAGTAAAAAATACTATTGTAGTTGTTAAGCGATGCTAACAGTTGCGGGTTCGACTCCTTTTCAGGTCAATTAGTGGGGTATTACACACCAATCTTTAAAACATCAAGTCATTTCTATGTGCTATCTATGTCTCTCAATTCTATGAGCGTGTTTTAATGCAATTCTATTCTGTTCCCCTAGGCACAGATAAGATAATAGTTACTTCGTAACCCTAGGGCCTCGGCAACGATTCCTTAAAGCGACATTATCTTAGAAAAAGATGATCTTTCTTTCTTTTTTAAAAAGACAACTCCCGCATTAGGAATTACTCCTGTGTCGCGGGGGACTTAACCCTAGGGCCTCGGCAACGATTCCTTAAAGCGACATTATCTTAGAAAAAGATGATCTTTCTTTCTTTTTTAAAAAGACAACTCCCGCATTAGGAATTACTCCTGTGTCGCGGGGGACTTAACCCTAGGGCCTCGGCAACGATTCCTTAAAGCGACATTATCTTAGAAAAAGATGATCTTTCTTTCTTTTTTAAAAAGACAACTCCCGCATTAGGAATTACTCCTGTGTCGCGGGGGACTTAACCCTAGGGCCTCGGCAACGATTCCTTAAAGCGACATTATCTTAGAAAAAGATGATCTTTCTTTCTTTTTTAAAAAGACAACTCCCGCATTAGGAATTACTCCTGTGTCGCGGGGGACTTAACCCTAGGGCCTCGGCAACGATTCCTTAAAGCGACATTATCTTAGAAAAAGATGATCTTTCTTTCTTTTTTAAAAAGACAACTCCCGCATTAGGAATTACTCCTGTGTCGCGGGGGACTTAACCCTAGGGCCTCGGCAACGATTCTTTAAAGCGACATTATGTTAGCAAAAGATGATCTTTCTTTCTTTTTTAAAAAGACAACTCCCGCATTAGGAATTACTCCTGTGTCGCGGGGGACTTAACCCTAGGGCCTCGGCAACGATTCCTTAAAGCGACATTATCTTAGAAAAAGATGATCTTTCTTTCTTTTTTAAAAAGACAACTCCCGCATTAGGAATTACTCCTGTGTCGCGGGGGACTTAACCCTAGGGCCTCGGCAACGATTCCTTAAAGCGACATTATCTTAGAAAAAGATGATCTTTCTTTCTTTTTTAAAAAGACAACTCCCGCATTAGGAATTACTCCTGTGTCGCGGGGGACTTAACCCTAGGGCCTCGGCAACGATTCCTTAAAGCGACATTATCTTAGAAAAAGATGATCTTTCTTTCTTTTTTAAAAAGACAACTCCCGCATTAGGAATTACTCCTGTGTCGCGGGGGACTTAACCCTAGGGCCTCGGCAACGATTCTTTAAAGCGACATTATGTTAGCAAAAGATGATCTTTCTTTCTTTTTTAAAAAGACAACTCCCGCATTAGGAATTACTCCTGTGTCGCGGGGGACTTAACCCTAGGGCCTCGGCAACGATTCCTTAAAGCGACATTATCTTAGAAAAAGATGATCTTTCTTTCTTTTTTAAAAAGACAACTCCCGCATTAGGAATTACTCCTGTGTCGCGGGGGACTTAACCCTAGGGCCTCGGCAACGATTCTTTAAAGCGACATTATGTTAGCAAAAGATGATCTTTCTTTCTTTTTTAAAAAGACAACTCCCGCATTAGGAATTACTCCTGTGTCGCGGGGGACTTAACCCTAGGGCCTCGGCAACGATTCCTTAAAGCGACATTATCTTAGAAAAAGATGATCTTTCTTTCTTTTTTAAAAAGACAACTCCCGCATTAGGAATTACTCCTGTGTCGCGGGGGACTTAACCCTAGGGCCTCGGCAACGATTCCTTAAAGCGACATTATCTTAGAAAAAGATGATCTTTCTTTCTTTTTTAAAAAGACAACTCCCGCATTAGGAATTACTCCTGTGTCGCGGGGGACTTAACCCTAGGGCCTCGGCAACGATTCCTTAAAGCGACATTATCTTAGAAAAAGATGATCTTTCTTTCTTTTTTAAAAAGACAACTCCCGCATTAGGAATTACTCCTGTGTCGCGGAGGACTTAACCCTAGGGCCTCGGCAACGATTCTTTAAAGCGACATTATGTTAGAAAAAGATGATCTTTCTTTCTTTTTTAAAAAGACAACTCCCGCATTAGGAATTACTCCTGTGTCGCGGGGGTCTTTACAAACAACGGACACAAAGAACATCCAGACTCGGGTGGGAATCGAACCCACGACCTATGGCATAGCAGTCAGGGTCACTAACCACTAGGCCAACAGGCCAGTCAAAATCTGATATTAAAAAAAAAAAACATCTTGTGCTATTAGTGTTATCCTATTGCAAAACAACATCGGGATGACCATCTACTCTTACTCACGATCTTTATTCTTTCAATGGACCAGAAACTTTGATCTTATTATTAACAAAAGCTACTTTTATGACTGCAGATCACTTTAAATTTTGACTGAGGACTAACGGATGCATAGGAGCAATAAGAGTTATTCACATAGAATCAGAGTTAGTACCGCTATGCGTTTTATTGAGAGATCTCATAGTAACGCCTTAAAAACACGCCCTTGATAACACAAGAGATAATTATAAGTTTATAACCCTATTAAAAACTGTAGGCTATATTATTGTTTGTAAACTTTGTGTTTATTTTTTTCTCTCAAAATTATTTTCAATTTTCACCAATATATTGTAACATTAATACCTGTTATCTAACCTGTGTTAATACTAAAATCCTAATATACATGTGGTGTTTGCCGATTGATATTGTACACCCATGCGTTATTTATCATGCACTAGCGACCCACCCCGGCTTCGCACGGGTGCAATAATGATACTAAATATATTAGGTACAGAATGTCTTTATAAACAACGGTCACAGGTTTTTTGTCATTAGACGATACAAACATGTTTTCTTCAGAGGTTACTCTTGAAAGAGCGACATATAATTGGCCATGTGAAAAACATTCAACGCTCAAATCTAAGCCTGCAACATTGAAAGTTTGACCCTGCGACTTATTAATGGTCAATGCAAAAGATATCTTTGCCGGAAATTGTCCGGCCCTCTGGCCGGTACCCGCAACCACTATGTCGTTAACGTTTGCAATGTAAACGCAAAAAAATGTGTTTATTTACGACATCACATTAGAAACCTCTAAAGTTATCAGTGTCTCTCTACTATATTATGCATGTATTATACATATAAACCTTCCTCTTTAATCACTCTATCTATTAAAAGAAACCGCATCAAATTCCGTTGCGTAGTTTTAAAAATCTAAGCATACATAGGGACAGACGGAAGCAACTTTGTTTTATACTATGTAGTGATGTATTATTTGGAAGAAATGTGTAACAATTGTAGGTGAACCTATAAATAAATAAATTAACTATACTTATTTTAATAACAAAACTGCGCCGCCAAACGTCTTGTAATTGTTTCTTTAACGAAATTGATACACAGATTGGGTATACCCATTATGGAGATTCTTATTCGCCATGACTACTAATGAAAATCAATAAATTTGTGAAAAGGAGATGTACAAGATCACCCACCATTTTTTTTTATTACTACCACACTTGTAATAATTCGCTGTATCGCCCTGTATCTCGTGGACTTTACAAACGTACTACGAACAGACACAGAACAACTGTGTATCTCAAATAAATTGAATCACATTACTCGATGCTAATTGATCAACCGTTCTCGTCAAATTGAAAATCTAAAATGTATGTAATCGCAGGTCCAGTCACCTCGCTGTAAATTCACACACGAGAAATACATGAGAGAATTTAAAGTAAAGTGAGAGCGTAAAATATCAGAAATCGGCCTTCGTTTTCGACATTCCCATGAAAAACCTCTCACTGTATCGATTCAAGAATAAAATTACTTTAACTCTTACATAATTAGAGGCAGTAGTAGTATAGCGTATGTACAGTTGTCATAAAATTAGTTTATATAGAAATAAGAATCGATACATTCTTATAACTTTTACATGACTTATTATGTTATTCTTTTGCTTACGGGCATTATTAATAATGACTAGACTAATCGATAATACGCTTATCTTTGAACGTACAATGTCAAACAATGGAGTATTTACTTTGTTTCGAAGAAATATTGATTTGTGCAACATTAAACAGCTAGCACGCTGGCCAGGCAGATTGTTAAAATTTATTTTTATTAATACATGTGTGATTGCACAGTTAGAGTCGTCTATGAAATAGGCATAACATCATTATAATGTCGAAATTGAGTTCCACGTGGTTCTACTAAGAGAGCTATTAGATTACTAACTGCGCCCCGCGGTTACACCCGCGTAAGTCCCGATGCCGTGGGAATATCTGGATAAAAAGTAACCTATGAGTTAATCCAGGTGTCAAGCTATCGACATACCAAGTTTCATTGCAATCGGATCAGTGGTTTTACGCGAAAGAGCAACAAACATCCACACACCCTCACAAACTTTCACGTGTATAATATTCGTAGGATTGCACTTAAATAAAATGTGATGTCCTTACCGTAACGGGAGTTTCCTGCTCTGCATCCGCTGCACTGATTCGTACCAGTCACATGACTGACTCATGTTAATATCTTTAGCTCGATCATACTCTGTTGGGTAGCGAATACAACTTGCCATTTGTCCTATTGAACTCTATCTGCATTGTCTGCTATAAGTATCTTCATTGAACCTACCTTACTCTTGCAATTGTATAGTTGTTTGTGGTTCACTCAATATAATCTATCCATCGTTGTTGTAGACTTCCCGTCATCAATTTTTTCACGTCGAAGAGTTTTTCCCAACTACTATTTAACTTTGATCTTTTAACAACAAAGCAATTGATTTTCGACAGGATCCCGAAATGGTTATCAAAATCGCCCGATATCGGAACCAGAAATCGTTCCCTGGACGCCGTCGCTCGTTTTCCTAATTGAGTATGCGTTCTCTGCCTATATACAATCAAAGTATTTTCCTACAATTTTATTAATTTGTAGTAGTGTGTGTAGTGGTAGGTCATAAAATCAAGTTAATAAAAGCACGGAACAATTGCGTAGGTGTATTTAAAGAGGAAAATTCTAGTACCACAAGCACACGAGAAGATACAATTATGTTAAATACACAGTTCTTTCACAAAATATAAAAAAAGATGCCGGTCTAACAAACCCACTGAGTCGTCTGCAGTCATGATACATCGAAAAGATATTTCATTATTTAGTAATGACTATTATATTATATTACACAGAAATTAATTTAGTAGTGACTGAATAAAGTAATAAGGCTACTTTTCTTTGTTATTGAATCACTTTTCTTCCATAGACACATTTCTAAGCTTATAGGTAAACTGATACTCTACGAAATCCTTTTACATGCTCAGCTGGGCTTAAATCACTTCCTTGTCTTCGCTTCAATATTTCTTTTAACTTTCCGCCTTATGGTAATTGTAGTTTTCCTTCAAATATGTAAGGCATTTTGTACTATGTAAATTTATTTTTGATTGTTAATATGTGCATCCAGAGAAATAACGTTTGAGATGTTATTCTTTTTTACTTCTGAATGCCAAATTGCAAAAAAAAAATGATCCCTGCTTTCCCATAAATAAAAGTACCTAAATATTTAATATAGACAAAACTAATTTAATTAAATATGAAAGATATGTGTACAAACAAGTTTGCATTCCATTACTTAGCACGGAGTTGACGAGTACCTACAATTATTACTGTATTTCTTTAATAAAAAGTAACCATATTTTATATTAATCTACAAGTTGAAGTGAAGGAAATCAATGACCCGTAGTCGATAACGGTATCTAAGTAATTATGGTGATTATATATATTTGTACGAAAGACTTCGAAGTTTAAAACGGGATATAAATATCTGTAGGATGATAGGTCACTGAGTCCTCTGTGGCCTATCATCCTCTGTTACATCTTACTAATACGATAATACTCGTATTAATATAAGAACATGATAGGTCACCGAGTCCTCTGTGACCTATCATCCTCTGTTATATCTTACTAATACGATAATACTCGTATTAATATAAGAACATGATAGGTCACCGACTCCTCTGTGACCTATCATCCTCTGTTATATTTTACTAATACGATAATACTCGTATTAATATAAGAACATGATAGGTCACCGAGTCCTCTGGGACCTATCATCCTCTGTTATATCTTACTAATACGTTAACACTCGTATTAATATAAAAACATGATAGGTCACAGAGGACTCCTCTGCTATATCTTACTAATACGATAATACTCGTATTATGAAGGCTGAAAGTTTGTGAGGATGGATGGATGAATGGATGTTTGTTACTTTTTCACATAAAAACGGTTGAACGCATCTGGATGAAATTTGCACAGAGATAGATTTTAGTCTGGAATAGTATAGTACATAGGCTACCTTTTGTCCCGGAAAAATTTACGATTCCGTGCTATAGATTTCACCAAAAGAAGTCGCGGGCCACGGCTGGTGTCTTTATAAATATAGCTCTTGTACCCGGCGTTGCACGAGTCACATTTGTTTTTCCAAATTGGCGCTAAATACTAAGTCGGAAACCATCTCGTAAGTGACAATAACAACTGCATGAAGTTTCAACGCAATCGGATGGACGGTGCGTGAATGCATACGCAACGAACATACAAACATACAAGATGATGTATGTGGGTGAGCATTTAGAAAAGAATTTTAGATTTTTCCCTAATAGTTGCCCTAACTAATGTTAGCGAAGTAGATGCGGCAGCATCGTAATATATAAGAGTTATTTTATTAAATTCGACAACTTCAGCAAATAAAGGAATAACAACCAAACAAGCAATTGAGTTTAGTTAGTACTCTTGTTGTCAAAAAAAAATACTTTAGAAGCACGCAAGTAATTTAAAAAGTTAAGAACGTTACTAGGAAAATAGGATTTAAAATCGTAACGGCGCTGGCGCTCAATTACAATAATACAATAGTAGGTAAGTAAGCGAGAAACATCTCTAGGTTGTTGTCAATAGAATACGAACCGCTTGTTATTACACGCTTTATATTAGCTTCACTTGTATGTTTGTAACCGACTCCTTTGGGCGCGATTTTGACCCACTTTAAACGGCCAGATTTCATTAAAAAATTTTCAAATAATTCGATTAACTTTTTTATTTTTTTTAGTTGAATTTTCTATAAAAGCGTGTTTTTTAGTATTTTAAACTATAAGTAATTATAATATCTCTGGGCTTGGTATAATAACTCGGATGTTTCTTTACCATAGTCGTATGAAAAATAGAAAAGTAAGTAGTTAATACCGTCGGGGACTTAAAAATAATAAATACATACGTATTTAATTGATGTATTAACCGTGCCTTGTAGTATTGATGTATATGTTTCCCATATATTTAAACAGAAAAAAAAAGATTACATAAATAGTTCTAGTAGAAACTGAGTCTAGTGTGTTCAAATAAACAATTCTTTGTCTTGTTAGTGTGTATAAAAGGTAAATTGTATTTACATAAACCGATATTAAATAATTTACATCCTCAATCTATTTGAAAGTTCATTCAACTCACATACAACATATACATATGTATAACCCAAAACATGTTCGACTCGGAACCCTAGAATTCGATAATAAACTCCCAAATAGCAAAGCATACACTAATAAAAATACATATGTTAATAAAATATGATCTATTATAATTAAAGGTGACAGCAGCTTCCGAGGCCCTCGTTAGGGGGCATCCATTAATTACGTGAGGTGATTTTGGCGATTTTTCGACCCCCTCCCCTCTCCTCCTGGTGAAATGTCACGAGATTTTGCTCGACCCCCTCCCCCTTATCTCACGTGAGATTTTTCAAAATGCATACGTTCACGGAAAATAAATTGTAGTAAGAGCAACTGCGGTTAAAGTAGGTACCATTTACTCCACCATGTAAAGTAGTAGGGAGAGTCTCCCTACTAACATTACATTATTATACTCTTTACATTTTATATTATATACTATTTTAGTGGAGAAACATTTCTTATTTAATTTAACCCAGTTTTCTCGCAATTTTACACTGTTTATGATATCTGCCGAGGCCCCCCTCTCCCCCACGTGAGATTTGGCTCGATCTCCTCCCCCCCTCCCTAAACGCCTCACGTAATTAATGGACGCCCCCTTATTCAAGCTAGCTAAAAGTAAAACTCCCTTATCGAATGATTTGGTTTCTGACTATTATTTGTCTTTGGAGCTTAACTAAAATAAGATATTTATATCAATAAAAAACCGAACGGCTAGTACAGTGCGAATGACTTTATTCCAATTTAGAATATAAATTTGTTCTTAAACTTCGTATTCACAAACTAGCTTTATTCCCGTGTGAGTAACGAACTTGGAACACGTTATTCATTGATTTTATTGATAAGAAAATCACTTACAATGTAAAGCCAAACTTGTTACTCGTGGTGTCACCATTTTTGGTAGATTCACTTCCTATAATAAACTACCCATGTTGTTGAACGTGTTGATGACAACTGGGTTCGATGACTTTACAGGTTCACCAAAATTGACAATTCAAATAGTTTTTGTAAGCCTAAGGGCGCCACACTTACAGTGGGGAGGTAATCGGTTTCAACCCAGTCAGTCAAGTACACAACCGACTTGCTCATATCCCTAATATTGATTGTGTTAAAAGTGTGTTTAACTTTATTGGAGGGGTTAACGAATGTGTAACTCATACGTTTTCATGCAATTACGTTCGCAAACAAGAATACGCTATTGGTGTGACACTCGTCACACCATGTCACTTCAGCGGTGTAATTTTTGCATTACTTACTCAATCCTCTCCTCCGATGGTTATCCTTCTGACCATCAGAATATCATGGTCTTCTGTAGGACGTGGAGTTGCCGCCCCGTCCCGGTCGTTGTTTGATCTGAACCTTTAATAGGGGGTGTCTCTTGACGTCATCCCTCACCCTATTACTTGTCAAGAGGGATGAAGCCAATTTTCGCTGATCCTACTTATATCCTGTACAGGAAGACTTTGCAGATGTAGTTCCTCTTTCGCAGATGGCAATTTATATTGTATCCGCCTAGAAGTCAGCTACAAAGATAGCATTGTCGGTGGTATTAGTTCTTCCTGTGTACGTTAAAGAATGGTCTTATAAGGTCATCATCTATTTATCGGTAACATCTTTTATACAGGGGGTCATCATCTATTTATCGGTAACAGCTTTTATACAGGGTGTATCTGACAAAAATAATTTTTGAAGAAAAAGTAGGTATCCTTTACAAGTTTTTTTTTTCAAAAAATCTTTTTGTAACTGCATGGCTGGAGTCATGCCCTTTCAGTTGTTTAAGTAAGTATTCCATTGTCATATACACCCTGTATAGCCAAACATGTAGCCCTTGTGCCTATATTATAGAAATTAAGACTACTGGCGTCTGAGTGTACTCAAGAGGGCTTATTTTAGAACGAATAAACAACAAACCACAATAACTCCATTCAGTAGAAGTATAGATAAATAACTGAGAAATAAAGTTTATTAGTAGCGATCATGAATTATTCATAATGTGATTCAACCTTGCGAATGCAGTCATCGCTAGAGTTGGTTACTCGAATCGATTTATTATATATTATGTCATTATGTCATAGTATGAATAACACTGATTATAATACTTCCTAGGCATTGTCGGTTAAAAACGTAATTTTCGTTGGTACTTTCCTGTTTTCAACGTATAAATATTGCCCTGTCGTGGTTTTACTTCATAGAGCAAATCAATGAACATGTTAGTTGCGTGATCAATATTTTTTAATCTGGTTTTTGTTTTGTTTATGGTAACCCTTAGAGATAACCCTAAACGTGAAAAATAGTTAATATCAAAACCTTTACAGATAGCCCCAAAGTGAACCAATAAACAGTTATTTCAGTATCGTTACACCTAGATAGCCCCTACGAGAAAAATAGGTAGTTATGTCAGTATTCTAACCCCTACGGATAACCCCAACGTGAACAAATAGATAGTTATGGATGTTTGGTAACTCTTACAGATAAAGCCAACGTGACCAAATAGTTATGTTAGTATGGTAACCTCTACATATAAAATCAATATTTTTGTTATGCGAGTCTCGAGCAAATTTAAACCTGTTAGGTACGTGCATTTCCTGCGATGGTGTATGTACCTATGCCTGAAACCCCGACAAGACTAGGCAGTCTGCCAACATCATGCTACTTGAGCTAGGAGACAACCTCGGGATCTCTGAATTGATTACCATAAATACATATATTATTGTTGCTTTCTGCTCTATCCGTTGCTCGCAGATGGCTACCAGCTGTGCAATGGGACTTCATGTCGTTCAGCAACGTCTGTCTTCGAGTACCTACGTCGTTTGCTGTACAGTAAAATATCCTCCTATCTCCTAGTCAAACTAAGCGGCGTCGCTGTCCTTCAAATTATATCTAATCCAACTAATTATACTAAAAATAAAAACGTTTATTTAGCTAAAAAGTAATAGTTACATAGGCTATAATTAGTATATCATACATATAAAATATGCTTTACTAAAATACTTTACGGAGACTTTGATACAGATACGCAATATGCTACGGAAGCATAATTACTCTTCAATTTATGCCTCTAAGCTTGACAGTATATGAACTTGACGTAGCTCGACAGTAAATTTCCTTTCATAGGAAAGAAAACAAAGATTATATAATGGTAATCTCTATTGACCATATAAATTAAAAAAAAAATAGGAAACCGCTGTAGCTTGTCTGAATGCACGCTAACGAGATGATATAATTTAAAAATAATATGTTATCAAATGAAAACATATTGTGTATTCAGTGGAGCTAATTTAATGCTTATGCATAACTTTAATGTTACGCTGAAAGGAAAAGCTGCCCGAGTAATGGACTTCTCTAGTAATGTAAATAGGTTTCTTAATACATTAAAATATACATCGAACTAGTTCTCAAGAAATATTGCTTTTCAAAAAAGAAAAACCATTTTCTCTCATATAGAAATTATTATAAACTACAATCGTTTTAAGTTTGCTAGTTCACGATGCATTTTCACTTAGGTCATGACATCCTACTAATATTATAAACGTGAGTGTTTGTGAGGATGTATGGATGTATGTATGTTTAGATGTTTGTTACTCGTTCACGCCAAACTACTGAACCGATTGCGATGAAACTTGGTATGTAGATAGCTGGAGACCTGGATTAACATATAGGCTACTTTTATCCCGATATTTCCACGGGATTGGGACTTACGCGGGTGAAACCGCGGGGCGCTGCTAATATGAAATATATTGGATATATAAGGGTAAATTTATTATTAAAATTTTGCTTAAATTACTATTGCTAAATATTGCTAGTAGAAATCTTCCACGTCTAACATGGTCCTTCGAAACTGCCACGAATACAGTACAAGGTGAAATGGAAACGCGTCGTTATCCGGTTGCCATTGAAACCACATAATTATTGTGGTCTCGTCGCCTCAGTCCAAATAACATTGATTGCAGACACCTCTATTGGAAAAGGGAAATAGAAACAAATAGAACCGGCTTAGACTCAATGAAATTAGTTGGCTCCGTAAAGAATATTGCTCTTGATTAGTACTAGACTAAAACATTCTTTATTGCGTGTGTGTAAAGAAATCTGTTGGACATAAAACGTACAGTGTATAAAAATAAGGAATGTTAATAAAATAATGACTGTGGAAGAATATCTTACTTATATTATACAGGCGAAAGTTTGTCAGGATGTATGGATGTTTGTTACTCTTTCACGCAACAACGGCTGAACGGATCTGGATACTTTTACTACCGGGATACTTTTTATCCAGGAAAAATCTGCAGTTGCCATTGGATAGATTTCACCAAAATTTCCACGCGAACGAAGTCGCGGGCAACAGCTAGTCTCTCATATAATAGTTACGATGATTAGAGCCACAAAATGTTCAATTTGAAAAAAACTGAAATTTCATTCAATTGCATATACTTCTTGTAGATTTCGATAAGAGTACTTGCCTGGCATCTGAAGAGGTTTAGAGGCCAATTTTCATAAGGGATTTAGTTGTTTTTTTGTAAGCTGTAAAACCTTATTTTACACTTGGGATTGAAAACTTTATTAACCTATCAAAGTTCACTTGGTAATTAAAAAAAAAAATTTTGTCAGTCTTAAAACATGTAAATTCATTTTGATTTCTCCATAGTTATGCGAACGCTTCTCAGCTGTATTGTGTTAGCCAACCACAGAATATAGATCCGTAGCAGTTTTATACATAATCGTCTTAAAGTGTGGACGGATTCTTTTTACCTGCCGCTTGTTAAATTCAGCCTGAATGAAACAACCAACATCCACTTCCAGGCGGAAGATCTTATTTTGTCTTCCTCTAGGTTAAGATAGTTGTTGACTTTTATCTCCGTGGCTACGATCTAAATTTTCAGAACGGAGGCAATTCAAATCAGCCGGACGTTCAATTGCTGTACGTGGTCTATACACGTCGAGGATAATCGAACAGGCGCTGAGAAAACAAACGAACCACTGATTTTATTAAAGGGTATCTTTTGAATAAGGTAGTTTATTCATTTGTTTTCTGACCGCTAAATCTCTAAATATTAAATAGTTAGTACCTAGTAGTTAATTTTGTGCAACACCATTTCAAGAGAAAAAAAAAAACATTTTGAATTTGGAAGTTTTATGTTGAATTAAAGCCAGTATTCATAGGCGGTCAGTATTAAAAGTTCATAGGTGTGGCCCGATATGGATATTATATTATTTTTTCATTTTTTTTTTGTATATATATAGTTATACTATACTTACTATTTCAATCATATTCTTATTTTTATTCATTATGATTGAATTTCATAGAGGTCGTAAATTCAGTTACAAGTAGATGTCGATGTCGGGTCGTGATTTCGTTATCCCATTACCGACAATATTGCGTACATCAAAGTAATCCTGTCAGCTTGCGGAACGCGTCACATCACCTAGATCGTATAATGTAGGTGTTTGCACTAGAAGTGGGTTAACTACAATAGCTTCCGCCCTTTTACTAGCGCCACGATAGGTCATCGACTCGCCATTTGTGGTGCTTCACTTTTTATAGAAAAAAAAAAACAATGGTTATCATTGTACTGTATTACAATAAACTATAGCCAAGGGACCAAATATTAGATATTGAGACGTTTTAAACGATAGCAGCGGACATGATGAAAGATAGTTTTCTACTTTAACACAGGCAAAAGAAAGTAAGAACAATCCCCATAAATAATAATAATATACCTCTTTCTTGTACACCAAAAACATAACAAAGTACAATAATAAAGCGATATTATGCGACTAATACAATTGGCGGCCTTTTCGCACTTAATCTCTTAGAGGCAAATGGCAATAGCAATTCTTTGAGGTTTATCCTCGGCTGTCGTTGTCCTTGGGGTCTACAAACTGAGGGAGTGTTGGGTTTTCTCCCCTCAATTATTATCACACCATGGTAAGCCCATCATAGAGGATTGGCTGGAGGGAGAGGCTATTGGTGTAGACTTTCTTTCTCGTTAAACGCCATGGTTCTGCCCATTGTCCATCCATTGTTTGGGATTCTGCCGCTTCGTTTTCTGAAGAAGTAATAAGTAACGAAATCACTTCATATTTGACGGTAATGGAGGTAACAAATTCAGAAAACATTCCTACATAAACGTTATTATTAAAGTTGGTTAAAAATCGATGCGTGATGCAATCGTCGCGAACAGTCAGAAAAAAAATGTTTTGCTAAAGATGCAACTTAAGGTGTTTATTTATGACAATATTTCTTAAAGTCTATACAACATTTTTAACCATTTTGTGTACGTCACACACACGCAACGTAACACTGCCCATGTGAAATACAGTCTAGCATTTTTAAAGTTAAGGGGTGAAATTTAAAAATAGTAGGTATACTGTTATTTTAAACCATAAGCTCATCTACCAATTTTTATATTTCTAACTACAAAAATGACGAAGTTTCCTACAAACATCGTATGAATTTATTTTATAAGGAATCATTTGCGTCCTAAAAAATATTATTATTTGTTTACGTAAATACTACTTATTTATTTTTTACGGGAAACTGATGGTAATAAAATAAAATATCAAAAACCCGACTGCAAAAAAGACAATTCAACAAAAGTAATACACTAAAAAGACCGAAACAAGATTGAGAATAGAAAACTAAATTAAAATAAACTATAAACAAAGTAAACTCTACATCGGTTTAACAGACTATATTATGAGCTGAAAGCCTAAGGTAAATACCCGCATTAAATTTAGTAGCAGGCGGGTCCCAATTGCAAATTATAAACCGAAAGAAAATGAATGGGCACAACTTTGTGTAAAAGTATATATTCTGTTTTTTTTTTTTCGTTTTAAATATTAAATTATTTATTGTATACTACGACTTACGGTTTAGGCTGTGCGTTGATCTAAATAAAGCGACAAATAAGGATTTTATATATATAGATTACAGTTTTCCCCTATTTTTAATAAAATAAATACGAGCTTTTTTATGTGGCGATAACATTTATAACTTGTGTAGTCTATTTCAAGAGAACACATTAATGCTCGTGTTCAATATCAATACTTGTCTAAAATGAGAAACTTTATCTTACTTTAAATATTTACCGACGACCATCGAGGGCATAGGCTCAGGAAATCATATTCGCAAAGAATAGGATTGAATGATTGCGGCTATGCGTCGTGCGTTCATCAGCACTGAGAGACTTCATAGTAATATCCATGAATACGGGTGTTATTCATAGTAAACACTAATAGTTTTTAAACGCATTTTCCTAGGAGTCACGTTCGAGTTCAGATATTTACTAATATTAATAAAGTTAGTTACTGTTTGCATGTTGGAACGCAATTCTCTTAGGAACTACCAGTACGACTTGCGGAATTCGTTTAGCGTTGTGTAGTAAGTTTATAGAGGTTATAAAGTTGTATAACTTTAGCTATAACAAATGAGAGTAGGTCGTAAACAGACGAAAAGCTAAAAATTTTAAAACTCCGGAGCACGGCTGGACTATTTAGAATTTTTAATATCTATACTAATATTATAAAACGGAAGAGTTTGTATGTTTGTTTGCTTGAACGCGCTAATCTCAGGAACTACTGGTTCGAATTGAAAAATTATTTTAGTGTTGGATAGTCCATTTATCGAGGAATTCTTTAGGTTATATAACATAACGCTACGACCAATAGGAGCGGAGCAGTGAAAATAAACGCGGGTGAAACTGCGGGAACGGCTAGTGTGTTATCAAACTAAACAATTTGTTTGAATTTATGTATCTCAGGTTTTACCAGTTCAATTTGATATTTGTCATCCATGCATATTTGTGTCTTGTTGCTTGGAAGTTAGTTGTAAAAAAAGTAGAAACGACCGATGGTGGTGGCGATGGTCATATTCTTTAAAAAAAGGACTCCAAATGAAACTAATTGGTGATTCCCGTAGGCTATCACGGTGAGACTCATAGATGCAGACTACCTACGTTTCCTAAAGCAAATAAGAAAAATGTATTTGGAATAACATCTTTATTTTAAAACGGTAGCGTGTTGGTTAAGGCCTTCGGAATTGTGATCAAGTGGAAGCGGATTCAAACCTTTTTAATTATGGTATAGGTGGCAAACGAGCAGACGGGTCACCTGGTAAGTAACTGCCGCTGCCCATAGGCACCTGTAACTTAAGAGTCAAAAGTACGTTACCGACCTTTAAGGTGGGAGTAGGGGAAGGGAGGGGAGAGAGGCAGAGGGGGAGAAGGGGGAGAGCTAAGGGTTAGGGCCTCCGGTGACCTCACTCACTCGGCGAAACACAACACAATCGTTTGAGACCGTGGTTTCACTCCGGTCGAGCCGGCCCATACGTGCTGAAGCATGGCTCTCCATTTATATACCTCACACAATTACATTTTCGGGCGAAATCTTCTTTTAAATTAGCTTTAGCTGCAATAATAATTGCACTTTACTTACTTTACGTGGGAGAGCCATGCTTCGGCACGTATGGGCCGGCTCGACTCCGCTCGATACCACTGGCCTCACAGAAAATCGGTTGTGAAACAATGATTGTATTGTTTTTCGGCGCGTGAGTGAGGTTACCGGAAGCCCTAACCCTTCCCTCTCCCCTGTTCCCGTCCTTCCCTTCGCCCCCCTCTTATCCCCCCTCTCCCGTCTTCCCGCTCTTCTCTCCTCTTCCCCTATTCCCACCTTGAAGGGCGGCAACGCACTTGTGACTCTTGAGTTACAGGTGCCCATGGGCGGCGGTAGTCATTTACCATCAAATGACCCGTCTGCTCTTTTGCCCCCTATATAATAAAAAAAAAAACAAAAAATGTGAGTTAGTTTGTTGGTTACGGCTTTCACGCCCTAATTACTCAACCGATCAGAAAAGAACCGGACCGAAAATGACAAAGGTAATTTTTATCCAGAAAAAAGCACTGTTCCCGAGAGATAAAAAAAATAACTACTACACGCGCAAAGCCGCAGGCAAAAGTGAGTTAGTAAATAAGTTAAAAAAAAATCTTCAGGAAGAATATAAATATAATAGTATTGCTATAATCTATTGTGAAATAGGTACGTTCATTGTTGTGGTAAAGCAGCAGAGACTAAAAAAAAATATCCGGGATATGGGGATATTTTATTGCCTTCAGTAGTGCCTATCAATAATCATATTATCGCTTGCCTACGGCCCACAGGCTTCTATTAAACTAACCACAATTACGCATTAATAATTAGTCTAGCATTACTAATCGTACGATATTTTTAATTTTATTATAAAATAAAGTTTCATGAATACGGTAAAATAACAATGTTTCGAAGAAACATGTATAAAAATAATGCGTAAACCATATAGCAATAAACTAACGACTTATTTCCTTAAAACATGTTTTGTTTTCCATGAACGTAAATTTACGAAATAACTCAAAATACTCGTAAGATCCACTTAAAACTAACCTATAATAATCTATATATATAAAAATGAATCCCTATTTCCTTTGGTCACGTCATCGCGCGTGAACGGCTTGACCGATTTCGCTAATTCTTTGTTTTTTGTGTTTTTTATTATCAGGAGAACGTTCTTATGAAAGAAAAAATTAAGAAAAATGCGCAGAAAATTTAAGAAAACTTAACGAACATATTTACTTTTCTAATGTAACCTTAGCGCTTTTGACATAACTGTCAGTCGTTTGACAGTTGGCGCGATTGTTCAATATTCATAGTTAAAACAGGACAACATCTGTCGCGTCAGCTAGTTTAAGGCCAATTGCTTTTTATGTAATTATATTACTGAATGATAGCCTATAAAAGAATTCAGATCATTTCCTATTTGTATTTTTCTTATTCCTATAATATCCTTAAAATTCTAAAATCCGGAACTAAAACTATCTGAAATTATCAGGCATCCGAAATAATTAGGTACATATCCGTAACTTGACCTGAAACCGGTATAATATTATCCATATCTCTATCCATATCCTAATCCGAAGTCATATTCATAACATCCCTGCTGTAAACACTTAACATTTATAAGTTATCAGAAACATAATAACGGTTCAAAGTACTGGATTTTATTTCATGAGACTTTTCTAATGAACTGAAAGTTACGAAAACTCACATATTATTTATGTGACTGTCCTTGAGTATCACAAAGTAATTTAGTAATATTAATTAACACCATAATCTCTTGTCAAAACAGGTATCGATGGATCAAAAACGGCAAGCCATTCGAGTACACCAGCTACGACAATAGGATCTCACAGCAATCTGGTCGCGGTACTCTTGTGGTCAGCCAACCTCGTGATGAAGACCTTGGTCAGTACCAGTGCTTCGCCTATAACGAGTGGGGAACTGCCGCATCCAACTCTGTATTCGTACGCCGAGCGGAACTCAACTCATTTAAGGAGACCGACGGTCAACAAACTGTTGTTGCCGAAGAAGGAAAACCGTTTAAGCTCACATGCGAACCACCCGATGGTCACCCAAAACCTAAAGTCTACTGGATGTTGCAAGGCGATCAATTTCAACTCAAAACGATCAATAACTCCCGTATGACTTTAGATCCTGAGGGTAACTTGTGGTTCTCGAACGTGACCCGCTATGATGCCAGCGAGAACTTTGCGTACATTTGTAGTGCTAATACCGTCTTTAGAAATGAGTACAAGCTCGGTAACAAGATCTACTTGCAAGTGACGCAGACTGGTATTTCGCCTACTTTGAACAAGCATGAGCCTGTTCGGCAGTACACTACCAGGAAAGTGGAGAAAGCAATCAAGGGGAAGAGGGTAGAGTTGTATTGCATTTATGGTGGAACGTGAGTATTAATCTTTTTTAATTTTCTTATATATACCGAGACCTTACCTATTTCTGAAGAAGTATTTCCATGTTTCTTGTGTATAACGCGTTCAGAGGTCAAATGCGTAGCAACTGATCTAAGCAAGTACTTGTATATCCAGCTGTTTAGAATCTTTGGCACTTAAGTAGAGGGCTTTACAAAATAGTTTTTTAGTAAAAAATTAACACCGGTTATGACTCTACGGTCTCCACGGATGCCAGTTTCTAGTTAGTTGCGAATTTGATCACAAAATGGCAATTAGTTGCATAATTTCTCTCGAGATTTTAATTCTACAAAGTTATTTAAGGAGACTCTTATATACTTATACTTTATGAAAATCTTACAATCAGCATCTGTGACCTAAGAATGCCTGAGTTCCGATCGAACTCGTTAATTCTCTCAACACAGGCTACCTACTAACTGCTGACCTACCGCGCCCCCGTCCGCGCATGAGTGGCCGCGAGTGGGCTTTCCTCTATCATATTACATAGACCGTTAAACCAACCACATTTCGGTCTGTTTATGAAAGGATGTAGTCGTAAATTCCAAGGTTATATGGATATACAGATGTTTGCGAGTACGTGATCGTTATAAGCGACATACTGACGAAATTAGTGCTGAAATTTTGTCTTCATTTACAATTTAACCTTGATCAGATATTAATACTTACTTTTGTTGCTTCGATTTAGCAAAAAGTCAACCTCGCCCGGCACTATAGTTTCCAAGTTTATTTGACAGAACAATTAAACTTTTTGTGGCTAAATAAAATAGCCTGCTGTTACTATTTATATGCCTACAAGATTCAGAGGAATAACTTTGGAAATGAAATGATCCAATAATGCTCAAGAAATTCACGATTAATTATAGAAATTTTCAATTTCTGCAATTAATCGTAATATATATAATTATAGAAATTGAAACGTTTGATCCTATTTCATAATAAAAAAAACGAACACTGTCGCTAGAAAATACTTGCCAGCTTGTTTGTCATTCACGCAATGGACGGAGTGGCTTTACATGATTACCTACTACAGTAAAGGCCCTCTGGGCTACGGCTTAGAATTGACTTTGGGGTAATACCGACTTGCCCAAAATAGGTTACCCAAAGTCGTAGATAACAATGTACATATCTTCAAACAGTGGTACACCGACAAAACACCGAGAAAGTTTCTACTCAATAATAAAGCGATTATCTGAACACACATGAAATCAAATTATTTACCTATCTGTAATATGACTGCCTAATTTCAGGAAAGACTTTTTTCATCCTCAGTGTGATAATTAATTAAAATAATAACATTTCACACAGGCCACTACCGCAAATTGTATGGAAGAAAAACGGTCGAAGCATCCTTTCCTCACAAGGCATAACTCAGGACAACTACGGTAAGACCTTGGTCATCAAGTCCCCCACATATGAAGACCAGGGCACGTACACGTGCGAAGTGAGCAACGGCGTTGGCACCGCACAATCTTATTCCATTACGCTCAATATTGAAGGTAAGGATTTACATACGTACATTGGTTTTTCGTGATTTTTTTTACCAATAGTCGTCGGGAGCTGTACGCTGATTAAGCTTTAAGCCGCAATTCGACAATCGATAAATAAATTATTCTATTAATAATAATAAAATTAATAGGCACACATGGATTATTAATAACTCTACGGTGTAATAAGTCCAGAATCCAACTAGAAACTTTAGTTGCAGGGCACTGACGAAAAAGTCGTTACCTTGTGTACATCTACGTAGAGTGTTCTGGGTTCACGTATAGTTTGCCTGAGTCTGGGTGTAGCCTAAATAGGTTAATTAAAAGATGCAGTAGTTGTCTTAAAAAGTAAATTTTCTGTAGTAGTAGTAATTATTTACTCGCTCACTGCAGACTCTGTCATAAATCACACACCGACATTTTGGTCCTGCTTCGATGATTTATGACCGAGTCTGCAGTGATTAAATAATTTTACTATAGGTTCGGCAATTCCGGTCCAGTGTATGTATGCTTTTAAAAATACAATTATTTAATACTTTGGTGGATATTAGCAGAGATTTTGAAGAAATAGGTTTTAATACGTTTGCCTTATTTTTCTTTCGAAAAACCTTTTTTTTTTTTCAAAAGAAAAATAAGGCAAACGTATTAAAACCTATTTGTTCAAAATCTCTGCTAATATCCACCAAAGTATTAAATAATTGTATTTTTAAAAGCATACATACACTGGACCGGAATTGCCGACCTATAGTAGGTATATTATAATATTAGGTTGCGCACAAATGCACCAGTGATTTACGAACGGTTTCCCTCTAATATTATATATTTTCTCATTTTAAAATGAGTATATTTGAAAAGGCCAGATAACATCGATCAAATTTATAAAGGCTGTTTAATAGGCTTAAATTATTCATCGAATATCGTCATGATCTAGCATAATTTTAGGTTAAAACATGATAGCGTAATTTTCGATTTAAACCAACAAAGAACCATCACCATTCTATCGCCTTGTTTTTTTTTTTAACTGGCTGCGCCTGTTTGGTCGATAACAGATAAGTGCCTATCTTATAATTTTTTATACATCTGGTTATCTCTTCACCTATTTTTCCATTAGTCCCCTTTTAAATTAAGAACTAAGTTTTCAAGGCCTAATTTAACTAAGAGTAAAACAGTTTTAACATTCAGTTAGCGTCCTTAAAACAATGAAGGCAACATTGTGCCAAATAAAGGCGTATGTCCCTACACCATCTACGCCATTTCCGCAATGCTAATTCATAATTGGAACTGCAAGGGCCGGCGCCATAATGAACACGTTAATTATTGTGTCACGAGCGTCATTTCCGCTTTGTAAGTTTCAAAGTTTGACTTGCATTGATTTGTATTTTTACGTTCTGATAATGGAATGGAAATAGAACATCTCTTTGGTTAAGAATTGTCGTAAAGTATGCGGAGAGGTGATTACATCATCTTTATTAAAATTTAAAAATATATTGACTAATTTTAGTGATTCGACTCGAAAATTATAATAATAATTGATATTATGAAACCCAATTATTATTTAAAGAGTTCCTATAAATTAATTTGTACATAATGGAACGTCCTAGTATTTGTTACCGTATTTTTATACGTATATTAAATTAATATAGCAAAAGGTTTTATAGCAAAAACTTACAAAACTTTTTTCATATTTTGGTACGTTTTCTGTATACTCATTATAAACATATACCTATATTTTTATAAAATTTGCAATATCTGCAAATTCATACTTAACCTAAGTATGAATTCATGATATCGTCTTTAATTTAATGACATCATTAGTATAATGACATATTATTATATTAAATTAGATCGGTCCACACATGGATTAAAATCAAACTAAAATAATAATAGCTTCTTGACAACAGAACGCTTGTGCCTAAAAAATATATTTTTGTAGCGTACAGGAGACATGACGAAGGTCGACATTTTCAGCTCACACGTTGCTTTTATTATTCTGTATTCGCTACTGATTCATATAATATGGATTACAAGTTCACATCAAATATTCTCCCTGCCAGAAGTAAATGATGTCATCACTGACGAGGTTGGTTTTCTCATCAATAAATCTTTATTTTTATATATGACGTAATAAATAAATCTAAAAGCTTATTCCTCATTTTTATAACACATAGTTATATTCTGTAGTCATCATAATTATTACATCATCGATTCGATTTTGTGATTTTGTGTAAATGAAATTAAAACAAACATCACGTTCAATATTGATTTAAGTTTGTCAGCTATAAATAAAGTAATTAGGATTAACACTGAATGAAGTAACAATGCTAAACAAACTGGCCGTCCAAGAATTAATAGTTAAAATGTTATTATTATCGGAGAAATGCACGAAAGTGTTTCAAGTGTCATGGACAAAAATTACAAAGGGGGTAAGGTATATTACAGGGTACCCTTATTAAAGATCTGCATCACTATGCCTACAAAGTTCAATTTATACAAGAACTGTAGCAATATGCTGTTAAGCATAACAAGTGGATGCTGTTTTTTCAAGCAAAGTCATCATGATCATGCCATGAAGTTGGTCTTGACCTTGATTTGTTTGTCCAAAGCTGATCCACTCCAGTAATGAGCTAGCACGGCTGTTAACATCTGGTATCCTTAAAGCTTAATTCTCACATCTTCATTCATACACTTTGCGGTGCGGGAATGTCCAATTTTTTTTTTCCACCGACAGATGCTCCAAAAGTTTAATTTTATCAAAGTCATCACTATGAAACCTGTAGAAGCCAAATAGTAAGTATCAAGTTATGACCAGCTTTTCTAATATTTGCTATGATTGTGCAAAGAAACTCCAGGGTTTGGTTCTTGAAAAAAAAAACGGTAAAACTATTTACAAAGTACCGCACTCTTTAAAAAGTAATGATGACGTTACCGCGTACGACAAGAAGACAAATTTGAAAAATTAAGGAACACGCCATGCCAAAAAAAAATAAAAAAAATAATTAAAAATAAATGCAGTTTCAAGTCCGGGTTTCCCCGGATTTGTCCTAGTTTAGAGGGCGTCCGCGGAACGTCCGGGCGGGGTTATCAAAAAGTGTCCGGGTAATACCCCGACACTCTGTGCAAAGCGACAATTATAATTGTTAGATGAATCGTTAACAAGCTAAAAATTTAAATGGAATCGGCGTTTTTTAAGGTGTCCGGGAAAGAATCTCGATTTCACCCGCGTCCGGATTTTTTTAAGTTTTTGTCTGGCCTCGGCAATTTAAGTGATGGCAGGCCTAGTTTCAAATGATGTCTTACGTGCCTGGCATTTCAAAAAACCGAGTTTTTGTTTTAATGATATCGTCAGTGTAAGAGTTTCTTTCTCCATCTTGGACTTCTAACGCAAATTGTTGTCTCTACATTTCAATTGTATTTCTATTTCAAATGAATAGTAATAAATTGTAGTCATTGAAACCGCCATTGATTGGGACTAAAGTTGAGGTATGTATCAGATATTTCTATTAGTTCACAACTGCAAAAAATGCATTCTGCAATATTCCGAAACGAAACGAAAACGCAAGCCACAAAACTATAAATTCTTATAGTTTTGTGGTTTGCGTTTTAGTATGCCCTACATATAAGGAATTACCTACGTTTCTACCACACCCTCGATCGATGGCAACTGTTTACATATTGTAGGCTATATTTTATTTGTACACAATCTTATGTGCAGTTCTCACCTAACGGTCCCGTACCTGTTAATATTTTTTTTTACCACAAGCCTTCGATCTTCCTCATATATTTACTTAACTGTTTATATAAAATATTTGTTACAAAACTGTCCCGACTCGAAACCTCAACCGCAAGTTACAGTTACATTAACTAATAGGGCTGCCAAACTTAAATTCTTTAGATACAAAAATTGAGAAAAACTTGATTTTAACACAAATATTTTTATCAAGACTAAATTATGAATAAAAGCCGCCTCTTTATGAATATAAACGTAATATTAGTATAAAATTTCAATAATAAGAAGTGGCCATGCGTCCTTTCGAAGTAGGTCACTGCTGAATAAACTGGGCTGCGGCATAAAAATTAAAACGATGAGTTTGCCAAACCTAAAATAAATCCTATTTGGCTAAAGAATTATATCTCAAGCTTTATTTAAAAGCGGTCATTTCAGACATGAAGTTTTTATGAAGAATAAAAATACATAGCTTATTTTCTATTCCCGAGCTTTTCGGATGACTATTACCCTACTTTTGCATATGACAATACATGAGAGACTCCTATTTCCATCAAGTTTTCCACGTGACAACCCTAATATCGCTGTGTGGTTCTGATGTTTACGAGTGAACGAATGTCCACTGTGACGCAATTCACTTGTCATGCACGCAAATAACTCGGTAACCCAGTTGCAGCCTGGCCCTTTTATATTGCCGTCCTTTTTATTATAGAAGATATATGTATGTAATTTGTGGAGATGAATAAACCATTTTTATTATTATAATTTCTGAATGTCATTGACACTGATATATAAATTAATCTAGTTTATGTTGAACATGGTAAAACATGTTGTTTGTATTGTGTTGGAAAGAGGTTAGACCATAGGTAACCGAGAGGTGGGCTATTGTTCGTGCCCACCGCAGTATTTTTTTAGTATTATATTAAGAAGACTTATAGAAAAATAACCTTTTCACTGTTTATTTATAGTATTTATATTTGATGCTTTATAAAATAAGCTTTTACTACGAATGGCAAGCGTTAAATAATACGGCTTTTTTTTCGGCGAAGTGTAACGGCTGTCAGTCCCTCTTTAAACAAACATCAATCACTTTCGCTTGACAAATCCTTTTCATTAATATTATTTATTCCTTATTTTTTACCAAACCGAATCGTCGAAAAATACTTTTCTCGATTCCTGACATTTGTATTTCTAATATACTGACATTTGTTTTTAATGTTATCGTTAAAAAACGCTACATGAAATATAATTTACATTTGTACGTCGACTTTTCCGTCGGCTTCAACATATAAAACTACTTCACAAAATATACGAGCCTTTTGCAAGAACATCGTATGCAAAGCCTCAGGCTGTCTGCATTTGCAGTGTGTCTACATTTGTCGTGTTTCGTCTTCAATTTGTCTAGATTGCGAGCACTTGACTATGTGCAACATGCCGTAATCGCTCCAGCCATTGTTGTCGGTACGGAGAGCGAATGTCGTTCTCGACGGAAATTAAAGTATACAGGAATGAAAATATGTGTGATGTTTTGTTGGAAGGTTATAGTCGGATTCGAACAAATTCTGACATGCTTAAATTTGCTCCTTTTGTTGTCCACCTATGATTTAACACCTATGATTTAACATCGGGGGAATAAATAACATTACTGCGGTACCGATTTTTTTTTTTATGGTATAGGGGGCAAACGAGCAGACGGGTCACCTGATGGTAAATGACTACCGCCGCCCATGGGCACCTGCAACTCGAGAATCACAAGTGCGTTGCCGCCTTTTAAGGTGAGAGTAGGAGAAGAGGGGGAGGGGGGGGGAAGAGTGGGAAGAGGGGGCAGAGGGGAAGGACGGGAATAAGGGAGAGGGAAGGGTTAGGGCCTCCGGTAACCTCACTCACGCGGCGAAATGCAATGCAATCATTGCTTCACGGCCGGTTTTCTGTGAGGCCGTGGTAACGAGCGGAGTCGAGCCGGCCCATACGTGCCGAAGCATGGCTCTCCCACATAAGTCCCAATTTTTGTGGAATCCTTTCATTTGCAGTGTATAATCATACTAAAGGCGAAAGTTTGTGAGGATGGATGGATGGATATTTGGTAGGTACTCTTTCACGCAAAAAACGGCTGAACGGATCTCGATGAATTTTCGTACAGAAATAGCTTATAGTCTGGCATAGCACATAGGCTGCTATTTATCCCGTAAAAATGTACAGTTCCTGGTGAACTTCACCAACATATCCACGCGAACGACGTCTCAAGCAACAGCTAGAATTATTATAAAACGCTGTATGCGGTTGTTATTGCAATTATGACTAACAAATGTGAATTTTTTTTGTTATTGTCAAATTTATTCATGTATTGAATGTGATGTTTATTTCGGTGTAAAGTTGTAAGTTGCGTTGTACGTCAACTCTAGTGCGTTCAAACGTACTAGAGTTGACGTACGTACTCGTATGCAAATATATTGTGGAGATTATGTTTACATTGTGTTATGATGTTAATCAATATTTTCTTTTCTATATTAACGGACTACAAACTATACAAAGAATGCCAATTAGAGGCTTCCTCTACATACATGGAAATAAAACTTGTTTCACAATACTAGTCTGAAGAATAGATAACTATACTTACTCATTTATGAACTTATGTATCTACCTTGCAATACATTGATGAGTATACTAATATCAGTACCCAATACGGTAGAGAAACACCCTTCGACTTTTCGAAGAATTATTGCACAAGAATATTGATATAATCACTTGGCGTAGGAAGCTCATTTCGTGTAATAGCTGCATAGGGGAGACGGCCGTTTACGCTCTTGATATATTGTGTTAAGTACACCCTAGGGAAATTATAAGGGGATTTTAAGTGTACATTATAATGTTATATTGACCGGTACATCTAATAGTGATATAGCGTCGAAAGTTATTTCTTCATACCGCCTTATTATTGTAAGATAAACCTCGCGGCAATATATCTACACCAAGGTACATCCAGACTCAGAAAGAACATAAACAAAACTACAACACGAGACGCGTTTTCCATTGGCGAATAAACCGTTAAGGTTTTGACGTGACAACGTCTTATAAATTGGTTTGCCGGGTGACACTTCAAGAAACTGCGTTACGCTCCGCTCACGTTATGCGCTCACAATGAGAGCGAGTGAGAGGCACGCGTTTTAAATATAATTCTTTGTATAAATAAATGTTTTAAATTGTTACTATTATTTCATCCTTCTTCCTACTATACGAATGAATATTCACATTAAAATTATTTTACCACTCAAAGTCGTTGTCACGTAAAACTTTCGCCCGTATACCGACTTTACAGGCAACCAATTTTTTTCTTAGCAGTCTAATTTACAGAGACATGAGAACCAAAGTAATATTATTCGCTCTTAATAGTTTTACACTTGCCGTCCAATAAGCAAGCTTCTGGTTTAAAATTATTTTGGTGCTGAAGCTCAATTAAACTGCAGAGTCACCCCTGCTGTGGCACACCGCCTGTGTAAAAAACGGTAGCTTAAAACAGATTTTGCCCGGTGGAGTTATTAATAAATTGTACTGATTCATTTCACTGGATTGGCCTGGACTGGACTGGCCTGTTGGTCTAGTGGTTAGTGACCCTCACTGGTAAGCCAGAGGTCTTGGTTTCGATTCCCAACCAGGACAAATAATTGTGTGATGAGCACGATAATTTGTTCTGTGTCTGGGTGTAATTTTTCTATAATATGTATGTATTTAGAAATATATAAGTATGTTTATCAGCCGTCTGGTTACCATAGTACAGGCTCTGCCTAGTTTGGGATCAGACAGTCGTGTGTGAGATGTGTGAAGTTATTATTATTATTTGTTTTCATTTACTTACTGTTGTAAATAAAAAAGCATCTATTATTATTTCAATTCTAAACATTTTTACCTATTATTTTGCTTGTTTCTCTAGCTGCACCATTCTTCACGGTCGAGCCAGAAATCCAGAATAAGGCTGAAGGCGAGACAGCCGAGATAAAGTGTGAGGCTGAAGGTACTCCAGTCCCGAAGATTACGTGGATCCACAACGGCAAACCTATCGAGCAAGCGGAGCCAAACCCAAGGAGACAAGTTACCGCCAACTCGATCATTATTACTAACTTGGTGAAGAAGGACATTGGAAATTACGGTTGCAACGCTACCAGTTCCATCGGATACGCTTATAAGGATGTCTACATCAACGTTCAATGTGAGTACATTGCTGTTTTTAATCTTCTATCTTCGGATCAAATCTTTATAGAAATTGTAGAGGTGACCTAGATGTTGTCGATGTTTTGTTTTCTACGTACATTTTACAGGGTGATTAAGTACTTAATAAATTTTGTGGACTTAAGTTCAAAGTTAGCGTGATATCGATTTGTCAATTTTTTTATAAATATGTTTGAATGTAAAATAAGTTATATAAAAAGTGATTTAAAAGTTATAAGTATATAAATAGCTACTTTATGTAGCTTACTTTATCCGTGAAATCTTCAACAGTTGAAAATTTTTATTTTGGACCAGCAGTTTATATATTTTGTGCGGAAACCTAATTCTTTTTCCAAAATAAAAGTGGCCTAAGTTACTCCTTATAACACCAGCTATCTGCCAGTGAAAGTTCCGCGGACATCGGTCAACCCGTTCCGGAGATTAACCGGATCAAAAATTAAAAAAACTGATTTTTAGGCATAGGTATCGTCCAAATAACTGTATGAGCTTAAAAAAACTATTATTTTGACAGTAAAAACAGACCTTCTATTTTATTTATTTGTATGTATTGATTATCGTTTTATCCAGCAAGTACGATGAATGAATGTGTAAATTAATTATTAATATATAATTTAAAGTAGGTATATGAATCTGCCCTACGACTGCCCTGCCAAAAATAAATTCCAGACATTTATGTTTTTACATTTGAAAATATTACGGTTATACGATTTTTTTGAAAAAAATATAACCGGTGTCACTCGGGATGATGTAAGGGTTCTATTCTAATAATACATCCAAATGTGTTCCAGCATTTGGAAGTTATGGTAGAATAAAAAAAAACTCTCATACATACATGAACCCTTAAAACAATACTTCTTTTTTGGGCAGTAGTGTAAAAAATTTCGTGTAGAAACTGATCTCGATCGTATAAATAAGTATATGGATGCTAAGCTCTACGTACCGATCGATCTCACCTGTATGATGCGGGTGCTAACGGTGGTAGATAAATATGTTCTTTACAGACTGATGAAAGTTTAGTAAGAAACAATAATTGAGTCTATTAGAGTTTGGCCATCGGTGGATAATTTGGATGAATTCAATACATGAGGCGAAATTCCTAAGGCTATAGCGTGGATTGGGAATATGAAATAAACGAAGTTTTAAGTATTTTTCTTAATTATAGCAGAATTCAAGCTACGTAATATATGTATGAGATCCAAACCAAAAAGTCACTGACCAAGATTTCAGTCAAGACAATCTTAACCTGATATTTTTAATTCCAATGCATTGGCAACGCTACCTGACTTACACAATTGAGTATTCCTAACGTAGAATTTAACGTATCAATCCGTAGCTAACAAACATGTCTGCATTCTGATATTATTTCTAGAATGTTCTGTAATTTAAATAAATTATTTACAAAAGCTTTTGTAAACATCTAGACGGATAGCTATTAAAGCTTGGACGTCCTAAGAAATAGCGAAATATTACACGAAAATTTTCTTTTTCGCCCAGTGTCGTTTCATATTTGATATAGCCCTGATTAGCATAATTTTTAAGTTCTATTTTTTTTTTCAAGCTTTATCAAATGGTGCTATGAATATATTACAGTTATATTTATTAATCTAAGAAATTAAATCAACACTTTTTATCTCAGTTTAACAAATTACGTGACCATCTTCGCACATTGATTTAAAGCCATAGAGACTTGCAATTATGATATCTTACGTAACTCCTCTATGAATATGACATTGGTTGTGTTATAATTATAATGACATCATTAATTCTAACGGCACTGGCATAATATAAGAGTCACATCCCACCGCGCCCTGGCGAGCACGTGACGCCATCGGACACAGCTACCAAATCTAGCTCTCGTCTTAAATTGGTAATCAAACATCCTCACAAGTTATTTTTAATACTCGAAGCAAATAGGAGGGATAAGTTCAACGTTTGTATATGGGTATCTGTATGTGGCATCATAGCCCCTAAACAGATGGATCGATTTTGATTTAGTTTTTTTTTTTTGGTTTGAGAGGTGACTTGATCGAGAGTGTTCTTAGCTATAATGCAAGAAAATCTGTTCAGCCGCTCTCAGATCATCAACTCTTTTCTAGTTTTTGAAGGAATTTTTGAGTCGTCGATATTTTAAATTTTTAGTTTATATTTTTTCTAAAAAAGAAAGGCACACTTCAGGACCTAACCTAATCTAATGGTGTTGTGTAACGGTCAACTATCAGGCCGGGTGTGTGCGTGTTTGCCAACTGGGCTGTATGAAAGTATAGAAAGCGTGAAAGCGCATGTGAGTTTGTTAAACAAACAAACACACAAACTGTGGGGGGGTTAGTCTAAAACCTCACCTCACCCAGGGGGAGGGGGGTTAAAAAGATGCTAAAAAAAACATCACGTGATTAATGGACGGCCGCCTTAACTCTAACTGGCTGTTGCCGGGAAGTCCGAGCCCTTTTAACCTCTGTAATACACACGTATGTAGGTATTATTTATGTTTGCAAAGGATTCAATGGTTAAAGTTCTACTACCACTGTGTAACCACATGGGTATGCTAGGATCGTATGAATAGTCAAAATTGTAGATAAATTCCAGGACGAATAACAGCTAATATCTTAGTTAAACTTTATGTAAGATATCATTGCTTTGGATCTATAAGTTAGGAGTAGAACAACATTATCCAAGATACCCAAAATAATTTCTTAGTACGGGGAAAACAGTAGCGTATCAAAACCGCAATGCGCTTGTCTGTAATAAAAGTAGAGACGATGTCTGTGTTAGATCATTGCTTGTTGGCAATGTACTTCAACATCGAGACTTAAAAATTGTATTATTAGGTAGTTCGTAACTTCTTAGATTTTAAATAGGTGAAATATTTGAATAACATGAACAATATACCAGCGTATACACTGTCAACACAGAGTTTGATAAAAAAATCGGTGTTTTTTTTATCAGGAACAAAGTAACAATTACCTACCTTAAATGTTTTCTAGCTATACACTTAACAGAACATTGATTCCATGATTGGAAGGCTACTTTCAGAAGAGTTTTCAGCTGCTCTGTCGTGACTCTTTCAATCTCGAAAATGGTATAAAATGGCTTTCCTTTAAACACGGTTTTTATTTTTGGGATAGACCAGAAATCGCTGGTGCTAAATCCGTCGAGTAAGGTGGATGTGGACAGATAGCAACTTTTTTGTGACCAAAAACTCATGAATCAGAAGCGAGCTGTGACATGTCTCGATATCGTGATGAAACAGAAAACCATTGGCCCGTTTATCTGGTATTTTTCTTCGTAGAACGTCGCTGTCGTATCGCAAACGTTGTAACGAAACATTTTTGCCACTTTTTGTACATGTTCGTCTGTTTTTGAAGACGAAGGTCATCACCGTTGCTCGTCTTCAATCTACTCATTTCCATCTTCCATCTTTTGAATCACTCATACCCCTTGTAATGAATTCTTCAGAGTTACCACATTATCGGCGTACGTACGTCTCCTATACTCGCCATACATTTTGATCAGACCTAAATCTAAATTTCTTTGGTGAATTCATCAACTAATTTAATAAGTGATCCAATACATTCCAATTCCATTCCAAGCGGCGGTAGCGTAATGGCACTTGCGATCAAGTGGTTGCGGGTTCGAACCCTACCCAGTACTCTACTGTCGTAAACCCACTCCTAACACAAGCATTTAGCTTAGCCGGAGGGGTTAACAAGAAAACAAGTAATGTGTGGCCCACGTTGCTAGTATTCTTCTTAAAAAAACAAATTATATTTTATAACCATTAGAAAAGTTGTTTCTTTTAAGTTATGAGTAGTTTACTTAATAATACGTGATACTAAAGTTAGTGAATTTTTTTTTCGATTATATTGGATTTGAAATTTAAATACTCTTTTCCACGAGTTATTCGTATTAAAACTATATTGAATTCTCACACAATTTTATAAATAAAAACCTTCGGTCATGTAAATACAACTGTACCTAAGTCTCATTTGAACTCCCCTAGTCTCATTTGAACTTCCCACTCGCGAACACAACTTCATAAGCTCAATAAAGAACACAATTTTATTATGTGTTTCCTTTCTTAACAACTTGTACTGCTTCACTGAACTTTTATAAGGAAACGACAAAGCTTAGCCACCATAAACTGTCACTCATAGTTAATTATGACCCTTATTCCAGTATCCAAATGGATCATACAAATGAAATTGAACCATATCCTTGAAAAAATATCAAATAAATTTAGTTGTTCAGAGTTAGTAGTTCGCATTCGCCCCAGGCACTTATAAATGAACTCATAAATACTGACAATAAATCTTATTATCTCGAAAAAAAGTTGTCGTGGCTGCGTCATAGTCAGTCTGCCATACAGAATAGATTCTCTCATTGAATAAACTTGAATAAAAGTCTCCGAGATTAATTTACTATCGCTAATGGAAAAAATACACTATGTAGTCTGAAGTTTATCTTGTTGGTTGAAGCAACTTTGTAACAAGAAAGTTGGAAATTGATACCACTGTTCGTGTAGATAGATATGTAGTTTAATAATAAGTTTCTAGTGCAATATGTTATAATTCAAATGTATTCAAGATTCTTTAAGGAAAAACTAAATTAATATTATAAGATGATCGATATTTTTTTGTAATATGCAACTAATTGTGGTCCTTAGTCTGCGTTTTGTGTTTCATTTAATATATCAAACAGTTGAAAAGTCGTTATTATGAGTCACGTGCCGTTTGTCTTATGAGGTCATGCGTTATTATTCAGGTATTCCTTTAATTTTGGTTAAGACAGGTGTTATTCCTTTTGTTTGTCAGTTTTTAGTATTTTCATTATGCAGTCTACCATTTATTGTTACCTTATCTTAACGCAATTAAATATAATCTAAAACCAGTTAAATTAAGAAATTAGATTATTCTAATCTAGACCAGTTTTTTATAACAATTTCTGATGTCACCTTATTATCTTACTAATATTATACATACGAAAGTCGTCATCAGGATTGTTTTTTTTCTGATCCATCATCAAAGATACCATTAGTACTATCGCCTGTCTTCGATATCGGGAGCGTTTCACTAACACCCTGTATGTAAGTATAGATATAAAAACTTTTCGGTCGGTTATTTTGTACAACCCAACCGGCAAACGATTCCTGATAGTAAGCCGTTACCGATATATATAGACACTCGCTATATGTTGCCAAACTCTATCACCCCAGGGCGTATCCTAGTCACCAGCAAGTCTATTTGGGTAGTGTTGTTTAACCATGGCTTTTACAGGTGTATTTCCCAATTTGGTGGGATGTTCCCTATAATAATGCACAGTGTTTTTCAACCGTCTAAGTTGACATCTTAATTTCCACCAATAGTAGAGCAATTGGCTTAAGACATTCGAATTCCAGTGCTTGTTTTTAAAATTGTATTTTTTTGTTGGAAGTATTATATTACTAGCAACCCAGCAGGGGCCTGCTTCGCACGGGTACAAATTATACACCGAAACCTTCCTCATGAATCACTCTGTCTATTAGTGAAAAAAGTATGAAAATCCGTTCAGTAGTTTTTCAGTTTATCGCGAACAGACAGATAGACAAACGCGGCGGGGGACTTTGTTTTATAATATGTAGTGATAAAACATTCCGACAAACGGAGAACCTCCTTTTTTTAAGTGTTTAAACAGACTTAAATATGACACAGAAACTTAAAAGTACAAATATATGTGTTTTGTCTTATATCTTTATTAACGAATGTGATATTCTCCTGAGCTTCAAGCTGATTTGATGTCACGGTCGAAGCGTTAAATCATTTGAGTCTTAAGTATGACGACATGCTATTGAGAAGTTAGTATTATGACAACCTTGACCCCTACTGTGTAAGAGGAACGTGAGAAGGGTACCGATATAGTGTACTAGTTACCGATTATATTATCTAATATTTCAGTAATTTTAAGTAGTCGAGACGGTTTTAAACGAATCGATTTTTTTTATGCGATTGCGGGCAAACGAGCAGCCGTTTCAGCTGATGGTAACTGACTACCGCCGCCCATAGGCACCTGCAACTCGAGTCACAAGTGCGTTGCCTTGAAGTTGGGAGTAGGGGAATGGAGGGGAGAGGGAAGGGTTAGGGCCTCCGGTAACCTCACTCACTCGGTAAAACACAATGAAGCATTGCTTTAACGCCGGTTTTCTGTAAGGCTGTGGTGTCACTCCGGTCGAACCGGCCTATACGTACCGAAGCATGGCTCTCCCACTAATAACTGTGTATTAAGTATATCAAAAACTTGTAAAACGTTATTGTATGTTAGTTATCAGATTAGTGGTACTTTAGTGTGAGATTCTTATGCGCCCTTTAGGACAGTCCAACGTAATTTACATATTTACGTAACATTTACTCTAGATGAAATAGAGCCTACATTCTATTATATTAGAGAAGTACTGTCTGCAATCTTGGCTTGACTTTAGGTAAACGATGTTTGACTGCAAGCTTAATTGAATGTTTCCCTTCATCACCATCAGCCTTTCATTGTCTACTGCTGGAAATAGGTCACTTCTAATGTACGCCACTCAGCTCTGCTCATCCAGTTTTTCCCTGCTAGGTTGCGCAGATCGTCACTCTACCTGACCGCAGGATGTCCTACACTACATTTCCCTTGACGCGGTCTCCACTCCAGAATTCGTCTACCCCAGCGGTTATCGTTTCTGCGGTCCACTATCACTTCAGCTTGCTAATTCTTTGAACTATTTCAGTTACATTGGTTCTGTGTCGGATAAATTCGTTACGATTTATGTCCCGTAGAGACACGTCAAGCATAGCAGTAGCTATCTACATAACTCGCTGAGACTTTGCGCTTGTGGACCAACTTCACCGTGAGTGTCCACGTCTCGGCACGTAAGTCATTACAGGTAGGACACGCTGATTTAAGACTTTTGTCTTAAGGGCACTGTGGTATGAACGACGTGAAGACTTGACAAAGCTTACCTAATGCTGACCATTCCAACTGAATCCTATTGACTACCCTCTCGAAGTGGTTGTTACCCAGTTGCAAGGTTTGCCCAAGGTACACATACTTATGAACTACTTCGACATGGACCTAGGACTATAGGCCTTGGGTTAATATGACTTAATTTTCGTATTATTTATATTCATTCCGAGGTCAATATGTTTTACTTGATAAATACATTCAATGCCACGGTCACAAAGTAAGCTAAAGTGGAATAGGGTCTTTGCACTAAGCTCGAGAAAACTATTCTGATAAGAAAACATACTAAACTCAACATAGGTCACTGTGAGAGGTAATCGAGGGACGAGGGAAGGTCACATTTTCAATATTGCATATAGTTCAACCTCTGCAAGATTAAGTTTAAGCTAGCCTTATGCATAGTGTGATACTCTACGCCTTCTGCAATTTTGCAGACGCCTAAGTTAGAAAGAGACATTACTTATTAAACTGATGAAGACGATCCATATTTAATTATAGCCAGTAACGAAACGGAAAGTAAAAAACGGACTTCCATTTTCTTCAAGATTTGTCGAGACAACTTAAATGGAATATTAAGCTATGGATTTTTATAATAATTAAATGCACATAATGTTATTGTTTTCAGTGGCTAAAAAAACGACCGGCTTTTTGTTGCGCTTAAATATTAATGGCCTTTTAATATTCAATACGGCTTTCACCATCTTTACCATTTTAATCCAAATACGCAGGGGACGTATTGAGTTTCGCTTTTTGTTTAACAATGTTTTTGTAGAATGTATATATTATTTGCAGCTTTCATTCCATTTGCTGTCATTGTATGTTTATCTTATCAAACCTCTTTATCTAGGTCTAGGATTATATCTAGGTCTTAACTTATTCATGTCTGTCATTTCGTTTATGGTCAGCGGTATCTTATAAATAAACGAGTGATCTCTTAGACAATGCCTGAAAATCCCACTCCATTATTCTCTTAAATTGTTATAAAACAATTGAAATTAGTTTCACAACTTTAATCACCGTATTTCGTATAATGGAGTTATGGCACGGACCAGAATTAGTAACATAGCGAAGACACTCAATTACGTGATACTCTAGAAATATTAATAAAAAACTTTTATTAAGTGACGTAAATAATGAATCTTTTCTCAGGTTGTACACGATTACATTTCATTGACACTAACTTTGAAACTTTCGCGCTCCATGATATAATTATGTATTTACTAGCAACCCGCCTCGGCTTCGCTCGGCTTATATACCTAAACGTTTATTAGTGTATATCCGTGAGGCATGAGAATCCGTTCAGTATATCGCGAACAGACAGACACATGCGGCGGGGCACTTTGTTTTATAATATGTAGTGATACGGGAATTAACGCGATGACGAAATAGGTATTACTTACCTCTGAATTACCTGACGTTTCCACCAGGTTGCACTGGCCTGGTTGCACAGGCTGACTGTCTGCTATGCATGTTAACATGATAAAATGTACCTAGAACACATTTAACAATAGAAAATAATTACTTTTTTTGGAATATCCAATGGTCCGTAGTTCGGCGCGGCTGCGATCTGTTCGTGTAGATATTTGAAATCTATACATTTTGGAGAAAGCAATTCAATCCGGTCCCGAATGTCCTTGACTATAGGAAAAGGACATACGGTTTACAACACAGAACAAGTTTTATCCTAACTAATATTATAATGCGAATTTGTATTCGTTTGGTCATGAAGTAGTGCACACACGTTGTCACGGATACTTACAGAAAAAAAACATGGAGAAATAACTTTAAGACAAAGTTTTGTAAGCCGGACTTACAAAAATTTACACTAACTATAAAATATCAAAACCATTTTGCGCATTGTTATAATTGTTGATAAATAGAGGTATAACTTTAAAATAAACTCTCTCTAAAAAAAATCTCGCTCCCTATAAATTGGTATGAAATATCTATCCGTACACAAAACGACAGTGTGACCGGGATTACGCAGGCACCCAGCCATGACCTAGATATCCCGGCCGTCCTGACGTTGACCCGGCTTTACAGCTCGCCTGTTGGTAAGATAGGTACGTACATGTTGGGATAATAGTTTTGTGATTAAGATACATTAGAGGCGACAGTGTTGATCTGGATTGTTTGTAACGTCTCAGGAAATGTCATTATTACAAGAGTTGAATATTTCGTGGTCTATGGGGCAGTATTAAAATTTTGAATTGTTGTATCGTCGTTCCTTTGATGTATTATGGACGTAATCAGCGGTCTTAGCTTGAGGATGAGACAGGACACTTGATGAAATTGAGTGACTATTATATGCCAATGGTACAGATTTATACCATACGCTGTGATTTTACGACTTATATACCTAATTGTTGTTTTCATAACTTAGCCCGTAAAATTCTTACTACACTTTATAAACCACGATCTCGCTAAACGTTAAATGGTACGGATCATTCTTTTTTTTGTTGTGCCCGTGGTCGAATGTCCAAAACGCCACACAACTGTTATAAGATTGATATATTTTGTGTTTTAGAAATTTAGCGTATGAAAAGGTAACTCTTAACCACAAACAATAAATCTAAATGGATGGCTTTCCGATGGCTCCTGCGTATAGTGAGTTAACTAACATTTTTAGATATTTTAACTTTTTGATGGATTCGATAACTAAATAGGTCTTATTTATTGACCTAAGTCACAAAACTTTCGAATACACAAATAGATTCGAAGATAATGTGACGAACACTTTCGGTACTTCGTTCATTGAGGTCACTACACGACACAAGAAACTTAATAAATTAGATTTACTAATATAATACCTAATGAACCACATAGTTATCAAAACACAAACTTAAAAAAATCATAAGCTCCGCTAAAACTAAAAAAGTTATAAGCTCCGCTTTTTGTCACGCTCTCCTGTAAAATTAGATTTTTGCATATGATAATGGCGTAGAGAGTTTTAGATTTTGTAAAGAGGTGATGTTACAATATGCGCATTTTAAGTTGCCCGGGTGAAGTTGGGATTTCCGGATAGTTGTTTAAGAGGCTGAAGAGTGACTAAGAAAGTGTACGCTACAGTCCTACCTTCCCGCGATTTTAGCCTTTTCTACAGGCACCCTCAATTTAGAACTTCTAAATATCAATTTCTAATTCGCAATGAAAGTTCTAAATTAGACGGAAAACTTTCATTGTGACGTCACTCGACGCTAACTTCGACCGGGTCTACTTAGAATTACGTATTCTAAATTTATTATTATTGCATATTCTATGGCTTCCCCAGAACTTTATAAATATATATAATTACATATTATCTCACGTACTATAGGTGTATGAGGCTACTTGGCAGTGATATGTTTAATCGGTATTAGCATGTAAGGTCAGATAATGGCGGACTATATCATCACATACTTTTAAACAAACGTGAAACCGCAAACATCTATCACGATGTCACGTCCGACCTATACCAAATAAGCATTCAATTTGTAAATCCGCCAATGCAGCTGCACCCCTAATTGTCCAATAGCGTGATTGTATGACGTAATTCTTTATTGCAGGGGTCGTGAACAAAAAATGTTACTTACCCCTGATAAATGGTTTGGTTCTGTCTACTTAATTTTGTTTCGGCATTGTCTGCGATTGGTTATGAATGTTATGATAGTATTATACATTATATGTATAAGATTATCCAAGTAAATTGGTTATTTTTGACGGTTTCTATAATTATAATTATAATGAACAGTAAAGTATTTAATGCGCTTATTTGAAGTATGTTTTCGAAATGTACTTATATGGTTTGGCGACAAGGAACATTGAATAAAAGTACGCTTTTTGATGATAGGCTCGTGTTACACTACTGTCTATAATTATGAGGCCATAATAGTACGTTAGTTAAATAATTTACCCAAGATTGTAGTTCTTAGAACAAATAAAATATTTAAAACAGAAAACAGAGTTAAGTTGACTCGCATATCTAGACAGAAATGATAAACAGCTAAACCCTTTTGGGCTCTTTTTCTTACAACTCTTATCATACTTACAACAACAATCCTCTTAGGTAACATCTGCTGTCAACGAGCAGCTGCTAATGGCCGGTCAAATAAAGCCGTTTAAATATTCTTTAACAATCTTGAAAAAAATTGCTACGCTTTTTACCGCCTATCGCATCTATCTAACATTATCGTAATGGGTATCAGAGTGAACAACGATAGCACCCCTACCTGAGACTGCACGTACCCCTGACAATGAACCTACGAATCACGTTGGGTGCGGTTCAGGGCGTGAAGTGACGCCCGAATTTTTTCCTCCCAAGTTCGATAACCTTTGTGAGTCATCCCAAAATCCACAATGTGACGTCCAACAGGGTACGGATATACCTATTCCTGCTTGTTGTGGGCACCGTCTTTTATTTTTACGAGAATATTTCATTGTTTGGCATTTATGAGGTTTGTATATTCGTTAAGATGGGGTAGTAAGCCTAACAGGTGTGGGAATCAAAACATGATTCCCACACCAAAACTACCCATTAGATTATTATATTTCTGGTCATTATTTTTCCATCCCAAGGTTGCCTGGAAGAAATTGCCCTTAGCGATAAGGCCGCGCTTTGTACATATCAATATTTATTAACTTACTTTAAGCAATATTTACTGGTGTACTATAAAGTTTATTCTATTCTAGTAATTAAAATATTGTCATTTGCAAATGAATTCATGACAGTAGTAAATTGTTGAGCAATAGACTTAATGTATAAGTTGTGTTTGATACATAAGAGACGACTTCTTGATACGTGGAATATGCTCCTTATACTGACTCAATTGAATGAAAAAAAAAATATCGTGTTACAGCGCAGATAAATACAGATAATGTCATGTGATAAATTCGGATTTTAACTTTTCACCCGCATTCATACGGATTTCCAACATTTGGATGTGCTGGGTGATACTTCCGAATAAAGACATTAATACTTGTTGAATAAGGGCAACAAGAAAGTAATTTAGAGAGAATTCCCCTTATTTTAATACTAACGGCCGCCCTGACTTCGTCCGGTTGAACAATAGCCTATGTTCATTTGGAATTATGTGACTTTCAAATGGCGAAATAATTTTTCAAAAGGATAAGGTTTACCTTCACATACACACAAACTCGTATAGATAACCGAAAAGTGCTATTGTGATCCAATTAGTACAATACTCGCAATGAAATTGCACTTAGCATTTAACAATATTGACTGACACTGAAATAAAAACTTGGGTAGGTACATAGTGAGTAAATCCGTAAAAAAGTAAGGAATCCTATTCGTACGACTCTCCACTTTCTGATAAGCTTTTTTTATATTATTCTCAAATATATTTTTACAAAGGACAAGAGTGGATGCCTGTTTGAAAACCAGACTTCGTTTAAAAATGACTGCAGTGCACCTTTTATTATTTACTAGCAACCCGACCCGCCTTCGCACAGGTACAAATTATACATAAAACCGCATGAAAATCCCGTTCAGTACTTTTTCCGTTTATCGCGAACAGACAGACAGACGCGGCAGGGGACTTTGTTTTATAATATGTAGTGATTTCATAATCACTTCTTGTTTACACAAGTTTCTCAGAATATTCGTACCTTTTCATGACACGCTTATCTAAAAATAAACAACACCTTTATACTTGTTTTGGTTTGGTGTCATAACTTTGACTTCTTACATATAAGATTTCGAAATTGGTTACATTGTTTGTAGAAACTTCGTGCCAACTTCGATCGCTAGCATAACTTAAAAGCTTTGAAAATTTCGTTTTGTTCTTCCTGTAGCATGTCAAGCAAAGAGTTACTAGTGAACTTTATAAATTGGGTAGGTAACTGTTATCAGTCCCGCGTCGTTTATGTACATATATAGCATTTGTTGGTTTATAGCTTTACAATAAACAAAAACTTAATTCTACGAATCTATAATATATTTTATCTGTTACTTTTCGTTCGATTTTAGAACTCATCTCACTATTTTCGACAATTCTACACTTTTAAAGATTGCTATCAGCTTCAACAGCAACCACGGCATTTGCATCCATCTTTACTTTCTGGTGAAAATGTAAATCAATTCAATAACGTATTAGGCATTCGTAAAATACGACGTTTAAGGATTATGATTACCTACCATATTAAAGCCAAGAAAACATGATAATCAGTACAGATCAACAGTTAGAATTCAATTCATGTGGATTATTCCATAAATATGAACCAAAAGCACACACATTGAATGAACGATCTGGAGGACGTTGTAGGAAGTACACGGGCACGTTGAGATTAAGATGGACAGTTCCAAAGTACTGAAAATACTACGTTATGTCATCACCGGGCGATTGTAAAGACCTGTCGTTTATCCTGTTGCGAGTCCTTGTTTATATATTCCCTTTGAATATCTTACTAATAATATGTTTAAGTTTGTCAGTTAAAGCCAATTTAACTGGGCAATAAAGTACGAACACTCGCAAAAAAAATACAATCACAGATTCCGACGAGTATTAGTGGTACTCGCGTCTGCGTACAAAAACCCACAAAACCAACCATGAAAGTAAAACAGTCGTTTTAGAAATATATGAAAATATAATCACAATAGTGATATACTAAACAGGTGTAGGTACAGTATTATCAGAAAAGGACGTCGATCAGCCTAAAGCTGCATCAGGTTGCATTAGTGTCATTTTTAATTTTAGGCGTCACCTTATACCATTCAAGTGTCATGCAGCCTCTATATCAAGACGATATATCAGTACAATCAGTAATTAAATCAGTGTAGTACCTAGTAATGCAACGGGAAAGGTATTGTTAATAATGGTAATAATAATAATATCAGATTTAAAAATCAACACTACATAAAGTCGCTGTAACAAAAATATAACAATTAAATAAAAACACAGAAAGACAGAGAGAAACATAGAAAACATTAAATAATAAGTCAATGTGGTTGATTTTATTTAATCCCACTAATATTATAAATGTGAAAGTTTGGATGGATGGATGGATGGATGGATGGATGGATGGATGGATGGATGGATGGATGGATGGATGGATGTTTGCTACTCTTTCACGCAAAAACTACTGAACCGATTGCGATGAAACTTGGTATGTACATAGGTGGAGACCTGGATTAACGCATAGGCTACTTTTTATCCCGATATTCCCAGAGTATCCGGATTTACGCGGGTGAAACCGCGGGGCTAGTGTTTTCTATGTTTCATGCATTAATTTTAAAAATATTTTTATGCTCTTTTGAAGACTTCCTTAGGGCTCGTTACTAAAGTTTGTGTTCCATTAGTCACTAATCCTAAAGTGAATATAATTCGATATCCGTCACAAAATACGTTTAATCTGGGAGTATTACGTAAAGTAACATTGTTAAATGAGTACAATATTAAATCTACATACATAGTACTTGAATCTGATACGTTTATGCAATGTCCTTCTCATACGGAGTTATATATTGTTAATGGTTAATACTGACTAAATATTTGTATCCAATAGATATAGTTTGTTAAGTTGTATAATATTTAGGCAAGATGATAAGAAGGGCCCTAAATATCTACTTGAACCTATTTAAAAAAAAGCCAGGTGTAGTTTTCAAACCTTATCAATATTTAAAGAAAATTAGAGATTTCCGATAACACAACAGAAATATTTTTTATGTGGATGAAACGTGGGTGGACAATCATTTAACTTTCAAAATGTGTTGGCAAATATATCATTCTATTAGATTATATTACATTGTTTTGATATAATTTATATTTCTTCGATGCTTTTGAAGCACAAAGGTACATAGTGTTTACCTTATGCAAAGTTTATTTCTGACTATTATAATAATAGTTATAACTATTATTATAATAGTCAGAAATAAACTTTTTATAAATCTTGGATTACCATCTTTTCCCCGTGAGTCATAGACGGTGACTAAAGATTGACGCAGTATTATATCTATAGGTGCGAGAGAAACGAATTCGCTTTCCCTACAGGAGCCCCACTGAAGATATCGTGAGCAGTAAGGGTGCAATTGCAAATAATACACTCTCTTTGTGAATGTGCTATTTATTTCGGGTATTTCGTTGTTGCGCTAGTAATTTTGGAAGTTTTAACCACAACATTTTTCAACCACCACTTGCGGCCATTTTTTAACTGGCAACCATGGGTTATCGTGTACAGCAAATATTAAACATTAATTTGATGTAATATTTATTTAAAAAACAGAGGACTGTAAATAATTAACAGTTATGTACTTACCTGTTTACACCTGGTAACCCAAATTAATAATTGCTGCTGACCGGGAGCTGGCAATCATTTTTTGAATTTTTCTCATCATTTCCTTTCAAATGATGGAAAATTTATTAAAAAAACATATGTAGTTGCAATTTATATAAATAAATTAATTACACTACATTTAATTACGGGTAATTGCTGCTAATTTTTTATAGGTAACCCGAAACTAATGCATTGCACACTCATTAATCATTAATTGAAATTATTTTTCATTGAAAAAACAAATACCTGCAGAATCGAGCAGTGGGATCTCGGACTATTAGCCTCATTCCAAATTAACATTTATTGCAATACAAAGTTACGTTACTTTCCGCAAATAAGAAACAGGATGTCGAAAATTATATTACTTTAATAAATCTAATATTAGGGAAAATCAAATTGCGCCGTGTACAATGCATTTTAGCAGCTAGGTTTCTTTGCATTTCTATTGCTACATTCATTATGTAGAAAGTCTTTTAATAAAGGTATGTAAGTTTCAATGAACTCTTTCATATCAAATTATGTACTACTATATCTACTGTCCACTGTCAACGAATCTACCAAATTCATAACTAGTGACAATGTATACCTCTCGTCTAGTAGGTAGTCTCAAGTATATTGGGCACATCCTCGCCGCGGCACACATTCACACGCCCACACTTCATCGCGAGAAATATAACTATACTTCCACGGATACTATCGTGTACTTACCATCTTATTGAGATTTATGGATCTGTTTGTTAGCTGCGGCGAATTGTGTTTCTTAACGAAAACACTGAATTTAATATACGTTTAGTAGATAAATACAACTTTACAACGCATACGTATGTACGAGTGTATGTAGAAAAATACCTATGCTACGAGAGGTAGGTATTGGTAGAGGGCTCTGTTCCCGGATTTAGACTCACCATTAGTCCATTATGCGTTCAGATAAAGCAGACTAGTTGAGCCAGCCTGATGAGATGTAGGAGTTAACAGCATGTTGTTCAAGTCTAAAACATCCTATTTAACAACGTATTTCTATTTTATAATACACACAAAGTTTACACGTGTAAATTACCAAAGCCGTTTTAAGATTGTTGATAGATAACGGAAGAGCGACAGCCCTTAATCAGAGGAACGTGTATAGATCAGGCATCATGAAATTTGTGGTCCACATCAGGATCGTAAAGCATAGAAAACTAAACCACCATTACAATTTTTTATATGGCTAGAGAAATATGATAGTACTTTTTAATATTTCCATAAACATTTGAAATCGCCGAAGCTTTTCACCTAACTCTAGGTTCAGCATTTACACAATGTAACTCATGAATATTGTAATTGTAAAACTATAATCACGACATCATAGATCCATATTTATGTTATTCACGACACAGTGAATCTTTGAACATCCGTGCGGTTTCCAAAATAAATACAGTACAGTAAGTCATCCTTACAACATAACGTCCAGGTACAATTTATTGTCCAGGAATAAAGTAAGGGGGAATTTTTACCGTTGGATCTTAACTTAGTATCCCTGTCTAGTGAGGGATGCGACGTAACCAATCGTCAAATCCCCAATGGAGGGGAAAATTACTCTTCAATGATTTGGAAAGAAAAGTGGACTACTTTTGTGTTTTACCTCCTTGGTTCGTTTTACTTTTGATACTTGTTTCAACCTGTACGACATTCTCAAAAGTCTAACGTTATCAAAACAGGTGTAGGTACTTTTATTGGTTTTAGTAAAAGGTTATAATAGCACGTTTGTTATTGCTATTGGATAGCCTTCGAGAGATAAAACGATTCAAGTTTTAGCATAGTCAGGAATGCGCAAGTGAACCCGAGGGTTTCAAGCTATATCTATAATTAGATACTTATAATTACGTCAAAAGTATTATAAAATGAATCTTGCTTTACTCGTCAGTATCAAGTTGGTTTGTAACTTTTATGCATTTGTAGTAGAACTACGTTTTAGACCGTTTAGTTAGATAGCAAGCAAACTTAATCTGCTGTTTCTAATGAAGTTATTTTTCCATGCAGCTATCCCTCCCGAAATCAAAGAGGGTCCGCAGAACCTGACCAAGGTGGACGGCTCCGAGGCTGTGCTTAAGTGCAGAGTGTATGGAGCCCCGAAACCTATCGTCAAATGGATGAAGGACAACGTTGACGTCACTGGTGGCAAGTGAGTATGCATGTTTTTTTAGTTTATCCACCAAGGTACGGGGAGGTTGTAACATAACCTGCGATTCTGCGTACATGTGTATGTTGTCTGGCAAAGCTTATGAAACACTTATAAATATCTCAATTTTAGTAGAAGAGTAGTATTCGAAGGTAACGTAATAAGGACAACAGACAACTCTTGTATGTAGGTGAAAGCCACAAACCTATTATGTAGTTGTAAAGGGTACAGTGGAGTTGTTTGGCAATGAGTCTAACTATAGAATACGTTCCATTCATCCTATGACCACATAGAGGAATTAATGCCAAAATCGGATTACATCGCACGAGACGATCTGAAGATTTAATTTACTCTTTTTTTTAAGTTTTTTTATTTTTTATTAGTCTCAGTAGCATATCATGTTAATCAATCTACAATTCGGGTTTAACCGATGCTGGTAAATGATAAATAATACAACTGTCTACATAATTAAATAACTACTTTGTTTTGGTAAAATATTAAAATTTTCTCTCCGTGTTACTTGGGTGTTTGAAACCAGTCTTGAAATAGTTAAACCACGAAACTAAGAATTAGCACTCTGAAATTGATCCTATAGCACTTCCTGTCGGTTTCGTAAGAAGCAAATTATAGCTACGTTATTGAGATGCAGTGTGGCAATACTCGCTTGTAAAATGTAAACGTAGCGTTTAATGTTATTGTTCTATTAAAAAGGGATTCACGTACAAAATATTTACGACATGTTTACATTTCATCATCTTTATAATTTTAGAATAGTTCAGATTCTTTAGCGCCAACCTTGTGTCCCTATGATTGAGTTCTCAGTGTTTTTTTACGAATTTAGAATGCAATTACGATTAGATACATTTATCGTACATAGTATTTTATTTTAATTTATATTAAAAGCGAAACACTACAAAACATAAAGTTTTTGGTTTTAAGGTGCGCATTCGTATAGCATCACTACATATTATAATACAAAGTCCCCCACCGCGTCTGTCTTGTCTGTCTGTTCGCGATAAACTGAAAAACTACTGAACAGATTTTCATGCGGTTTCCACCAATAGACAGAGTGATTCATGAGAAAGGTTTAGGTGTATAATTTGTTAACGTTTTGTGTAAAATTGGTTGAAATATGATGATGATTGTTGCGAAGCCGGGGCGGGTTGCTAGTTGCATATAAAACTTAAAAAAACTGCAGGCCATAAATTGTAGCTGTACTGTTTCAGTATAATACAGTGCATTATACCCTTTTGTAATATACATCACAGGCGATCAATTTAAAATAGGACGTCACTCGTCTATTACTGTATCGGCTGTGTCGCCTGGGTAACCAAGATTCTGCCTAAACAATAAGCAATGGATTATAACTGAGACGGTCAGATCGGTCTGTGATTCTGCCAATGACAAGGTTGAAAGGGAAAAGCGTAATCATTTTTAGTAGTCAGAAATTTAACTTCTTTGCGCACAAACCATGAAACTTTTATACGGTTATAAATAGTAAAACCCTAAATACATAATCCAAAATATAAAGCTTAAAATTTTGCGCGCATGAATAATCAATAAACGGAAAATTTGAAACATGTTTGGGAAACCATTCTGATCACCGTTAAGTATAAATATTCGCTGACGAGAATTACGACAAGCCCATTTCGAGTGCGCATTTCTGTAATACCGACATTCAGGGATTGGAATTTTCTTTTATTCGCGTCTGAAATTAAATAGGCTAAAACGACTCGTATGTTATAAGCTCCGATTTTGTGAAAAAAAATTGTGTTCAATTAATGTAGAGGTCCTTTAAAGAGTCTTATCATAATTCTTGTAAGTTGATACTAAAGCAATACTTTCTATAATTATGTATTTCCACGGGAATTAACGCGATCAAGAAAAGGTATTACATACCTCTGAATTGCATGACGTTTCGACCAGGTTGCACTGGCCGTGGTCACAGGCTGACTATCGAGTCAGCCTGTGAGGCAGTCACCAGTCAGTCCCGTGGAAATACATAATTAAATGAGTCAACCTGTGACCACGGCCAGTGTAACCTGGTCGAAACGTCAAGCAATTCAGAGGTAAATAGTAAACCTTTCCGTGATCGCGTTAATTCCCGTGGAAATACATAATTATATCATGGAACGCGAAAGTTTAAAAGTTAGCAATACTTTCTAGATAACGTGATCATGTTCTCTTGATCTCTCTCTTTACTCTTTATCGTAATTCAGTTGGCAAACGTACGGTGTTTTATTAATTTCGGTGGTCTTAATTTACCAATTATCCAAATTACTTTCAGTTTTCATGTACATTTGAAATCTGACGCTTGACTGTCCGAGTCCCCTCGTTTATTTATGTCATGTCATAATGCAGTAGACTATTTACGTCAAAGTTTTACGCATCTATCGTAATCTATATCACACCATAAATGAAAAATCTTACGGTATACGACATATATGTAATACACTTTCAGAAATGTCACAACATTTTCTCCATCGTAACTCCCCATTTCTGTTTTCACAAAACAAGCAAAACGTGCTTACCCAGTTGTCTAAGTTCTCACAATGTTTACAAGATAACGGATCTTAAGAATCAGATATCAAAATGTCCCCCCCGGATTAAAAGGAGGTAATGTTATCAAGTTTCATCCCCTTCCGAAAGGAATTTTGTACGCAAGAAAAGCCTTTTAATTTTCAGTTCATTGAACTGTTTCTTAAACGATTATCATCAGTAAATTTGATTGAAGTGATTGAATTGTTTCACAGGAGATCACAGAGTTTAACTTGCCTTGGTTTTAAGCGTATATAGTCACTCTTTTGACTGGTTAGGGCTCAACGTAGAGCTATGATATCTAGAACCAGTCAACCTGTTGTTAGTTAGTTTTATCGCTTTTTTTAATATTGAACAGATATGTTAATAAAAAAACAATCTTAATTAAAAACACTAAATTGAAAAATAACTATAATTACAAGATAAGTTTTCAAAACATCTAACAAATAAACCACTCCCTACAAAAATATATACCTACCGTTTTAATTGCCACCTCTTTCTGGGCTTTAAAATGTGTGTAGGGGGTTACTTCTTCAATATTTTTTTTTATAAACAAAACAAAAATTATTAATATAGACTATTAATTACTGTCCTTAAAATATAGCTTAATCTCTGTGACAGTTGTTACTAGTGCTGTGACGCATACGACGTAGTCCGTATTTTTTGTCGATAAAACTCTTTATTTTTTAAATAGTGATTTTAGGCCTACCTCTAATCCGACTAAGGATAATAAAAAAAACATAAAGGAAGAAATAAGTTGTAAGAAGTAAGTTGGTGGGCCAATATTTTTTTATGCCACGTCGGTGGTATAAAATAAATATTATACCACATCAATCAAGGAGAAAAAATACGCATGATCACGGCCTTTGAATATTGCTTAGTACATATTTGTTTAAAACAATCAGAAACCCCTTTTGATTAATTATCTGTAAAATTGCTTTTGTTTGCATAAACCTATGTCACCATTTGACCAAGAATTAAGTATCAATAAATCGATTGACACACCATTTATCAAAATTGGGTCAACATAGCTAAATAAATACAAACAATATGTTCGTGCATACCTAATCAGCTTAAATCATAATTTTAACGTGATAACGTCTTATAAATCCATGAAAGCCGGCTGCACGCACGAAAAAGCAAGACTCATTGTCACGTTCCGCCTGATTCGAGCGTGCAAGCGAGAGCCCGGAACAAGCGATAGAGGGGCACGGTCGGCCTAAGCGTTCGGCTTGTGACGCATTTATGTCTCTTCTACTGTTTTCTTATGACGTTATCACGTAAAATTATCGTCCGTAAACCGACTTTACATACAACCAATTTTTATTTTACTTTCGGCTTAGTCGTACTGGGGTAAATAAAATCCGAATTAAAACCAGTCTACTACTTCCTTAATATGTGTAAGTCTTAATGCTATAGGTAATCTATAATAGAATATGGTTAAAGTTAAAGGTTACGCTGCAAATAAATGTTTATTTAAAGCTGAAAGGTTGGAACTATTTATAGATGAGAAGAACCTTTAATACACGTTCACGTACACAAGTGTGTTTCACATATTTCACGCCATTTGTATAGACTTCGTACATGGTCAGCGTTATTATGATCGTCAATTTGTATCTTATAAATATATTAGAAAGGTATAAAACGAAACAACGGAACGAGATAACAGAGAAGCTACATCTCAGGGGGAAGAGAGAATTGCTCAAAAATGTTATAGGTGTATGTAAGGCCTTTTTTAACGTGTGGGAAAAACCAATTCGGCTGCCACCTCACTGAACATTCGGCAAAGTGGTTATGTCAGAATCCAACCGGCTGATATTACACGGTGCTCCGTCACCATATCTATTGCCGGGTCTCAGGTATTACCTATTAAGGAATTCCCTGAACCCTCGATAGACTGGACTACCTTTCGATACAAGAGGTAGTTTCGAACTACGTTTAAGTAAGCCCTGTAGTGCAATGGGTAGGGCAGCTGATTTAACTGGAAATCTAAATTTTACACAAGGTATGAAATATCCACCAAATGTAATTTTTTGGATTTTCTAAAAAGGCTTTGCGTATTTTTGCGGAATATATTCTAAAAAAACTGTTAAAGTAAGCCACATTTGGCATACGAACTGTTGAGCAAGCGTCGGTATGGTACATCGTGCCAACAATTTAATACTGATGTGAATGTAGTATTACGCCTCTAAAAATATACTATCGTTATAAATGTTTATGTCTGCTAATAAAAATAAAAGACGTTGCATTAGGTGTATTAACTAGATAATGCGTGTACCCTACGAGCATCGAGGCGGCAATACTTATTTACTTTACCGTTTCTAAGCCTTTAATATGTTCAGGATGCTGTAGGTATGAACTTATTTTTCAACTGAGGGTATTTTCGGAGCATAATACATCTATTTGTGTATGTCAAATTTTTCAACACGCAATATAGCCAAAGGGACCGTCATCCCTTTGACGGATTTCCATATTTGAGGTGTCATTAGATTCGTCGCACTTGTGGGAGCGACACAGATTATATTATTTCGCTAGTTAGTATATTGAAATAAAAAAAAAAAAAAGCCGGCGGGGTTTTGTATCATTTAAAAAATATATCTATTTATCTTCAACGACTTTGCATTATGCTACCCAAAAGAGTTCATAATATAATTTGAAATGTGAGAATTGTATATAAACCTGCGATAGTCTATATGCCTTCGGGATTATATGTGATGTAGGGGCCTGCAAATGCAGCGCGCTTAGGTTATACATATACGTGATTATACATATGTTTTAAACCTATCTCGATAAATGGACGACATTTTTCTTCAATGTAGTCAGACCATAAGAATTTTAACTGTTATCTTTCGCAATGACAACGTCTATCACAGCCACCAAATCAATCTAATAAAATTGTGTTTTCTTACCTTGGAACTCCAAGCTTAATTTTGGTCAGTTTAAACAGTCATCGACAATGTACACTGTAAAGCAATATCATTGTTCGTCTGTTTATATCTGCACCACACCCGTCAGCATAGATAAATATTTCTCGATAATGACGATCAAGGCTGTCTTGCACATTAATGCCGCGTTCCTATAATCAAGAAACGATTCGTTTTGCTTACGGACGGTAAAATTTTACCGTCCGTAAGCAAAACGAATCGTTTTTTGATTATAGGAAGCGGCATAAGACATTAACCAGTACTCGAAATTCAGTCATAATCATTGTTTAAAATTTTAATAAACACATGAGTTTATACATTTCTCATTTTTTGTCCACTCGTATATATTCGTGCTTCGTATTAAACGATTTTTTAATCCAAAACTTTTTTATATTAACAGATACAACATAACTGCCGAAGGCGATCTCGTGATACGAGATGTATCGTACACGGACGTCGGTACGTACGAGTGCTACGCCAAAAACAAGTTTGGTGAAAAGTCTGCGTTCGGCTCATTGGATGTTAAGAGTGAGTATCGGTTTATTTTCTTTTTATTTTTTGTTTTTTTGCCTCTTTGAATCGTGGCATATGTTGCACGTAGCACACGATCTTGAGGTCCTATTTGCAATGGCAACTTGTCTAACAGATGGCAATTCATTCATTTCATTCTCTCACCTTTGAGACTATATAAAAAGAGTTTTCATTAAAAGCCACACAAGTTACACTGGTCTTAGATCAGTTATAAAATAAAGATTCATACAACTGTAATAGTGTCGTCAGCATACAATTAGAAAACGCCTGACAGTGCAAAACAGTCGAGCCTTAAAGACTGTTTTTAAAGACCGTAAGATGTTATGAATGGCATTTTGATAGATTTCGAACATAATGTTGACATAAATACTACTAGGCAAACCATATATTTTTCCAGTTACTACTTCTTATCACGTACCAGTTTAATAATTTCTCTAGAGTTACCTGTAATAGGTTTTTCAACGACGACAACAATTATTTGATTACATGAGTTATATTTACTATGCCAAGCCTTATTGGGCTTAAAATAAAATAATATATGAAGAAATGTGTATGATTGTGTAATGCCTTCTTAGTGACTAACTGAGTACTTAAATCCTCGACCGCATAGTTCTTCAAAGATGTGAAAAAAGCTGCTGAAAAGTATAATAACATTGTACTTCATGATGCCGGTAAGCATCGCCGTTGTTATGTTATTGATCAACAAAGAAGTACATGTAACAAGTGACTTTCATCTACTTCAGTCTACATGCACTTATTCTCAAAATTACCTTAGTGTTATAAGGTCTTGTTCACGATAAATCTTATTCTAAACATGTAATATTCGGGCAATACCCTATTCTAATTGTGTCGCGTAACTTCAAACGTAGGTAAATCCATTTTATGTCATTGCGAGATATAGGTAAAAAAAAACAATTCTTATCAAGATTTAGACTTTTATGGGAAAATTTAAATAATTGAATTCTGTAATCAAAATATACACATCCCAGAAAACAAGAAAAATGCGTGTTTACTTTGGAGTTACCCTTGTTCGTTAGAACAGGGTGAGATTTAAGCCGTTATTAAAAAAGCAAGGCGAGGAGTTAACTATGTACCTTAGTTGGGGATACAATTTTATAAAGATCCACCATTTAAGTACCATTAAATTTACTGTAAATTTAATTAAACACGTAAAATCCGGGAGATGCGATGAGAAACTTTTGACGTGTCTGACTGTCAACTGACGGCCATGTTGCATAAATGGAGCTTGCTCATTGGTTCAAATGGATTTGCCTTCATTAGGTAAAAAGGTCCTAATGGATTTGACTTTGTTTGATATAATTTGTAGATTTTATTTGCATTTTTCTTCAAATTTAAAGGGGTTTAGCTCTATTTGGTAAGATAGGTAAAAAGAAATATTTTTCAGCAATCTCGGCGCACCAAAAAGTCAAATATTTTATTTTATGGATTTACCCACATTTGATGTTACGCGACACAATTAAGACTTAGATGTTTTTTTAAATACCATAAACGAATTAGGAAGGTAATATAATGCATCATTATTCATTCGTGTGTTTCCATAATTACCAAAAACCATAATTGAGGCGAAGAAACATACGAGATTTTGATCAGTATTAACTAATGTTATGAAAATAATGTTATTTTGTAGATATCTGTACAGTTGCAACTATTATTTCATCTGCGCTTTTTCCATTATTGCAGAACGCACCGTAATAACCGACAAGCCTGAACATTACGAGGTCGCAGCCGGTTCTTCGGCCACCTTCCGCTGTAACGCCAACGCCGACGACTCACTCAAGCTGGAGATTATATGGCTCAACGACGGACAACCGATAGACTTCGAGAGCCAGCCAAGGTTCAGAATGACCAACGATTACTCGCTGCTCATTTCTGACACCACGGAGCTGGACTCTAGCGAATACACGTGCATTGCTAGAACGGCTATTGATGAAGCGAGGGCGCAAGCTACATTGACTGTTCAAGGTAAATTTTATTTTCTATTCTGGTATAAGGAATGAGCCATCATTGTCCGTCATATTGGTTGAGTACAATGGTGTGGTGTTGTTATTATTGTGAATCCACTCTTTTTACACCAGTATTTAGCTTAAGAGTTTAGTTGGAGATAAACAAGAATTTCAGTAATTTATGTTCGCCTACCTCTGTTTTTTTTTTATAAATAAAGATGTTACTACTCAGCCCTGCTAACGAAAAGGCGACTTTATGATATTTAGCAAAAACCTTGGTAACTTTTTTTATTAATAAGATTTTCATTACATTAATCTAACATCTTCAAATTAATTACATTCTGGATTATGACAAGGACAAGAAACAAATAAAACATTTTCCCCCAACAGACAAACCCAACCCTCCAGCCTTAGACCATGTAGAATGTAGAGCGAAGACAGCATCACTTCGTTGGCATCCGATGGGAGACAACCGGGCACCGATCTTGCGCTTCTCCATACAGTACAACACTTCCTTCACGCCGGACACGTGGGACGTCGCCAGTGACAACGTCCCTGCGACCGACACGGCGTGGACTGTGCAGCTTAGCCCCTGGGCTAATTACACTTTCAGGTAAGTCAGACTTCTTAACATTCTTTACAGTTAAAGTTTCTGTGGTCGGTGGTAACAACAAGTTTTTAAGTGCCAGATAAACTACGAAATCCTAATATGGACATGCCTCTTTTAGAATATCTATATCTTCGGAAATTTGTGTTGGCAACCTTGATCGAAATAACTTTTTTATTTTCTATTTATTTAAAGACATTTACAATATTATTACATGAAAACTCCCAAGGCAATATTTCAAGCTTATAACTAATTGTAATAAATGATTAGAAACAAAAACATAAAAAAAATATTATAAATCACACAAATATTATAAAGGCGAAAGTTTCTGTGTGTGTGTGTGTGTGTGTGTGTGTATGTTTGTTACTTCTTCACGTGCAAACGGATGGACCGATTGCGATAAATGGATTGGTATGTATATAGCTGGAGACCTGGATTAACACACTACTACTTTTTATCCCGATATTCCCACGGAATCGGGACTTACGCGGGTGAAACCGCAGGGCGCTGCTAGTTAATTATAAGTCAGAAGTAATGCAATTTTGCGTTACTTATGTGAAATTCGGCAGGCTTATTTACACAGTGTGTTATTAAAATTAGACCAGCGGTAACTTTAAAACTGACAGTAGAGACAGCGAGGTGACCAGTTACGTTCAGAATTTAGGTAATAAAAAATACAATTACATTGTAAAACAATGTGGCATATCAATATATTTGTCAGTACATAATAAGTTTTAGCTCCTACGTGTATGCTTCTGGACATTTTCACATACGGTGCCTCAATCTATAAAACCCTAAAGTAAGCCATGAAAGAAGTAAATATTTATTTATCCCGTTTACAGAGTGAGCGCTTCGAACAAAATCGGACCTTCCACTCCATCATCTCATTCCGACGTTTGTACCACACAACCAGACGTTCCGTATAAAAATCCCGACAATGTCAAGGGCGAGGGCAGCGATCCAACTAACATGGTCATATCTTGGTCGGTAAGTGAATGCGCTCGCTTTTCTTTAATCTAATAAAATGACGTCTTCAACAATTGTTATAAATATGTAATAAACTGATCAAACAATAATATGGTTAAATAATAGGTCATTACCTATGAAATTGCCGTTCTGCAGTACTGGCTATTTCAAATCAAAATATTTTTTTTTTAGTTAAGAACTCTAATTTCAAATTAATTTTATTTTAAAAACATGGATTTCTTTTTCGAAAGTAGTCGTTTGTTTATTGATAAGTGTTATGTTTACCTCTCATTTGAATCTTTTTCGTCATCATGGTCACGTTAAAAATTCGAGTAATTATGGAATATGAGTACCGTCGTGGCAGCAACGCTGCGGCAACAGCAACGACATTTACGGAGCTAACACTACAAACCAACGCATCGCCTGTTATTGATTTACTCGCTTCCGTTCTGGAAATTTCGATCTGAAAAATGAACCTTGTAGTCATCCGAAAACTGTGTGTGGTGGTCTATCGACGGTGTGATTCATCACAGCTTCTTACCAAACGGGATGAGCATGAAGAACTGAACACAATGATAAAAAAGCTCGTATATCTCCAACCAGCTTTGGTCAATCGTTCGTCTTCGCTGCTCCTGCACGACAAACACGCGACCTCATACTGCACGATAGACGGTCTCCAAGTTGCAAGAGCTGGGGGTTAGAAGCTCTTCGTCATCCGCCATATTCACCAGACCTTGCATTTACAGACTTCTACTTTTTCTAGAATTTGGATAACTTCTTGGCGAGAAAAATTTAAATACCCGAGAGATAGTACAAAATGTCTTTGAAGAATTTTTTGCCTCCCGTCAAGCAGATTTTTCAAGAATCTCAAGGGCATCAATAAACTGCCACTGCGTTGGCAAAGATGCATCGATTGCATGGGTGATTACTGTGATTAATAGAAATAAAAAATATAGAAAAAAAGATAGTTTGATTTTTTTCATATAAAACGGCAATTTCATAGGTAAAGACCTAATATGAACCAAATGTAGTAGAAACGTAGTAGTCGGTAAATTGAATCATTCACTGTTTTTAGATTTAAGTGAAGCATTTAACCTTGTTGATCGTAAGATGTTAACTGCAAAACTTGAAGAAATGCGGTATTATTCGTCCAGGCGAAAATTGATCCTACTGTATTTTAGTGACATATAGATATCAACAAAATTTTACAAATTTTAATTCTGAACTTCCAATTAAATATTGTGGTATACAACAAGGTAGCATGTTGGGTCCTTAATTCTTTACTGTTCATGTTATCCACTTGTAGCAGGCAGTAAAGCACTTTGGGTCTTCGGTCGTCGGATATGAAACCATGTTACGAGTATGTAGTAGTTATGTACTTGTAATAATGCTGCTAGTAGATCTAATGATGAATATTTGTATTGTCAGAAAATGCCTCAAATCGAGCACAACGGCCCCGGGTTCTACTACCTGGTGTCGTGGCGCCGCAACATCACGGGCCAGCCGTGGAGCGAGGCTCAGGTCCGGGACTGGCAGCAGACTGAGTACGTCGTCGTCGATACACCCACTTTCCAACCCTACAAGATGAAGGTAAGGTGTATAAGATGACAACCTGTATAAAACATATTTTTTACGAAATTTCAATTAATCCTTTGTGATCTATTAGGTGACAGCGGTAAACTACAAAGGTACATCGAATGTAACTCCTGTGGAGGTGATCGGTTGGTCTGGTGAAGATACTCCTCTTCAAGCACCGGCCAACTTTACCCTTATCCAAGTCACAACTGGCACTACAGCTTTGCTTAACTGGGAATCCGTTCCACCGGAAACAGTCCGCGGTCACTTCAAGGGGTACAAAATCCAAACTTGGGTCGATGGTGAAGAGGACAAATTGAAGGAAATTTTGGTCAAAGCTGATGCCTCAAGCGCTTTGGTTACTAAGTTCAAACCTTACAAGAAAAACAATGCCAGAATCTTAGTGTACAACGGGCGTTTCAATGGACCACCCAGTGACACTCTCAGCTTCCATACGCCTGAAGGAAAACCCGGCACCGTGAAATCGTTCGAAGTTTATCCTATCGGATCATCAGCTATGTTACTCAAATGGGACAAACCCGTCGATGAAAACGGTGTTCTAACTGGTTACAAGATTTACTATCAAAAGGTCACTGGGACGAACTTAGGGCCCGTGCAAGAGAGAAAGAAGGAAATCGACCCTAAATTCGACCGCGCAAAGTTGGCTGGTTTAGAACCAAACACGAAGTACAGAATCGAGATCAGAGCAAAGACCAAGGCTGGTGAAGGTGACAAGTATTACGTAGAACAATCGACGAAGAGTGTGGTGACAGCTAAACCAGATATTCCTGTATTCGAAACTAAAACATTGCCGGCTAAAGAAGGGACAGCTCATATTCTAATTCGTTGGCTTCCGTCATTGGACGGGCATGCAGGCACGCACTTCATAGCTTGGTATAGGCTCAAGGGTCACCCAGACTGGTCGGAGACTAATGAGATAACAGAAGATGACTACGCAATTCTTACTGGACTGGAGCCCGGCCAAGTGTATGAAGTGAAATTGACGGCCCATGACGGCGAATACTTTAGCAGCAGCGAATTGAGAGATGTTGATACTACTATTGGTAAGTGCTTTGCTTTTCGTAGTTCTTAAATATACATACATACATTTACGTCCCTGAAGGGGTAGGTAAATGCATATTAAGCACCCACATTTTGAACTGTAATTGGGTCGCACTAACTAATAGGGGGTAATGCTGTTGCCGTCAACCGGGCACTTTGGCAATCAAACATAAAAAATTTGAGAGTATAATGAAAGGGAGGTAAGAAGGGAAGGCAATGAAAGGAGGGATATTCCTTATACGAATGGATTGGGGAGTGTAAGCAATAGCCCAAGCTGTTTTTTTATATAATAAAAAATGGGGGCAAACGAGCAGACGGGTCACCTGATGGTAAATGACTACTGCCGCCCATAGGCACCTGCAAGTCAAGAGTCACAAGTGCGATGGCGGCCTTTAACGTGGGAGTAGGGGAAGGATGGAAGAGGAGGAGGGGAGGGGGGAGAAAAGGGTTAGGGCCTCCGGTAACCTCACTTAATCGGCGAAAAGCGATGCAATCATTGCTTCACTGCCGGTTTTCTGTGAGCTCGTGTACCGAAGCATGGCTCTCCCACTTTAAACGTGGTCTGGGGCGCATACCTGTAACTCGAACTGGCTGGTGTCAGGAAGTAAAATAGGCGCCGAGTTTTTAAATTAAGTAGATTCCTCTAGTTAAAATAATTAATTGGACTGAGTTGATTTGTATAATGACATACTTAATTATTTATTTATACGGGAATTAACGCCATCACGAAATAAGTATTACATACCTCTGAATTGCCTGTCAGGCAATTAGGAAATAGGTATTACATACCTCTGAATTCTATGGATACCTCTGTATAACTGTACGGATTATCGTGACAATTGTTAAAATAAATTATTTAACGATCCTCAAGAATATAAGTTTAAAAAGATCTTGAAAATTTATATTCCTAACTGAGAGGTGTAACAACAAAGGCGGCAAAGTCCCATATAATGTGAAATATCGATTTTAATTTTAGTTATTGTAGCAACACCTTTCGCACAAGATCACATTGAGAGATTCGAACAAATCTGGCAAAATCCAGTAGATTTTCCGGCATAAATGAAAAGTTTCATAACAAATTCGGAAAAGTCCGCGACTGATATAACAAAATTAGTAAAGTCCATTTCGACCAATCACAGACGAGCTGTTTCAAAGGCCGCTTCTAACAAAACTGCACTGTGCATGTCTTAATTTTCTTTCATTATAAGTATTTAAACATTTCATTTTAATTAAAAAAAAACTGTTAAAGTAAAGTGCCAACCTAAAGTTATGCCTAAAAGTCAAGCCAGGAAAAGAACCGCGAATCCCGAAAACTGGAAGCAAAATAAGGCAAAGAAACTGAAGTCAGCAGCTACTTTCATTAGGGTTGTACACTTACATTAATTTTTAATTTGCACTACAAAATAAAAATTGAAAAAAAGACAACGTTATAACTATAGAGGGAATAAAAGTGATGTGTGTGTGACTTCTAAAATAAAGTAAGATATTATCAAAATTGATGCCTATTTATAAAAATAAATAAAATTGAAGGAAGAGGTATATTATAAATTATGAAGTCTGTGAGTTCCATTCGAGATGTCTCCTATGCTAGGCTCAAAATCCAAAACATACGTTTTTAGTTTTGTAACTACCGGCTCGTATAAAACTTTGCACAAATGTCTTTCTAAAAAAACAATAGGCTACTTTTTACACTAACTTTAAAATACTTAATAGTAAATTATATATTTTTTTATAGATATGAATCATCCCTGATACGCGAGCGAATTATTTACACGCATAAGAAGGGTTTTCAGTGCAACTCTTTGACCATATGAAATTTCATGCAGCTTTTTACAAAACCGCGACGAAACCAGCACAGGACACCCTTATTTTAAAATACACTACGAGTGTTCCAACAATATGTAAAAGATTGTGGAGAAATACACATACCCCGAAAACTTTTACTACAATGTTTTACATACCTGTTAATAAAAAACCTGTGCTAGTGCATCGATGGTTTAAAAACGATTAGGTACCTACTTAAATTTGGTATTTTGTTTTCATTCGATTGGTTTATTGACTAGAAATAAAACATTTTAATTCCATTTGATGTTTTTTTTCGACGACCCTGACAAGTAACTCTTTAAATGATATACTAACAAATGTGGCAAAGTCCGTAACCATTCATAACAATAACGGTAAAGTCTTTGCTTTACTAACAAATGGGGCAAAGTCCATCACATTATTTAATTTTCTTAGTTATCGGTCTTGTTTTAGCATTCAAATACAACTTAAAATAAACGGTATCTAAATTTCACATATAGAAATACATTACAACAGTAAGTATGTAGTAGCCTTTAAATGTTATTAGTTTTTTTTAATGGCTAAAAATTAATTTAACTGGATATTGTCGCCTTTGTTATTAGACCCCTGAATTCCTTTTCCTAATAATTATTATGAACAAAATATGTTCATAATAATTATTATTTTTGAATTGGTAAACCGAACATTTTTGCCGCAACGTTTCGCCATTGTTCAATGCGACAAGACTTTCATCCTCATCACCTGGATAATTTGCAACCCACCACTGTGCCAATCTCTGGAACAAATTGTCGCCTGCGGTATTTCCGGACCGATACGACCTGCAAACTCCTATTTCAAAGGCTCCTCCTCCTCCTCCTACTCCTATTTCAAAGGCCGGCAACGCACTTGTGACTCTTGAGTTGCAGGTGTCCATTGGCGACGGTAGTCACTTACCATCAGGTGACCCGTCTGTTCGTTTGCCCCCTATAATATAAAAAAAAAAACATTAAAAGTAAATAACTTGATGATCGGAACATTTGATACAGATTCTGTCATGCAAGTTTCTTCAAAGTATATTATTTTGAAATTTAATAAAGAGAAAGCTATTTGAGTTTTCAGCCGTTTTGCCGTATTTTTGTGCATTAAGGAGAAGATGCCAGATTTAAAGAAATTTGTTAGCTTTGGATCTGGCAAAAAATTATATGTTGATCAGGAAAAGGCCGGACATAGAAATCGTCTTTTCCTTGTCAGAAGCATTAAGTCCGCCTACGTGTACTAGAAGTATAAAAAGTTTTAATAAATAAAAGTGAAATTCTGTCTAATTCTCTCTACGTCATATCTTTCTTCTCTCTCTCATGTAACGTAATGTGCCTAAATCTGACGCGTCCCTTAAATTTCACACTAAATTCTCGTGCATTTTGATTGTCAAATCGCCGCCTACGAAGTTTCATTTAAAAAAAATATTTTGACTCATACAAAATTTGTTAACCCCAGACGGTCCGATCGTGAAGCCGGACAGCGACAAGACAGCGACGGCGGGGTGGTTCATCGGCGTGATGCTGGCGCTGGCCTTCCTGCTGCTGGTGCTGGTGCTGGTGTGCGTGGTGCGGCGCAACCGCGGCGGCAAGTACGACGTGCACGACCGCGAGCTCGCGCACGGCCGCCGGGACTACCCCGACACCGGCTTCCACGAGTACACGCACCCGTTAGTACTACTGATACTTGTTCCTCTCTGGCGCGGCCCTTCCTGCTGCTGGTGCTGGTGCTGGTGTGCGTGGTGCGGCGCAACCGCGGCGGCAAGTACGACGTGCACGACCGCGAGCTCGCGCACGGCCGCCGGGACTACCCCGACACCGGCTTCCACGAGTACACGCACCCGTTAGTACTACTGATACTTGTTCCTCTCTGGCGCGGCCCTTCCTGCTGCTGGTGCTGGTGCTGGTGTGCGTGGTGCGGCGCAACCGCGGCGGCAAGTACGACGTGCACGACCCGCGAGCTCGCGCACGGCCGCCGGGACTACCCCGACACCGGCTTCCACGAGTACACGCACCCGTTAGTACTACTGATACTTGTTCCTCTCTGGCCGCGGCCCTTCTGCTGCTGGTGCTGGTGCTGGTGTGCGTGGTGCGGCGCAAACCGCGGCGGCAAGTACGACGTGCACGACCGCGAGCTCGCGCACGGCCGCCGGGACTACCCCGACACCGGCTTCCACGAGTACACGCACCCGTTAGTACTACTGATACTTGTTCCTCTCTGGCGCGGCCCCTTCCTGCTGCTGGTGCTGGTGCTGGTGTGCGTGGTGCGGCGCAACCGCGGCGGCAAGTACGACGTGCACGACCGCGAGCTCGCGCACGGCCCGCCGGGACTACCCCGACACCGGTCTTCCACGAGTACACACACCCGTTAGTACTACTGATACTTGTTCCTCTCTGGCGCGGCCCTTCCTGCTGCTGAGGTGCTGGTGTGCGTGGTGATAAGAGATATCCAAGCCAATATATCAATTTTATAAACATATGAAAAAATAATTGACTCTGAATAAGTTCTTAAAATACATACCTACATACAAATAAACGTACATACATTCATACACTCACGCCTGTATCCCCGTGTATTTTCCCAAATATAATTTTATCCCATTGACGTAAAGCCTGTGACCGTCAACCGGGTACTTTGGGGAATTAAAAATGTTAAAATTGGGAATATATTAAAAGGGAAAAGATTACTTATACGAATAGATGAGGAGTGTATGCAATAGATTGAGCATAACTAGCTGTTGCTACTGCTATCCAGAGTCCTAACTAAATTCTTAAATTTTTTATTGTAATTAAAAAGTCGTGTGATACACAAGATAATTATATGCATGGAGAAGGAAGTAAAATATGAAGTTCTGATTGCAGGTTGGACAACAAATCTCGTCACTCGATGAGTAGCGGCCCCAAGCCCGGCCCGAGAGCGACACGGACTCCATGGCCGAGTACGGCGAGGGAGAGACCGGTGCGTACCCACGCGGCTACGTAGGCCCTAGGTTATACTTCTTGTGGTTCACGAATTAACACTACTCGTTTACAAATTATATTATAAATCAGTATTCCGAGAGGTAGCTCCATTAGAACACTTCACCCGGTGGTTTCTAATGTTTTTGGGAGTGTGTGGGATTTTTATTCTCGGCTTCATCGTTCAATAATTATACCAGGAACAAGAACGATAACGATACATAAAAGCTTATAATCTGAACGCATTTCGTGAACTGCGAGAGTTATAATATTGGATTTTACGTTGATTAGTTTAATCATAGTAAAAGCTCGATTGGATGTGTTCGTCTAGTTTAAAAGCAAGCCTAGATACAGAACATGCTCGTTAAAGTATTTTTGTTAATTATTAAAATTTATTTTTTTTGTTTTATTAGTGCATGAGTAAAATACTCGCTGATGCCTTTTTTTAGAGCATTATTGCGCCTCTTTTAATCGGCTGTTACGATTTTTTTATTTGTGAATCGACATTTTTTTTTGCAATTTTTATTTTTCCCAGAATCATTTTGATATCTAATATGAACAACATCTCTTAATAGTATCTCAGGTCTTTAGCTGTAAATGCATAACAATAATGTATTTAATGTAGCCCCCTTACGTTTCTTTATAAACTAATCACGTGTCTAAAAAAAGGTCTTAGTTCAAGGCCCAAAATTTTTTTACATTTTAATATTAAGTCTGGTAAAAAAAGTAAGTCTATTGAAAAATTTTTACAGTTTTTCATTATTTTATTTTAATTACTAGATTACAAAAACTTTAACACAGTAATTGATTAATGTTATATTAATTTAAGTGAAAAAATAAAAAAAACAACCTTAAACTTGTCCTTAAAAAAATTCTTACATTTTTAAATCAAATTTTGACCTTCCTTCCTCTAGAGATGTTCTATTAGATTGTTAATTAATAAAAGCCATACATGTTTTTTGTAAAAAATAAATACACAAGAATTTTAAGATTACAATCAATTTAAATTCACATTCAATGCCCACTTTGAGCCGTTGTTCATGCCAGGTTTCAGTAAATCTTCCTGTTCGTATTTATTTCTTTTAATTTTTTAAGCATGTTTGTTGTCGTGTGGCTATAAGCAGAAGCATGTTTTTCAGCGGGTATGAACGAGGACGGTTCGTTTATTGGCCAATACGGACGCAAGCGAAGGCCCCCACCTTCTGGACAGACTGACTCCGCTTCGCAAGCCTTCGCCACGCTCGTCTAAATGTCTTTCCCCGACCTTTCCTTACTTCCTATGCACTTTTAATGGCTTGAAAAGTTTCTGCTGAGATTACTGTCAAATCATCATCATTAAATTCCAAATAACAAAAAGTTTAAAGAACATAAAAACAATGTTCTTAACTTTAATATTTCTTGTAAATAAATAAAATAAACATTTTATTTCTCGCAGACATAAAATCAACCTGTCGCTGCAAATGCGCTCCATTGCCTACGTTCTTAAAAACAAAAAAAATAACGTAGTGCCATTGCATCACATTTAAAAAGTAAAACAGTCTGGTACTGACAGCTAATCCTCATAGGCTAGTTTTTACTCTATGGATCTTATTCGATATTTAAGTGTGTTGCCCGCCAATATTTTGTTCTCGTCTTACTTGTACTGCCAGTTGTACTATTTTATGTAGTACGCGATATTTTTTTATATATATACTAGATTGGAACCTCGAGTTGTGTACAGATAGTATTCACATGATTTTTGGCAATCTTTATTGTACTATTTAAATAATAGTTTTAGTAAAAGCTTTATTCACAAGTATTTTTTAC